>LVVK01000017.1:0-107198 GCA_002022785.1 Trichoderma guizhouense
AAATACTATAAGTTAATGCACTTCGCCCCACTTTATGTAATACAACGGGTCTTATACTAAACTAACGTTTATGATCCTTATGGGATATAGCTCCGAGTGGGACTCAGCGATAGCTCTGTCTTTCACTATCCACAACACAAGGTCCTACTATACCAACCTTGCTCATCAACCTTTTACAATGCGTACTCTCATATCCTATAATATATTATGGCTCTGGAACTCGAAGGGCTAATCGCTCGTCTATTGCTCGTTATCTCATGTGCCGGTGAACAGGGTATGGTCTTCCTTACATTGCACTATTTTGCCTTTGTCACCAAAATTAAGAATCTTGTTCTAGCACGTTGAGATAGCTATATAATCATCGGATAACGGTTGTTAATGCTTACCACATAGGTCTGTCAATCTCGGAATTCAACGATGCTGCGAAATTAGCACTCTGTCTGTCTGACAGTGCTGCTTCCTTTCACAACAACCAAGACGTCAATCTTCAGGATCTAGGATCGAAATTCTCGGATCATGCAGTCGCCACGATCTGGAAATGGCTTGTCCGACGGACCGACATATCCATTGGGCCTCGCCGAAAGTTCAATCACTTGATGTTCTCAGAGGTGTTGGCGTTGGAAAATCTCAGCAAGGGTCGTAACACTCGTCGAGAGGTAGATTCTGTCAACGGCAATGGGCGAGCGCAGCAAGCTGTTGACTCTACTGCCTCGGGGTCTGGCGAAGGTAGTGACATTCGAATATACGCTTCTCCGGAGATAATGTGGGAGGCTATCACGGGACATGCGATAGATTATAAGCGCGTTCCTCGTTCCGAATGGCTCTTGCTTCTTGGCATCGCTTCGACGAAAGCGCAGGGGATACTGCAAGGTGACCTTGGTCGCCTAGTTGACCAAGACAAGCGCTCAGTACCAAAGCGAACGGATGCACTGGTCAAGAAAGGGTATATAACCAAGCGAACGACTCTTGTTCGGGGAACAAAAACAAGCAAGATGTGGCTCAAATTGTTTGCTCCCCCGTTGCCAAAGGACAGGAGCGCAGCCGCGGAACCGGAAGCCGAGATGAATCTTTCCCGCCAGGTCCTTGCCATCAACCTCGAGGCCGTTCCTTGGCACACGAGATGGACTGGGGAATCTGTCGATTACACAGCGTTAGCAACCACTATCATGGCAATCTGTAAGGAATGGGGTGTTTTACGAATGCAAGACTTGAAATCTAAGTTGGGTGTTCTTGGCATGCGATGGCAAATGAAAGTGGTTTCTAAAGTCTGCCGGTTTCTGAATGCGCGAGATGCGATTCGTTATGTTGCTGCAAAGTTGAACAACAAAGTGTTTAATGACTGTGTACAGTTCAATCGCGATCTGACACCCAAGGACTGGTCTATATTCCTCGCAACTGGAAAACGAGCCGGCAAGCTCGCTAGATCCAGCGAACTCTATAGTCAAGATAGTCACGACGTTACCGACTCTTTTTTCAATCAATCTGCCTCTTCGAAATGTCTAGAGGTCGCCCCAACGTGGTCATCGGATCAACCCTTGGCTGCTACTATCGCAAAAAGCATAATGGCATGCGGCGAGGCAGGTTTGACGAATCCAGATGTGTATGGGCTTACGCTAGGTGTATCTTTCACACGTTTTCTATCCTCTTTAACGACATGTATTTCTACGCCAAATATCCAACCGGCTCAGCTACAGCATCTTCAAGTGAGAAGCGAGCACTCGAGAGCTGGAAAAGTCGCATCATATAGATACACGCTGCCATCTCTTCCACAGGCTTCGCTCTGGGTGCTTCAATCGCCCGATACTCTGCCAACGAGTATCGATGAACAGGAGGATCAGGAGCAACGGACCGACTCACGCCTATCATATGGGTTCTCTCAAGAATTGTACTCCATTGGGAGTTCAAAGCTAGCTAATCTCAGTCAATCCAACTTATCTCAAAGGAGACAGAGAGGCAGGCCTCGAAAGATTAGATCAGAGCATCAATTTGATCAGAGTAGTGATCAAAACAGTCCACAGGAGGCATCGCATAGCAGTCATCTCAGCGTTCATCTCATAAATGAAAAAAACACTGATGCGAGAGACTCGATGATCATCAAATTGAAAGCACCACAGGATGCTCTCAAAGAACTCGCGAGCCCGCCTCTTAAACCACAGGCGGCCAGTCAACAAACTGATCTCCTTGAATCCGAGCCAGCAACAACAGAAGCAGCACCGGACATTCTCACTGGCGATGTGACTCAAGCCATGAATACATCGCTATCACCTGATATACGAGTGCCTACAGAATCCTCTCAGTCAATAGGTCGTGGCCGGGGCCGGGGGCGTGGCCGGGGATCAAGCCGCCTTAGTAACAGGGGGCAGGCTGAATCTTTCACCAATGACACAACCAAACGCAAAGGATGGAAATGTGACAAATGTGGCAGGACTTGGAAGAATGATATTGGCCTGAAATATCACCTCGAAAAGTCTCAAACTTCCTGTAATCCATCTTATAGCCCGTCTAATATCGATGGATTCCGCAGAGAGTCTAAGTCTACCCCTCGTTCAACGAGAGCAACTAAGTTGGCTGAGATTCCCAATGCCGTCCCTGCTCCATTGACAAGGGCTTCACGTCGGGTCGCGGGTAAATCAACTGAACAGAAAGAAAGGGGTAAAAAAGACCAACAAGATGATGATGATGTAGAGATCTCGAGATTCAGGTTGTCACCAGCAGAAACGAGACCCAAAGTTGGTAAATATTCACATTATACGACATCGCCAACTGCTCTCCGTCACCCAAAAGAGATTTATCGTTTAAGTCAATCTTCCAACGCCCAATCCAATTCAGACCATAGAAACGCTTTGAATCTTTCATCTCTTCCACAGGAGCAGATTGCTATTCTACGGGTGGATATGAAGCAATCAAGTCAGATGCTTGGCTTAAAAAATCGGAAATCCAATACCAACCAGTTAGAGATCCTTTCAGGTACCGGATCTAGTTTGAACCAGCCTGGACGGGATTCAGGCCTCACCCCCCTTGTGGGAGAGATGGACGTCTCGAATGCCGGCACAACCTGTAAGCCTGATTATGAGACTACTTCCCCAGCATATGGCGCAGGCAAGACAGAGGTAGAATTGGCTAGCAGCCAGCAATCATATGGGCCCGTGTCTCGCAATGGGGCAAGTAAGGTTTCAAAGAAAAAGCCTCTCAGAAGTGAGGTTACTGACCAAATCTCTGCGCTCCTGATGGACATGCTTGTCCAACAGGATGGGGTCCTTCCCGGAGGGCATTCTCTTTGGCATGCTCTCACCACCGTATGGAATACTAGATACCCCGAGAAACCAGTACCGAAAACGAAGGACTTCCAAGGGGCTCTAAGCCGAATGATCAAAGCCAAGTCAGTCCTGGAGCATTGGCATGGCTTTCAAGATCATAGCGGACTCTTCGCCAAATGCCAGGTCATTACGTTGCCGCATCTTGATGCTTTCTCCGCAGAAACTCTGAATGTTGTTGAGAGTATTAAGCAGCGACACCCTCAGCTTTTCATACCCACGCCGTTTCGGTCTTTGGGCAATAATGTTGAATATGGAGAGAGGAAGGAGAACCGCCGAGGACGTCGTATTCTTGCTGGTGAAGTCGCACAGCTGGACGCTCCAGTGTATGTGGCTCAAGCTTCAGCCAAAAGGCGCCACGGAATGATGAGCGACATAACCACTCCAAGCAAGCGAAGGAAGTTCGCTCAGATCAGTTCAAATAGTCCAAATCTCGCATCTCTTTCCACCCCACCCCACGACAAGTATGAAGTAAGATGGGCTGCAACCAGCTGGCTTTCTGACAATATTGAGGCCTCAAGTCAAGACAATCGCAGCATGGTTCATCCGACTCATGAAGCGAAGATACAATTCTTGGCCCCGAACGTATTCTTAGATGATGATTGGTCTATAAACGATCACGGAATGCCACAGGGAACAACACGGCCCATCCGATTTTCTGATATAAATGCTACTTTCGAAGACTCACCCTCCGCTGTCGCCGTAAAGGTTACTATGACCGAACCTGTAAAGATTTCAGTTAACGATGGAAACTGGCCATATCTCGATTTGCAGTTTTTCGAGGAAAAAAGCAACAGTTCTAGCTTCACATTATGTGGCTGGATGCCTGATGCAGAGTGGTTTCGTTGGGCTGACATGGTCCAAGGCCTTGACAAACGTATATCCGGGAATGAGGCTGGAAGGCCAACCCCTGCCATCAGTACCGAAACTGCTCATGACAGATTCATGAAAGGCTTAATCGACTGCCTCGATCTTGAGCTAGCTGAAAGGGAACAGTTCATCAAGGCATCTCCGCTGGTTGCTGGTCCATACAATTTGTTCGTGAATTTTTCAGCTGGTTTTGAAGCTGCTACTTCATTGCCTAGTCTCAAGTGGCAGCACCAGGGGCCATTGAATCCCCAATCTGTTGACCAGATTTTGCACGAGTCAGAAGCCTTGACATCAAGTGATGATGAAGACTCCGAGTTCAGCTTGGATGCTTCAGTCCTAAGATATTCAAGGCGCCCCTTAAATATTGGCGACATGACACAATCGAAGATTAAAAGGGTGGCCCTGATAACTCGCCCACTTACTTCAATATCCCCGAGGGGAACGTACGGAATAGACGAACCAGGGGCACTGGAGATAGAGGACGGCCAGCTGGCAAGTCAGGGAGACCTCCTAGCCGCTTTCGTCGTTGTCCGAGTCTTGCTAGGAGGCGCAGATAAAGCCATCGATTGGGGCCTTTTACTTCATATCTTCCCGAATATGCGACTGGCTGCCTTGCGTAAATTTTGGGCAGTCGCATGTAAGGAACAAGGGCCTCATATAAAAAAATTTACCCGAGATGTTCAAGAACGGCTGATTGAAGCTTTTGAAAGCCATGAACTCCCCATGCTAGACTTTGAAAACCCGATTGAATACGATTGGCAAATCCTTATTAAATGGGCGACGAGGATATCTCGCCAGGAAGGCTACCAAATCCCGCAGACAAGAGACCTTCTTGCCCACCGATTCTTACTCAAAGCCAACAGATCCAACGAGGAAGATTGGTGTGAGAGATATTTCCATGCTCAATCGTCGATTTTTTCCAGGTTTGAGGCGGTTACATCAGAGCCTGGTGCACTACCAGTCAATCAAGCCTTTGATTGTATAAATGACAATGCCAATGCCGCGAATGCAGATATTGCAAGATCATGGATCAAGTCACTTTGCTGCACTAGCGAAGCGAAATACTCTGTGCGAAAGATTAAAGAAAAATTCCTCACCTTGTCAGGGGAAGGCACAGAACAAGGCTCGCTACTACTTAAGGAAGCCATCGATCAACTCACAGCTCAAAGGGTCATTTGCAGGAGCAAAAAGACGCCATTTGGAGGGCGTCCATATAGGCTCAGTGAGTGGTATTTGTCAACGTTGAGCAGGGTGGCGCAACGTTCAAAATATGAAGAGGCAGCAGCTTTCAAAATCCGTATGGATAGCATATTCCGTACGGGTGAGGCGTTTGAGATACCGTACACTCTGAATGACGGCTCTATGATGGCATTGACGAACTTGAATGCTGCCGGAAAAATTACACTTGCCCCCTTGGACATACCGAATATCCCCTTTGGCTTCGAACCGGGTAATTATGAGAGTCGAAAGTATCCTAAATCTTATTATCATTTCCGACTTCAGGCCGTTCCAACAGACCTGTACCAGTACAGCAATGACATTGCCGTGCTACAAGCTGTGACGCAAGAGGAGTTGCCTTCTACGACTTTGAAAGGGGAAATCCCACAATGGATTGACTTTTTTGGAGAGAAAGACAGCAAGAGATGGTCCGATATACTGGGAGCCATTTGTTTCACTTATGCCACCAAAGGACCCATGGCTATCCGGGACGTTTGTAACTCTTTGCGGCCAATTCTTGATGAATTTGAGGCGAGTCTTATTGTAAGCTGGGGCATAAAAACGGGCGTTTTTGAAGAGGCCATAGGCGGATTGGCCGTAACGGTGGGAGAGTGGTGGTGGTTGGCTGTACCATGGCAATACAGTCGACAGTGAGAGCAGGCCGGTAGCTTAGTAGTAGACAACCCTCCATCATGAACCTCCTCCCCTTTCTGAATGACTCATATGCTCCTTGACACCAGGCGGCAATAGTTACGATAGGACGAGGTTTTGAGCGCTCTAAAATTGATCATTATAATTGGACTTCATTGGCTGCTGGCCGTGCTATTGGTGACCCATGGATATCTACTTCGCACGTTTGACCTAAATATTACTGACTGTTCGAGCGCATGGGAGGGAAGTCCCAGAAGCCCTCATCCCAACTACAGGGCAGCTGGTCATGTACTAAACAAAACTTTAAGGACCAGTGCAATCAACAAGATGACCAAGGCTATAATCACTCTGTCTATCCACAGTGGGACTCCATCGCTTCCGGCTCTTGTCTGGTTAGCAGTTGAAGAATTTCGCTGAGTTTCGCGTGAGGGCACCGGGAGTGATGGTGCGACTACGTCATTTGGGATACTGGGAGCGGTCTGGACAAATCCTTCTGCCAGTTCAGCTTCTTCGGAGATCTTGTCATTTTGATCAGGTACATGTGAGACCTTTGACGGATGGGCTGACTGTGATTGGCCCTTCCCAGCAGCCTCAAGCTCATCTCTCCAGCCCATGTTTAGCTCGGCAGGAATTGATACATCCTGGCATGGAGAAGCGGCTTGTTTACAGCGGTCTTCGCATTCGGCGATGATGTCCGCGTTTGTTCTGGCACAGACTGCACATTTGAAGGACGCTGACTCTTGAGCAAGGCGGCGGCGGACCGCTTCAGTAGTCTCCAGACCACCTAGTTGACCCAGAACATCTGTTTCCATGAAGCTGCGGAGCCTGTGTCATTACCGTCATCAGTCAGATGTCAAGGGCTGATAGGGACATGGAGCGCGGAAGTCCTACGCTACAAGGGCAGTTCGGATGCCCCAGGCTGGCTGCCATGTTTCTTCATGGTGACCACTTATGCTGAGGCAAATCTCTCGGTTGGCCTCGAAGCGGCCGTTTGGAGTGGAGAAGCGAAAGCTGGGAGGCCGAAGAGGATACGCTGGAGGCAAGATAATACGGCCATGATAGACACCCTGGCTGTATGGGGAATTTGGAGGGCCTCGGAGCGTGAAGTGCCATTCAAAGAGATCCGACTCTAGCGGCTCTGCGGTGTAATCGGGAGACGGCGCATTTGAAAGCTCTGCAGCCTCGCGGACTGGAAGATGCCCGAGTTAGTGCTTCTACGAAGGATGAGACATGACTCTCTCTACCCTCCTGTCTTGAAGAGGTCGGGGAGAGGGAACTAACGTATGCGTCGAATAGTGGGGGATTTAGTGTTAGTGTGCGAGGGAGTTGCTGTTGACGCCGCCATTGGCCGCAGATATCCTTGTGAGTGGTCCGATGGGCTGTGAACTGGGCAGATGGTGGACGGCGATGTCAGAAAGATGGTTGTCGTTGTTCAACGTCACCGGGAGGGAGTGGATGGAGAGAGAGGTATGGACGGCGAGGTTCGCGGAGTGGCAGTGAGGTAGGAAACAGATTGCAATTAGGAAGCTGGATCTCCAAGTGTCCACAATTAAGAGGTCACCGTGGTCTTAATCTGCGACACAAGATGTGATGATGAAAGATGACCTACCACTAAGGTTAGGTGCCTGGCAGCCAGGGTAAGTACATTGTTACCAGGTAGTCTCTGGGCATTTGCTTTAGCATCTTTGAAAGAGCTGGAGACGCCATAACAACCGCCAGTGTCAATGGATAACTATACATCCTCTATATACAGTTCGAACATCAAAGTCGTTATTCTCATCATTATGAATTCAAGACTAGGCTCAAGCAATAGATATAAAATCCCAAGAAAACCAAACTGGTAGGTGTTTATAGGGTATGCTTGCGCATTCAAGAATCGATACGCAACGACTTCGTAGAGCTAGCTCACTAACAGCTTTACTAGCAGACTGCTAGCAAAGCTGCTAACAGGTTGCTACGATAACCCCTCTATAACGATGATGCGCGGGATGTTGATTGTTCTAGTGGGGCCGAATTGCTCCACGCTGGCCAAAGAGTCTCAGTTTAGACTGCTAGCTGTCCTCATAGCGGTGCTCGTGCTTGCAAACGTGTTATCATTTTAAACAAATGATATACAAACCAGTCGAAAACCCTCTCCCCCAGCAACCTCGAGAATCTCACGTCTGAGTTACACCAATTGCGGCCCTACCAACCTAGCTGTACCTTCTTTGCCAGCACATCATCCGGTTGAGCTGAGCGTCCAGCGACTCGGCTCGATTCATCAATGGACTACGAAGCAGTCAAGGAGCAATGGAGCGAGGTGGAAGATCGCGATGGCGTTCGCCTTAGCTGGAATGTCTTCCCCAGCTCTCGAATGGTATTGATCCTCTTCTGCGTACAGTTCCTACTTGCTCTTGCTCATAGATCAAACAGGAAGCCTCGAGACTAGTAGTGCCCATTGGCGCTCTATTCACCCCGCTGAAAGAGAAGCCCGAGACGCCTCTACTTCAATTCGAGCCCGTCACATGCAAACAGCCCTGTCGATCGGTCCTCAATCCATTCTGGTAAAGCTCTCCCGCGATTAAACAGCTTCTTTGTTCCCTCGTGCAGGGTGCTAACTGATGACAACGTTAGCCAAGTCGATGTTCGTGCTCGAGTATGGATCTGCCCATTCTGCCTGTCAAGAAACCAGCTCCCGGCGCATTATAAAGACATCACCGCGAATGCGATCCCACCGGAGCTGCACCCTGCCAATACTACCATCGAATATAGGTTGTCAAGGCCTGCTCCTGCGCCGCCTCTGTTCCTGTACGTGGTTGATCTATGCCAAGAGGAGGACAGCTTGTCTGCACTTAAGGAGTCACTCGTGATGAGCCTCAGCCTGCTCCCAGAAAATGCGCTGGTTGGCCTCATCACCTACGGCACAATGGTATGCTTATTCTACATTTCTGTATGCAAATGGGAATTAACTGTTCCTAGGCCCAAGTCCACGAGATTGGCTATGAAGGTTGCGCCAAATCGTATGTTTTCCGCGGAAGCAAGGACTACTCCGCCAAGAATGTCCAAGATATGCTAGGACTGTCTTCTCAGCCTGTGCGGCCTGGAGTGCCACCGCAGGCAGGTCGCCCAATGAATGCTGGAGCCGCGACGAGATTCCTCCTGCCTGTCCAGCAAGCCGAATTCCAGCTCACCAAGGTTTTGGAGGCACTACAAAAAGATCCCTGGCCAACTGCCAGCGATCGGAGAAGCCTTCGTTGCACAGGTGTCGCTTTGAGCGTTGCCATCGGGCTGATGGAATCAACTTTCCAAAACTCTGGTGGCCGCATCATGCTCTTTGCCGGCGGGCCTGCCACTGAAGGCCCCGGTATGGTTGTCGGTCCGGAACTAAGGGAGCCGATTCGTGGACATCACGACATTGATCGCGATAACGCCAAGTGCTACAAGAAGGCATTGAAGGTGAAGCCAACGAGACTGAATAGAGTACCACTGCACAGTAAACTAACACGGCCGATAGTTCTACGATAACCTTGCCAAGCGCACTGCTCATAATGGGCATATCATAGATATATTCGCAGGCTGCCTCGACCAAGTTGGCTTATTGGAAATGAAGGGACTTTGCAACTCGACAGGAGGTCATATGATTCTCACTGACAGCTTCACATCTTCCATGTTCAAACAATCATTTGTCCGCATATTCGAAAAGGACGGCGACGATAACCTCCTCATGGGCTTCAATGCAGTGCTCGAAGTGCTGACGACCAAGGAGCTTAAAGTCACTGGCCTAATCGGGCATGCGGTATCTCTCAACAAGAAGTCGGTCTCGGTTGGTGAGACAGAATGCGGCATTGGCAACACCTGCTCATGGAAAATGTGTGGCATCGACCCCAACTCCAGCTATGGTATATACTTTGAAGTTGCCAACCAAGGACCGGCAGCTCATCAACAGGCACCCCAAAAGGGAATGATGCAGTTCTTGACATATTACCAGCATTCCTCGGGCCAATTCCACCTTCGAGTAACAACTATTGCTCGAAATTTGAGTGGCCCTGCCGGAGACCCGGCTATTGCACAGTCTTTCGACCAAGAGGCAGCGGCAGTTCTCATGTCGCGGATAGCTGTTTTCAAGGCCGAAGTCGACGATGGCCCAGATGTGCTTCGCTGGGTGGATAGGATGTTGATTCGGCTTTGCTCCAGATTTGCAGACTATCGTAAGGATGACCCGACGTCGTTCCGCTTGGAGAAGAATTTCACCCTCTATCCCCAATTCATGTTCCACCTCCGGAGAAGTCAGTTCCTCCAAGTTTTCAACAACTCGCCCGATGAGACTGCGTTTTATCGTCATGTCTTGAACCACGAAGACGTCAGCAACTCCCTCGTCATGATTCAACCGACTCTGGACTCGTACACATTTGACCAGGACGGCGGCCAGCCAGTGCTACTTGACTCTGCGTCCATTCAGCCGACCCACATCTTGCTGCTGGATACTTTCTTCCACATCCTCATCTTCCATGGCGAAACCATTGCTGAGTGGCGGAAGGCTGGTTACCAAGAGCAAGAGGGATACGAAAACTTTGCTGCCCTGTTGGAACAGCCAAAGGAAGATGCCAGAGTAAGCACAATGGAGTGAATGCTTATGTAGTAACGACTAACATTGTTCCTTAGGACCTCATCACAGATCGATTCCCGCTGCCCAGATTCATCATTTGCGATGCAGGCGGCTCTCAAGCTAGATTCCTGCTATCCAAACTCAACCCATCAACCACACACACGACAGGACCTTACGGCGGAGTGGGGGCAACCTCTGCCCAAACCATTTTCACTGATGATGTTTCCCTGCAGACTTTTATGGATCATTTGATGAAGTACGATACACAAACAGACCCAATTTTGATGCAAGACATACTGACGATTATGATAGGCTCGCTGTTAGTGGCACGAATTAAAATGGGTAATTTAACAACCGGTGGGACTATGAAGGTCCAACGAGCTGTCAGAAGAACCAGCCTCAAATGGAAAGAAAAAAAGGTTAAAAATTAGAAGAAATACAATTCCTCAATTCACCATGCGCAGACACAAATACGGCTCTAGCCTCCAGCCTAATGATACATAATAATATAACTATTTGCTGATGACAATATAAAGTTAACCCCTTAGTTCCCTCGGGCGACCGGTAGCCAATGCTCAGTTGCTCGATTCTCGCACATTATGGGGAGCTGCCAAAGTGATGTTGGTCAGCCGGGGGCGTTGCCTCAAACTGGAGCGGAGCCAAGAACAATATGAAGGCGATAATGCGAAGAAGTGTCGGCATGGGCGATTCGACCCCACATTCGAGAACAATAGGATATGATGTGAATGATAACTCAATGCACCAATGCAATATGAAGCGGTGCGGCGATTGATTAGCCTGGGGAACAATGCTTTGGAGCAAGAACAGAATCAACTCTCCGAGTCAATTTCGAATCGCGCAGGCCATCTTCAAGTCAGTCGCAATGATATAAAGAGGTCTAGGATTTCCGCCATCTGGAAACAAAATTCAGTCCATCATCAACAGCTTCAATCACCTCACAATTTAAGCCTCTCTTCACCAATCTCACCCCTTCAACCCATAAAGCATCATCAAAATGGCTAAGGTCCAGGTTGCCAAGACTGACAAGTCCACCACCACCGTCGGCTGCACTGTCATGGCCAAGCCTCAGCCTGATGGACACAAGATCGACGAGAACCACACTACTCTCGGCTGCACCGTCATGGCCAAGCCTAAGGCTCGTCAGCACAAGATCGACGAGAACCACACTACCCTCGGCTGCAACATCATGTAAAGAGTCTCACTTGATTGAGATATCAGACGAGATTGCATCTCTCAGGAATCGGCACAGACCACAACCAACGACTTACGATTCAGATGGATGGGATTCAAGTCTATCCCCGAATGTGTTATGAAATATTCAATATTATTATTTATACGCAATGATTTCAACGTTTAGGCCTTGCATTCGACAAATCCGTCGAATAGCCTGGCTTTTTCCCCATCGCCAACCCTCTCAAGCTTATTGACTGGATAAGATGACGGCATGGCTGGATGAGGCAGCATGAAGCCAGCATTTGTGACTCTGGGAAGGGAGGAATATGCTTATCATGTATACTATATACCAACTTTTGGTGTGAAAATCACGCACAATTATATTTTCATCTATATTCAGTGATTTTTTCTGTCCTCATGCATGTGCACGCCTGGTACTCGCAACAACAGTCGCATGATTACCTAACTGCATCTCTAGCACTGCAATGCAGCATAAACGCCCAATAAAGAGCTGGTCCATCCATCTAGCCATTAATCCCTGTCGCGGGGAGATGCTAAGCGATCAGATGCAGGTACTTGTACAACGCGTGGACTTTGACCAATATACGCGAACACAGCCCGCGCGCACTGGGGCTGAATGACGCTTCACCCTGTCAACGTCGAGTCGCTTCGCGCCCGTCATCCAACTTTACCTTTGCACTCTCACCAGCGACACACTGCCCTGGCGCCGTCAAACTCAATTGCAGGATATAAAGTTTACTGATATTTCCTTAACTACCGTACCTTGGGTAAGTCGTGTGACGCTTACTATGCCATCTCCCCCTGTCTCGTAGCACGAGTACAGAAATACACAGCGGACCGGGCAAGATTCAACGAGCCTCGGCCGAGATTCGCAAGACGGACACCAATTGCAAACGAATCTAGCTAGCGGAGCGGGATCACGAATTTGGATGCGCTTCAACCGTCCCTTTCCATGATAGGAGGCTGTGTCTCTGTCTGTGTCAGGGGAAGCAGAAGCTCGCCTGTCTGGGCTTGTTGGAATGCGGGCGTGCTTCTGCGTAACCAGGCTCGACGTTCAACATGGCGCTTGAGCAACCATCCTTCTATCCTACCCAGGCATCTCCTTTTGCTCATGTTACGCTATGGCCTGGCCTCTATGGCCGTCGGGACTAGGGGCTCTGTGAACTCGCCTCAGTAATGCTTCAGCCCGAATTCCTTCTCTCACTTTGTCTTATGGCATACATACTAACCTACTGCAATCTTGAATCGTTACTGATGGAGTACTTTGGTATCTAGGGACTTCGTCGCATAGCTGCTCGTTTCAATCCACATCTCCTGTTGGCACCGAACATCTAACCGGGATTCTTCTTTGATCTATAACGCCAAAAATTCGATCATTTTGAGGGCTCCGTGAAGCCTTTTTCTTGACATCTTCTTGGTTATCTGCTCAACTTGTATTTTCACTACACGACATACGGCAGCATTGCTTTCCCATGGCGTCATCTGAGGTGGATCAAAAGTACCTGGGCCGAATGGCCAGGAGCGTTGAAAATGACAATACTATACTCTCGTCAACACTTTATAAGATACTGGGCCTCTCTCTTAGGCTCTCTGACAAGCTCGTCGAGGTCAAGAAGCAGCGCAAGCCTGATGCGACGCTCCATGAAAACATCATGCGCATCCTTTGGCTGGCACGCGAAGGGCTCAAGATGCTGCAGGAATATGTCATCCCTTTTGTCAGCAATTGTGTCGAGCTGAAAGTCCTGGCATACAAGTTGCGTGCCAGCTTCTATCACATCTTTGTGCTTTTTCGAAATCAGCCCCGCGTGTCCAACATGCCGGGCTGGGATCCCGACGCCGTGCCGAATGGCCAGGTCGCGGATGACTATCAGCATGCAATACATCATTCTCTTGAAGGCGGCCCCGTCGGCCCTCCTCCTGGCTTTGAAGCCCCGGTATCAGCGCTCTCGCTCTCCTTCTTATTGCCTGCCAAAGACTACTTGCCCACAGCAAATCAATATTTTGAAGAAGCAGCAGAGTTGGCTGATAAACTTCTCTGGGGCTCCCACTCCTTGCGTTTATCAGTCAAGACAGAATACGCAGCGTTTCTTTATGAATGCGTTCACGACGCCAATGGTAGCCGCAGCCTGGCAAGAACTACGATCAATGAGGTTTATGAGGCTACAGAAGGCATGGACGATGACATGTTTCGCGATGCCTGCGAATTAGTTACTGTGTTGGGTAAGATGATGAGGCGTGGCCTTGGATCCAACAACACACTTCACAGCAAAGCCCAGGCTTTGATTACAGCTCCCACCGCAGGCACGACTCCTCCTATCGGCATGGAAAATCCAATATAAACCTCAAACTATCATGGGTGATAGCAGCCGGCCGAGATCGAGCCGATCATCGAACGATGCGAGTCATCTCATTCCGCGGAAGAGCTCATCAATCCTCGTTTACGAACCAGCCTCTCGTCATGTATTTTTTCCTCAGCGTGCATAAAGCGTATCTATCTACCGCTTCAAGTGAATCGAATAAACACATAGCATGTTTACAGTTTATGTTGGTATATATATCCCTATAGTTAATGTTTAGATTATTATTTATGTATTTGTCTATCTGTTTATTTCTTGATGGATTTTTTTATATGTATCATATCTCAAGCACAACCTCTCCCTTGATCGTGCACAGCTATGCCACGCCTGAACTCACTGCTCTGGTAGTCATCAGAAGCCTGTTTCGTGTCAGTCTCCTCCTTCATATGACTTGTATTCCCCTTTAAGTAGTATGTTCATATTGGTTGGCTTTGGGCAGTGCTTTCATGTCTTCACGTCAGTCAATGTCAATGGTGAGTGGATCACTGGTAGATATTAACGGATTATGCGTCCTGGAGCATCAGCCTAGTGATTTTCAACTTTTCTTCTTTTCTTTTCTTTTCTTTTCAAAATATTGATGATGTTAGCCTAATGCTGCTCCTGGCCTAGCTGTTGCCACCATCTTGCGACGCCTTGTCGGCACATTCATTGACGATTCATGACTGACGTCCTCGATCCCTGCGTCAAAAGGCTTGTGCCCGCTCAACGTTACCAGCTTGATAACGTTCCCATAAGCAAAGGCTACTGATGTTGGCCCGACTCTTGCGCTGGGGCCCAGTTCACAAACAACCAACTGCCCTGCATCTTCGTCGGAGAACAGTGGTGTGGTTTCGTCCAACTCGTCCCAGTCACTCGCCGCCGCCCTCCACAATTCCCAGCAGCTGAAAGCCCCGAATTCCCGGCTTCGTGTGCTCGGCACGCGGCTCCGTACCCCCGATATATCCTGGCGTTGATGTCCATGTCGACTTCTCGGCTCAGTACGGGACCGGCGACGAAGACCTAATGTGCTCCCATCGGACAAGAGGCTCCAAACGCCAGGGTTGCCGATGTGCTTCTTTCGTTCCTTTGCATCAGCCCAACTGCACCATCCGCTGCTGGTACCTGTATCGTCAATGTTGTGCAGACAAATCGCGTCGTCTTCATCCTGAGGCGTAAACGTGTGTAGAACACAGTCGCCCGAGCCCAGAGCCAAGTAGCTAAACGTGAAGGATATCAGCCCTAATGGCGAGGCATTTGGTGATCGGTGGCAGATGAAAGCGCATGAGAGTGAACGTGGCCGCATCTCCTCTACGGAGAAGCTCCACGAGGTAGTTCCATCATCTAGATTTATAAGATGAAGATCCGTCTTGGATGATACAAGGAAGTAGGGGAGTGGCGAGAGGGTTACGACTTGGTGGATTTCATCGCTTGCAAGTCTTCTAGAGAGAAGACTTCGCCTTTCCCACAACTGCCCATTTCTTTCCATGATATGTACATCTCCATTTCGAGATGTCGCTACAAGAGAGACCCTTGGATGCTCGCCATCTGTGTACATAGGAATCATTCTCGTTAGTCAGCTATACTTATAACACGGCAACAAAGGACAAATCGAATATTCACCTTTGCTCAAGAGTGGGCGGGCACATGTTAATCCTAGACAGATGGTGGACTCGCGGGTTTCTCCCGAGGCCGGATGTACATCTAATGCAGTTCCGTTCCTCCACACTATGACTGCTCTTGGAATATCTGATGATGCAGTTGGCTCCAAAAAGAAGGACTCTGGCTTCTGGTTGTAAGTCTCTACGGCCACGGAAGAGCCGTGGACATGGGTTGTAATATTCCAAAAGATGACCGTGTCGGACGATAAGATCGCCAGCCAATCCGAGTCTTCACTCATGGCAACAGCAAGTACGGGAAATTTCACCAGGATTTCCCTTTCCAGGTTAGAGATTGGGCCTTTACTCCTATGGTTAAGGTCCCATAGGCGAATCATACGGTCTAGACCAACAGATAGAACGAAGCCTCTTGGTGAGTAGGCGAGCATAGCTATATCGAGTGTGTGTCCCCCGGAGAGCGTTTTAACACACAAGTTGGATTGGTCACTCGAGTCCTGCAGCTCTTCCGCCTTGGTCTCGTCTTCCGGCAGTAGGTAGCTTACCAGAAGACGCAGCAAGGCAACCACAACAATGTCCATAAAGAGGAATGTACGCAGCTGGTGATGCGCAAAGTCATATATCGCTGGGAGCAGTGCGGGCTCTTTCATCATCGGCACTCGGTTGGACCCCTTTTTTACAAACACTAAAGGCTCATAGACTCTAGCTATGTAGCTATAGGCTGAAGGTTTTATGAGGCGGATTATTTCACGGGCGGCATCATGATCTTGAAGTCGCAGCCAAGACGTGGGAGTTCTTGCTTGGTGGATATCCTCCAGATGGGACGGCCTGAGCGATGACATGTTGGGTTCCAGATCCTGGCCGTTGTATAAGTGAGCCAGCCTCTGGGAGATATCGCCGCCACCGAAAAAGTGAGACTGCGCGATGATGACAAAGCTTATCATGACGACTGTTCCCGCAATGCGCGTTGATAATGCAATTTTGCCTTCAAGCATACGCTTCGCCCAGGATGGGTGTTCCCGAGGGCGACGTGCTTTTAGTTTGCGACGCATGGCCTCTCTGGCGAGAGCATCCCCAAGCTCCATTCGCCGCACATCAACACTAAGAACGGAGATGAAGAAGCTGGACAGGAAGAGAAAGTCGAGCACAATGGCAATTGCCGCAAAGATGCAAAATGCGGATACGCTTGGGGTGACGGCATAGGATAAGCCGAGGAGAATCAAACAGTTTTGGACAGTGCTGACCAGGGCAGTAGGTGCAGTCTCTCCAAAAGCAGATCCTATCCTGCTGCTTGTATTTTCTCCGGAGGGAGTGCGGACTACGGCGTCCATTAGGCGAAGGATATGCTCCAAGCTCATGGATAATATGACGAGGGGATATGCGGCTCGAGGGATGCCAGACAGGTCGATTTTGAAGACGCCGCAAATTGTGAAGCTTGCGGCAATTGACATGATAATCTGCATCACGACGGTGGCTATCAGACCCAATTTGGACTTGACAGCGCGAACCTTGGACACTTGCTGGAGAAAGTACACCAAGGACAGCGTATAAGCCAGGGCAAGAATGATGGAATCCTGCACCGACATGGGCCTGAATTGAAATTCATAGAGTTGGCTGGCCGACACATTGCCACTCGGAGGATATATATCCCACTTATCGCCCATCTTGACAGGTAACGATCGTGCTACAGCCTCCCACTGGCGACCAACGGGGGAGTCTGTTCGATACAGTAACGTGATGACGAGAGCATCAGCGGCCAACAAGCGGCGGTCCTCGAATCGCTTCCCGCTAAAAACAATGGAATGTCGTAGAGTGATATTTGCGGGAGTAGTGTGGTTCTTCTTGTCGTTGACTGTGGCCAAAATATCCTCGTCGGCCAGGATGCGATCACGGGAGCAGTTCCAGTACAGTAACGGCGATTGGAGGATCCACGACTGGTTGGTCAGACCATTGACGATATGGAGGGCATCCCGCTGTGCTGGAGTCAGGGGGGACTCGGAGTCACTGGGAGGGAGCAGACCAAAGGATCTGCTGGGACCAAAGTCTTTGGTGTCGCCTAGAAGCGCATCCTGCAAATCCAGGGCCGATAGGAGGATATCGGGACTAAGTGCTTGCATGTAGCTCGAATGAACCCAGATGGAGCGCATGACAATGTCAGGACTGGCTGCGTTGTCATACGGAAGCGGCTGAGCGGCGGTCCAGACATGGCGAGGGAGGGGTGAGGCGCCGTTGATGACATGGCTGGTGTAGATGAAGGGCAGCGGATAGATCAGAAAGGCCGCTATGGCGGCAGAGATGAGCAGCGTGGAGATTGCATAGCGGGAGGCATAGCGGCCATAGCGAGTGAGGACTCTTCGAAGCGGGTGAGACGCTGAGAGGACTGGAGCCTCTGTTGTTCTAGGGTTAATCAAATCAGCTCCGGTGAAGCTGCAGTTTCTTGTGATGAGTTGGGGCAATCCTCACCCTCGCAGTGGATATAGCAGGTACCAGATCATTTGCGACACGCTTTGGGATTGAGCATTGTTTCGTTGTGTCCTCTGGCTTGCAGTTGGCGCTATTCACAGTCTGATGATGTGAGGTGATGATTGTAAAAAAGCCTCTGCAGCTGGTGGTGTGAGCTGTTGCAGGACCTTGGCAACTTGGGTATGAAGGGACCCAGTGTATAAGCAACATTCCGGGATTAGTATCGTATCGGAGATCTGCCAGCCTTGACCATACCATTCCCAGATGGTGTGGGATGGCGATCATTCAAGGGATGTCATGAGTACTCGCAGGTGATTTGCTGTCCGAAGAGAGGTATCCGATACCTGCCACTTGGCATTTCTCCAGGGGTGCCAACCACTGAAGATTAGTACATGTACCTGAAATCTGTAACGCGGCAGAAAGGCTACTCGCCCGCTGTAAATGGAGACGACGCGCTTCAGTCGGTAAACTGCCAAGCAAAAGGTACACCGTACCTACTCCGCATTGCAGGGGCACATCCAAAGACAAACGCCTCCCAACCGTCTCTCCAACTCCCAGCTCCAGCTTTGGGTTTGGAGTTGCAATTGGCCGCCTCTGCGAGCTTCCATGATCATGGCAAAATAATCGAGTCGCGGCCGAGGGAATCCAAGTGCTCGCCAGCTCTCTCACCTTTATCTTGACTGCAGTTTCTTCCTACCTCTACCTCCAGGTGTTGCTGCACGTCCGACCGCCTCTCAGCTCACCACTTGCTTGTCCCTCTCCAGCCGCCAACAAAACTTCATCGCGCATCATGTCTTCAGAGTCGGAACCCCTGCAGAATGGCAGCCAAGGAGGCGCCGCTCCCAATCCCTTCAATTTCCAGACACAAGTGATATCCACCACGCCGGTCAAATCCGTCTGTCAACCCCGTCCAAGATATCTATGTTGTAGCGCCTTCAACTGACACTTCGACCAACAGAACGTCGGCCAGCGTCGCGGACATCGTTACAAGCACAGCAGCGTATCCGCCCAGCATCAAATCTTCCAAGAGCCTCCCCCAAGGCCACCACCCGTCCTCCCCGCCTCCCTCCCGACGCCCACTATCAAAGAAGCATGGAAAAGTCTACAGCGAGACCAACGGATGCGGCTCTACTGGGGTTTGTGTCACGTCGCCATTGCCATCTTCATCTTCTATCGGTCAGGTGGCTCCCTTGCGGCAATGGCGTTGTCTCACCTCGTCTTTTTTGATGCTGGTAGCGCCGCTGTGTGTGTCGTTGTCGACGTGCTGGGCAATTTCGAAGTTTGGCGTCGCAGCAGCATTAGACACCCGTTTGGCCTTGAGCGAGCCGAGATCCTGGCAGGATTCGCCATGTCTATTTTCCTGCTCTTCGGCGGCTTTGACCTCCTCTCGCACAATCTTAAACACATTCTCGAATCTGTCGGTAACCACGAAGCTCACCACGAGCACGAACACGACCGAATTTCTACAGGCTCTCTTGACCTTGTGTCGGCGGCTGCCATTGCGAGCACGCTCGTATCTGCCTACGGTCTGAAGAACCATGCGCGCATTGCCAAAGTTATGAGAGTGTCCTATCTGTCTACTCTGCCCAGCATCCTCTCCAACCCCTTCCACTTCCTCACCCTCTTCTTCTCCGCCTTGATTTCGTTGCTGCCTCTGTTGTCCATTTCCTTGTATGACTGGCTTGACCGGCTAATCTGCGCCGTCATTTCCCTTGCAATGTTTAGTTTAGGCATGCGTGTTGCTGTTGCTCAGGGGCTGATGCTCCTTATGAGCTATGGCGGGAACAAGGGTGACGTTGGCGTAACAGCCGTCCTCCGTGAGATTGAATCCGAGTCAGGCATTGCCCGTGTAGACGGTGCTCAATTCTGGCAGGTTCACTATGGCCTGTGCATGGCCAACCTAAAAGTCATCATCACGAATGGGTTAGATGAGCTCGCACTAGGAAAGCTGCGCAATCGTATCTCAGCCTTGATCCAGAACAGATTAGGAGAGGGGTATGGGACTGGAGGTAACGTGAGGTGGGAAGTGACTCTAGAAACGACTGTTGATGCTACTATTTGATATCAAAGGAATTGTCAGGATCGCACACTTCCTTTTCCTCAGCGCTCTGTGTTGTTGAACTAGACTAAGTACATAGATTGAAGCGTAGACATAGTTTATGTAGGTAATCAATCAAGCATAATGAGCAATCATAACTTAGTGGAGAGATATCGCCACCACACATTCAAGTTCATAAGTCAAACAAGTCATAGCTAACCTGTGCAGAATGCCTGCAATCTGGGGGTTTGTCATGGCAGGCTTAAAAGAGCCCCCAGCGTCCTCGGTCCTTATTCGCCGATCCTCTTCTTCCGTTTGCTCCATTCTCCCTGTCCCTTCCTTCTAATTGTCGCAGGCTGTCCATCTTTTCAAGCACCAACTCCAAGAGCTCCTTCTTCCGGATGACATCAAGATGTCGGCGGATCTTGGGATCTTCCTTGGCGAATTTCTCAACTTCATCCGCGGACAGATGTCGTCCAAGACGAAGATCCAATTCACGCGGGAAGTTGTAGTAGAATTCGGAAAGCAGCTCCACGTTCAGGAAGAGAACAGCTGTGGAAGCCAGTTTGGTTGCTGCAGCATCTAAAAAGACTTCGGGACAATAATACTTGTTCTTAGGGTTGTTGCACTGCTTGGCTTTGACGGCAAGCATTCGCATCTTGATAATATCGGCCCTGTCTCGAAGGAAGACAGCTTCTCTGCCTATATCGATATTAGAAATCACAAACCATGCGTATGAGCAGCCTTTTTAGGAGTGAGGGCGGAAATTACCTTTACTTAGAAGAGCAGCGCTGAATCCTCCCGCACCGCTTCGGCCATCGCCCTCTACGGTGATGTCACCCTTTCGCGCCTTATCTATAAAGGCCATGACCTCCTTTAACTTCCTTCGTCCACCGACGGCAGGTTCTAAACTGACCAGCGCAGCCTCGCAGTCTTGCAGTTCCTTCTTCAGCACACTGCCGACATGCTCACGACCGTGGTTCCACTCTCTTTCGTCAATCTCGATGTCAAATTTGAAGGGCTTGATGCAATTCTCGACCTGATCACTGGTGCTGTAGAACCTCTCGTTCAGAATGGTCGATGCGGCTTCAACTATAGCCTTCTTTGCAAAAGGATGGCTCACAAAGCTCGAGTTGTTCAGTAACTTGTCAACGTGAGCTTGAAGAGATGAGGCGATGACAGTTGTTGCTAAACGTCCCACTCCAAGTTTGGTGAGGGCAGAGGTCGAAGCGTCCAGCTGGCGACGCCAGTAAAGAGAGTCGGGATCAGCCTTGGGGAGGTCGGCAATATTGTCGAGATCATATTTCGCCGGCGCCAGGTCCGTCACTGGCTTATTCCAGTATCGTGAGGCCAGCAAGTCTAGCACTTTTTGATCAAGCTCACTCTTCAAAAGCTCATGCATTTCCGGGCGTCCAAATCCCTCAGTAAACTGTTTGAAGGAGTGCTTGAAGGCGTCGAGACTCTCGGCGAGGTAAGATTCGGCAGAGAGCGGGCGATCGTTGTACTGGACCTTGAACTCGTATGTGGCCTCCTCCAATTCTTGTCTAATGGCGTCACTTGTGCTCTGTAAGCTAGATGACATGGTCTGTTCCAAAACACGCATTAATGTCTTTCGAAGATTTATTGTGCCCACGTTGACGCCTGCGTCTGGTCCAAACTCGAGTGGGTGCGAGGAAAAGAAGGAGTTTTCATTCTTGGCGATAGTGGAAAGGAGATCCGATGAGCCCATCTTGAAAAGGCCCTGTGAGGTTGGCGCCTTTGATACAACGCCAACATAACCTAGTCGAAGAGGATACTGCGTATCATTGAGGATGGTGGCACCACGGGCAGGATCGACCAAATCCATCTTGGTGATAACTCCAATGGTTCGTTCACCTCGGGGATCGACTCTGCGAGATGCCCTGAGGGCTGCTGAGTTGGCCAGATCGACATCTGCGGCAGAGATAGCGAGAATGACATTTGGAGGCTGAATATACTTGTCACACAATTCCGAAATCTTCTGCTTTAGCTGTAATGGCTGGTTCTGCCCCACGACTTGGATGTAGCCGGGCAGGTCGATGAGGGAAAGGTCAGGAACATTGCGAGAATATATGGTTAGGTGAATAGGGTCGTGCGAGACGCACTCTGCATCTGAAACTGCCATGTTCAACTCTGTCAATGTCCGCTGGATCGAGGAAAAGTCGGAGATTTTTCGTAAACCAAGATCCGGGAATTCTCCATATTCTTCAGGCGAGTCGGGTGTATTCACCAGAGTCAATTCAATCGGTCTTCGAGTAACCATGTTGTTTCCCTTGGGAAGAAACTCGTGGCCGACGATGGCCTCCAGTACCGAACTCTTTCCAGACGATTGCGAGCCAATGACGACGATGGATGGCAAAGTAAGAGAGCTTGACTGGCCGACTTTCTGCAATATGCTTCGAATCTCAATCATTTTTTTCGTCAATACCATCATCTGATCATCCTTGGAGCTCTGTAGCGCATCCCGTGGATCTTCATCATCCGATTTGTCGTAGCCAACAGCGGCAGCCGAAGCACCGACAGCTGCAGCGGCGCCGACTTTACTATGTTTTGGGTCGCCATTGGGTCCTCCTGAACCCCCAGAGCCTGAACTCTCAGGCGTTCCCAACATCTTTTTCAACCAAGCCGGCACCTCTACCCGTTCTTTTGTGTTTTCCCATCCTTGACGTGTTTGATCTGCTACATCTTTGGCACTTCCGTATATACTAGATGCCGTGCCCGTCACCGTGTCCAGGGTATCGTGGAAGATTGAGATGGCATAGTTGCCAGCCTCTAAGAAATTAGTCAGTAAAAGGCCACCCCAAATCTATCTATGAGGATGACATACGTGTAGCTTGATATTGAACCCAGGCAAAGGTGCCAATGGCCAGCCCACCAAACATGGCAGGAATCCTAGCAAACTTCACCACCAGCTTCGGCAGAAAGCGCACAAAGGAGGCATTTCGAACGATAACCTGGTTATGGAAGGCATTGCCGCCAAACCACATGCGTCTTCGAGTCTCCCGGATCGCAGCATCTGCCCGCAAAAGGCCTCCTGTTGGAAATCGGTGTAAGTGACGAACGCTGGTGGCGGCGGAGGTATTTCTTGCCGCCACAGGCCGCAGACTAGCTGCAAGGAACCGGCCGCTCATCGTGGTCGGGCTCTTGCAGTCTGGGCAGCTGCTCTGTTGACGACCATATGGCCCGGCACCGCCTCAAGACAGACAAGAAATGAATGAAGCTTCGGAGGCTGTTGCAATGGCGAGAATATAGCTTGCATTGATCCGACTAGAATATCGGGTACCTATGGACTAGTTGTGGTAGCTAGCATGTGCCGCTGGGCGCCGAGGACAGCCCACTTCTTATCGCCACGTGATGTCGTTATCGGCGCAACTTTCCGACAAAATTTCTGGATTGCTCAAAGTGCCTTGCGAGAAGCATGCCATTTTCCCTGCGATTGTCGCTGCATTCGACGCCATGGCGATTCAAAAAAAGCACGGCAAAGGCCGTTTGGACAAGTGGTACAAACTTGCCAAAGAAAAAGGCTACCGTGCTCGTGCCGCCTTCAAGTTGATTCAGTTGAACAAGAAGTATGGGTTCTTGGAAAAGAGCAAAGTCTTGCTGGATCTTTGCGCTGCGCCAGGTGTAAGTTTTTACTGTCTTGTTTGGAGGAGATTGTGTTTTACCAGGCAAAGGCTAACTAATATCCCTATAGTCATGGTGTCAAGTTGCAGCAGAGGTTATGCCGGTCAACAGTTTGATTGTTGGAGTCGACCTGGCGCCCATCAAGCCCATTCCTAGAGTCATCACCTTCCAGAGCGATATCACTACAGACAAGTGCCGTGCTACCATCCGTCAACACTTCAAGACTTGGAAAGCAGATACGGTTTTGCACGATGGTGCTCCCAATGTTGGTACTGCTTGGGCTCAGGATTCTTTCAACCAGGCAGAACTCGCACTTCAGTCCATGAAACTCGCGACTGAATTTCTTGCCGAAGGAGGAACGTTTGTGACCAAGGTCTTCAGATCCAAAGATTACAACCCGCTCCTATGGGTGCTGAATCAATTGTTCACCAAAGTCGAAGCCACTAAACCCCCCTCGTCTCGAAACGTCTCGGCCGAAATTTTCGTCGTTTGTCGCGGATACAAAGCACCCAAGCATATCGATCCTCGCTTCTTGGACCCGAGATCAGTCTTCGCAGAGCTTTCCGGCGCCACCCCAAACAATGAAGCCAAGGTCTATAATCCAGAGGTGAAGAAGCGGAAGCGTGATGGTTACGAAGAAGGGGACTACATACAGTTCAAAGAAATTGCGGCAAGCAGTTTCATCCAGACAAATGATCCCATAGCCATTCTTGGTTCCTACAACAAGCTCTCCTTTACTCAAGCGCCCAATGGCGACATTGCGCTTGCTGCTCTGGATAAGCTGCCCGAGACTACTGCGGAGATTCGGGAATGCTGTGCCGATTTGAAAGTTCTTGGGCGCAAGGAATTCAAACTTCTTCTCAAATGGAGATTGAGGGTGCGAGAAATCTTCGGCCTCTCACAGAAAAAGTCAGCAGATACTGCTGAAGCCGAGGAAGTGGCTGGTGTAGAATCAATGGACGAGGAGTTGAGAATACAAGAAGAACTGCAAGCCCTGAAGGACACAGAGAATTCCAAGAGGAAACGAGAGAGGCGCAAGGAGAATGAACAAAAGCGCAAAGAGATCATTAGGATGCAGCTGAATATGATGGCGCCTATGGATATTGGTATGGAAGAATCGGGACCGCTGGGAGAGGGAGCCATGTTTTCTCTAAAGACTATTGACAAGACTGGTGGCATGAACCGCTTCACTCGAGGCAAAATGGTTGCATCAAATTCGAAAGACTCGAAAGACCTCGACCAGGGTATCTCTACAGAGCCAGTTGAGAGCGACAGCGAAGAAGACGGGCTGGAGACTGAGCTCGACGCCATGTACGAACAATTCAGAGAGCGCAAACTGGAGGCGGACACCAAGTACCGGGCCAAAAAGGCAAGGAAAGAGCACAAAGATGACGAGTGGGAGGGCCTTTCAGCAGGTGAAGAGGCAGAGAGTGACGCAAGCGAGCTGGAGGAAGATGACGACTCATCCGATGACGATGAAGATGGTTCACTACCTACAAACGGATTCTTAACGGATCTAGATGGCCAGACAGGGGAGACTCAAGACGGCTTGTCCAAAAAGGCATCCGCTTTCTTCAGCCAGGATATCTTCAAAGAGATAACTGGAGGCTCTCTTCTTGGGGGAGAGGATGATGTGACGATTGAGGCATCCAGTACGACTACGCGCTCACAAGAGCTGCCCACACGGACAGCAAAACAAAAAGCATCCCTGAATCAACAGGAAGATGATTCAGAGAATGACAGTGGATTCGAGGTCGTTAAGGTGGATGATGATGATAATTGGGAAGACAAAGAGAGGCGACGAGCAGATGGAAGACCTGGTAAGTTGATTCACCATTGAACTTTCACTAAGACGAACGTAGCTGACTTGAGAAAGACATTGATATCATCACGGCCGAAGCAATGACTCTAGCACACCAACTTGCCACGGGACAGAAGACTACCCACGATGCTATCGACGATGGTTTCAATAAGCGTGCATTCCGCGACAGGGATGGATTGCCCGAATGGTTCATTGATGACGAGGGTAAACACGACAAGGCCCTGAAGCCAATATCAAAGGCAGCGGCCAATGCCATCAAGGAGAAACTAAGAGCCTTCAACGCCCGACCGATCAAGAAGGTTCGAGAAGCAAAGGCACGAAAGAAGTTCAAGACGGCCCAGAAGCTGGAGAAGCTGAAGAAGAAGTCAGACATGCTTGCTGCTGATGAAGGCATGACGGAGAAGGAAAAGGCGGAGAGCATATCCAAGCTTATTAGCAGGGCGAACAAGCAAAAGCCTCGACAGCCAGCCAAGCTCGTTGTTGCTAGAGGATTAAACAAGGGTATCCAGGGCCGACCAAAGGGTGTCAAGGGACGATACAGAATTGTTGACGCCAGGATGAAGAAGGAGCTGCGAGCACAAAAGAGAATTGCAAAGAGGAAGAAATAAGGGGTGAGCGTGCGGCCATGTATATTAATTCTACTCCGCAGTGGGAGGTTGGATTCTATGCGATGATTTATCTGAAGGAAGCATAGACTGCTTTTTGGTTCCAAGTTCGCGAAGAAAAGAGGTGACGGGATAGAGAGGCCCGCTGAAGTCCATATCGTACCTAATATAGAAAGAATGTTAGAAGGCAATGCTTTTCGCAGGCGCTTGCATCTTTTGGACCTACCAATAGTTTACAGCCAGGACAAATCCTTCACCATCATCGATGCAGGATTGCTTGACCTTGTGATACCTTGGAGAAGAGATTTAGTGAGAAGAAACAAACCCAAAAACTCATCATAAAACATTACAGATAACCGACTTTTCTCATAATGTCGGGCTCACTCACCACATAGCAGGGAGATACAACATGTCTCCAGGATCCAGAGTCACACGAAGAGGCTTCGCTAACGCAGACAGAGGTGAAGCATTTCGTCCAGGATCATCAGGATCCCAAGTCGCTAGTGGCACTGGAGGAGAATCCGGGTCAAGTTGAAGCGTGAAGCCCTGTCCCTCTCGGACGTACGTTGCCGGCAGAATCAGATCCTCATTGACGCATGCGTGAAGCAGTGGCGGTAGCAGGACGAAGTGCTTTCTGCCCACAATCTGCACAAAGATGTTTTCAAAGTTGTCTTTGTGCAAACACGTCGTGGATCTCGAGTTTCCGATCCATAGGTTGATGGCATCTGGTTCTTTTCCCAGAGCGATCCGTGCAAAAGGAATGTCTTTCAGAGCATCGGGATACAACGGAAGATACTCATCCCGAAGATTGTCGTTTTCTTTGACGCAAATTAGCAAAGACTCAAAATATCAATACGTAGTAGTGGTAGGAAGAGAAATCAAGAAGAAGAAAGAGTCTGTATCTCACGAGTTTGGGCATATCTCACTTCAGAGTCGAGAGGAAACTCCGGGTCCGTCTCCTGCTGGGTGATGTATGCAAAGAAGTCGCCGAATTGCTGAGTCTCTTCATGAGGCTTTGCAATTACGATGGCCTGATGCTCTGAAGAAAAGGTTGGAGCATCGGCATTGCTGTCGTGTATAACTGTTAGATGAAAGATAGGGGAGATGATGTATCGATGAATCCCATGCGTATGTATTCTTACCCAATCGGAGTAACGGCAACATTCACAAATTGGCCCTCAAGAGCCGATTTCAGATAGGCAGCGTTCCATTTCTTCGTTGCTTTCCAGCTTGAGGCTCCTCCTCTGATCACAAACGGCGTGTTACGAGCCACATAGCGCATAAACTCTAGAGGGCTCGGCTCTGAGAAGAGTTCATCCACAGTGGTGGAATTGAGCTCATTAAATGTGTTGATTAGATTCTCGAGCGAGCTATCCAGATCTGGCACGGCCATTTTCATACATGTCAGGTTCAAAATGTAGTACAATTAAACTCGTTCTACATCTTTGTTGAGAGAGGTAGGTAGATGAATGATCGTTCTCAGATGTCGAAGGAATTGCAGTAAATGCATCTTTGTATGGATAAGGCACTTTTGGAATTATGTAATAAGTAGGGAGTACCTATGCAACTAATGAAAAATTGACGGTGATTTACACATTGATGTATTGCAACTCGGCACTAGTAATCCAAACATCTCAACGCTGTTTAACGTATCGAAAAACACTCTATGCTCTAAAACGATGACAATTATCCTCTTCTTAGGATTGGCTGTTTCTGGTCAAACTGGACACATCGTTAGCTCATGTCCCTCGCGATAATTTGAAAAAGTTAATCCTTACTAGAGAACTTCAAATTCATTAAAGCGCTCCAAGTGGGTAGCGCTGCGGCGATAGGGCTCCAGAAGCTTGGTTACCTTGGACTGCCTGCGTAGAGTAGCCTTGCCAGCAAGACGGACGACTGTACTAGAGCTCTGGAATTCGGGGTCAAATACCAGGAGATGAACATCGCCCCCTTTGTGCTTCTCCAGCCCGACTATCGTAAGAGAATGTTCTTGGGGACCTCTGTTAGTTGATATGCCCAGTGGTTTCAGTTTCAACGGGGAGGAGAGCTTACTAGGTCGCTGAAGATATATCGGCGGGAGCAGAGTAGATCGGACTTTGTCGTCTACAGAGCCTACAGCACCTTGTTGAAAATAACGCTCGATTGCACCTAGCAGGCGACGTGAAGCATTGTCGTCTTCACTAGAAGCCTTGAAAGCCTGCACTGAACACCTGGCTTCATCGTCAGTCCCATGAGGAAAACGGCCACGTGTTTGAATAATACTCACGGAAAACCCATGCTTGCGAAAAATGCCTGCGCCTGTAATGCAGATGATGAGTATGAAAGCGCGTGCCAGGGCAATCACCAAAAAAGGACACTTACCTCTGGCGTTCCAATATATTTTCGCGTCCCCCGGATGCCTCCTGTCTCAACACGGCCCCGAGCATTATACCCGCGATCCCAGGCAGTCTCAATCATGTCTTGAATCTGGAAGATGCTAGGGATATCATCTCCCAGCTGCTCCCATCCGGTCGCGCGAGTCCCAATAATGTGAGAGCAGAGGACTTGTATGTTGCGATAGCCGCAGAATGCACCTATATGACCATGGATAAGTTGCTCGTTTCTACTTGTAGTCACGTGTGTGGTATGAGAGGCCCCAATCACCTTCTCTGTTTAGTTTTGCCACATGTTGGACATCTGGATGGCATAGATACGCATATTCGGTCCGTGAGCTCAAATCAAGCAGCTGGTTCAAGGCTGGTATGACTCCTGCGCGGCGGCAGTGTTAGCCAGTCTATTCGTAACTCGAGTCACGCGAGATGTCCTTACCACTGGCACGAAGGTCGCCTTTCGTTTCCAATAACTTGACAAGCCACACGGGCATTTCTTCCTCATGCGCATACTTTCCAAGCTGTAGTGTCTGATATGCGCCATGTCATTAGTTATGCGCTGGGGATTTATGGCTGGCATAGACGAACCCCAAGCCTCGATGCCGACTGCGTGCCCGCCCGGCTGTTTGGAGGGCGTACTGAAGCATCCAGCGACTCTTTAGTTTTACTTCGAACAGCTGCTGTCTTTTGGGCACGCAATCCGCGCCCCGGAAGAAGGCGCTTCCATGACTGGCTGATGACGATTCGGTGTGGTTGACTGGGAATCAATGATGCCGCAAAAGGCCGACTGGTCCGCGACACCGAGCCTGTCCGCTGGCCCTCGATATGCGCATTGTTGGGTGTGGTCGAAATCTCATCGGGCTCGGTTATCGCCATGCGTCTATCGATTAACGGTTCGGGATCGCGGTGGTGTTGTGGCGTCATGATGGCAAAGGGAGCGCAGTGACATTATCGATCCCTAGCATCAGCATCAGCTGCACAAGGACATGCTGCAAAGGTTAGCGTCGAGGTCAGCAATAGTCGCAAACAGCACGCACCCAATGGAGAACAAAGAAGGCAGTGCCAGTGCCGCTCCCCCCCGTCAGTCTGGAACAGCGGAAGGGACCAGCGCTTTGAGCGTCGATTTTCATCGTTGTCTGAGCAAGGGTCCGTCCAGCCTGACAAGGTGGAAAATGGAATTGTCTGGTTCGCGTGACGCAGCGAGTGACTTGAGGCCCAGACACTGCGAAGTACTCGGTACCTGCGGAGTGCGGTGGGTTCAAGCCCACTGACTGCGGCTGTTCCCCAGACAGGCAAATCTTTTAGGTACCACCAAGGTATCCATCCATTTGATGATGCTAAAAAGCTCCTTGAGAAGAGTCCATCTACCAGCTGCAATACTTGCAAAGCCCATCAACTGCTTCGGATATTCATTGGCAGCGCATCTGTTCAGCACCAAAATGGCTCCCCCGATTCACTTCATCACCGGCAATGCGAATAAGCTGAGAGAAGTCAAAGCGATCCTTGAGCCGCAAATTGAGATTGACAGCCAGTCGCTGGATCTCGAGGAAATCCAGGGAACGATTGAAGAGGTTGCCGAGTCAAAATGTCGTCGAGCTGCCGACTTGGTATGGCCACCCTTTCTTTAGTAGGAATTGATGAAAAGCTTGTCCTAACATGTCTAATTCAATCGAGGTAAACGGCCCGGTGCTGGTTGAAGATACGGCGCTCTGTTTTAATGCTCTCGGAGGCCTACCCGGGCCTTACATGTAAGCTCTCTGCTATGCTTCTTCGAGGCCTCATGATGGCTGGAAAGCTCATCAATCTGTGCTCGGCATTATAGCAAATGGTTCCTGGATAAGACTGGCCACCAAGGCCTCAACAACCTTCTTGCGGCATACGAAGACAAATCTGCAGAGGCTGTTTGCACATTTGCATACTCGCCAGGACCTGGCCGCGACCCAATCATCTTTCAAGGACGGACGCCGGTAAGTCTTATCAACATGGAGAAATATGATGCCATTCTTACATATTCTGTTACCAGGGTCGCATTGTACCTGCGCGAGGCCCCTCGAAGTTTGGTATGAAATACACCCCGCATGAGGCACTTCCAGCCGGATACTAACGAAGTAATGGCTAGGCTGGGACCCGGTATTTGAGTTTGAAGGGAAAACGTAGGTTATCTGCTGCTCCGGATGATTGCGAAAGATGACTATAGGCTAAAATGATTTGTTTTTTTTCTAGGTATGCCGAGATGGAGTCTGCGGAGAAGAACAAGATATCGCATCGTGCTCGAGCTCTGAAGAAGCTGCAGACATGGTTTGAGAGCCAACAGGAAACAGCATAGACAGTTTGTCATGTAGATTGAAATGATAACTGACAAAGGTAAAGATGTAAATGAAAGGCATATTGTTTCCTGTATGTAAATACACAAGTCAAGTGATGGTAGCCATGACAATCTGCTTTTACCATACCGTCAAACAGTTGAGTGATGGCAGCCATAACAATCTGCTTTGACCCAAAGACAAAGGTATATGTTTATCTCAGCAGAGAAGATACACCATATACGGTTGCGTCAAGGTCCAAGCAAATTGTTGTGGCTACCATCACTCAAATGTTTGACGGCGTGGTGAAAGCGGACGTGACAGAAGCCAATCGTGTCAGGCAGAGATGACGATCTTCGTAAAAGGTATAAAATGGCGCCCCTTCAAAATTTGTGCCTTCCCGTCCCAACACGTGTGGGCGGTGTAGCTGTCACTCGTGATGAGTTGAAAAGAGGTGATAAAGTACCTCCAAGTACCTGGCACTTGGACGGAGTACACATACCGGCAACGGGCACTAAAGCAAGGTACCGGATACTCTACCACCCCTGTATCTCAGGTACCTCGCACATACCAAGTGCCGCGAGCGAATCAACTCCAAAAGCTCCTTTCCTTATCCTTCTCTCTCACACCTCACACAACTTTTTTCACCTTGAGAGGGGGCTGAGCATCGCCAAGTCAATTGCAGGGAAGAAAAAGAAAAGACAATGGCCGGCAATCTGGCAAAGTGCCGGCAAATATCCCCTGTGGGAGCCCTGTGGGGGGCGTGTTCAGTTTTCAGCTCGCATGGCTCAGGTCCCCTGTCTCTGTCTCTGCTTGGCTCATCTCATTAATCAATCCATGGACAGGGATTTGATTAGAACCGATCAAGCCACCAACATCTGATGGTCCCAACTAGCTGATCGTGGGATTTGCCACTCGCCCTCACCATCGAAATGTCTTGGATTTATCACGAGCGGCGCCGCAACTTCAGCTTCCCGACCCGACCTCCTCCCTCCTTTTCCCTCTGACACCTGAGACATTGCCAGAGCCGTCGAATAGGAAGCCATGCCTCGACAGCCGTGTGTTATATCGACCGCTGGGAGCCTCCGTCATAGGCCATGGTGGTGACACTTCCTTTACCTGGCCTGACCCTGCTTCTGGGCCAAGTGAGCCTTGCCGTCCCAATGGACAAACGACTCTCCGCTATCAGCTCCGTTCACGCTGTGACTTCCGCTAGTTCCCTTTGCATCTCATCTCACTTCCTCTCCACGTCGACTCGGGAACATCTCGAGCTCCACATCTGTTTAACACCACCATGATACACAGAAGACCTTCGTCGTCACATGTGTTGGTATCGCTCACATGATGTACCACCATCGTTGCTCTGCTCCCAGGGGCCCCCGTCTCTCGCTTTGTCGCTCAATTCACTCAATGGCCTGAGTCTCACCGCAGCCGTGTCAATATAAACTCGTCGAGAGGTCCCCCGCTTTCACCCTCTTCATAGATCGCTTAATAAGACAAGAAGGAGGACGCAGCAAGGCGAACCAAGAAACGCCCCAGAGGACAAGCTCTGTCCAACCCTTCAGCTGATCCTGGCCCAAATCCTACGCCTTCTTTTTCGTGTATCCATTCCGGAGAAGCATTGTTGATTTGAATATCTGTTGTTGCTCTCTTACTTGCTGTTGCTTTGCTTGCGGTTGGATTGCAAAGTAGAAAGGTGCGTAGACGGACCCCATTGACCGGAGCCAACTCTGGCGGAGCTGTTATATGAGGGCCAGAGGCTTACAGAGAGTCAGAAGAATTTGATCCAGCCATATCAGGAATTCGGCCCCAGCTGTCTTGTGTGAACATTTCATCTCTTGCAAGAAAAAAAGAACCCACCAGGCTTCGTATCGTTTACTCGACATTCTTCCCAAGCAATTGCGGTCTATTGCTCAGTGGATTACCATGGCATTCCATCATGTAAGTCTGTCCAGCCACCGTACTTGATTTCTACCTGATTGCGGCATGTTTGTGTGATTCGAGGAGAAAGCTCATGATTCCTGGCCAGCCCTTTCAAGAAGCACAGTTTGATCTTTTCGATTGGTACCCCAAGTATCAATCCTGTCTCTCCTTTTTCCTCGAGCGCGGCCAGCACACAAACGCCGTTCAGGCCGTTGCCGCAATTGTCAACATTCGACTACCATTTCAACAGAGCTTAGCCTTCCCCGGGCGTTCACCAAACTCTAGCTCCGCACCCAGCTATCCTTCTACCAATTCAGACGTTTCGTTAGTCCCCTATGTACGCCGCCTGGTTGCCACCGGGTTTGACACCGTCGCCATTCTACATGGCTTCTTCGGCGACGGCTGGGACGTTGGAATCGGCCTCATCCACGAGAATGAGCGGAGAAACTATCTCTTCGCGGCTAAGAGCGAGACTTGGCTCAGGGTCAAAGCCAGCTACGACCTGGAGGACGGCCAGTCAGTTCCCTTCTTACGTCCTCTTCAAGGAGTCACCGAGAAAGAGATACAGGCAGCAGAAGCAAACTGGAGTGAATGGCTCGCCATGCAAGACTGGATGCTGGGGCCCAGGGCACCTCCAGACGGCCCTTCTCAAATGCACCAGAACAATTAATGGATACTGAATACACAAGTTTCAAAGGCTGAAGGAGATGGACACTTTCAAAGGAAACAGATTGGGTAACACGCACAACGGAGAGGAGCAGCGGTAATATGGCTGAATTCAAAGGACTCGTTAATTTTACATATTCTGCCCCGTCTGAGACGCGGGCAGATCATCGCTCGGCTGAGCTGAGTCGAGCCGGCACTTTTTTTCCCCCTTCATAGGATAGCGAAAGATGAATATAACTACCTAGCATTGCGTTCTTCAACTCTCACCCTTCCCGCTTCCTTTCCTGCATGAAATCGCTTGAACTTTGGCCTTCCTCGTCGTCGGTTTGCCATTATCCATCCATCAAAGAAACTCCGAGTTATATGTACACCCTTTTCCCTGGGGGTTGTGTTTTTTGTGTTTTAAAATCACCAGCCAACAAAAAAACAAAGAGGCGACGGAGGCGAAAACCCGGAGAAAATAAACCAGCCTCCGTATCAAAACTGGCGGTCCTCTTTTTGTCTGAAATTTTTGTCCTTCCCAAGTCACACTGATAACTCCATGACTGCCAAGGGGGCCATTGTTTGCCCACAATCCTTTATCTTATTTTTTTCTCCTTCAGAGTGCCTGTTTGTGTTTTGTTTGTTTTTGAATGCGATTGATTCCCTTTCAACGCCATCATCAGCTGTTGTTGATCCATGACAGCCTTCTTCTTTTCCTTTCGTGAAAGCCCAGCCGATTTACCAAAATCTGCATTATGTTACCACATGGTTGACATGTAATAACGGATGGTACTGCAAGCAAAGTGAGAGAGAGAAATAAAAAGATTGATCAGCGCAATAATCAAAATAAACTCGTATTAAACATTCAGTTGACAGCTCGGTATTAGCAGCACATCGTACGCTCCCAGCCCGGCAACCAGGTCGAGACTGGGGTATCACCGCTAACCAGCCTGGTATTAATGCCAACTGAACGATGTCTCGTGAAATAAGGCGGGTATTAGTTGAGGAACCCTTTGCACGCTGCCGTGCCACACAAGCAGGGGATACGGTCCAGACTGCCAATCTCTCGCTCGAATTTGTAGTCGTAGGTCAATTCTTCGTCTAAAAGATGTGGTTAGCTTGACTGTAGATCAAAGAAGAAGAATAAAATCATAAATAGAGTCATCACACTTACTCATGGCAATATCACGCAGAGCATAAATGACAATCCGCTTGCTACCCTCGACCTTGATGATTTTGGCAGTGCAATTGGGCATGCAGCTGTGGTTGATGAACCGTGCAATACCTCCCTTTTTCGTGGCGTCAATGACCGTATTGTCATCGATTCGGAATAGATAACTGCTGCCAATACCGCTTTTGAGGTAACGGTTCTCCCGAATCTCTGCGATCTGCTGTCGAACTTCCTCACCAACATATTCGATAATCATATCGTCCTTGTTGATATTTTCCATAGCATACAAGCCCCAATTGTGAATGGCAGAGCGGGCAAACTTGACAGGCTTCTTCCGCTTCTTGAGCTGGTTGAACTTGAAGACATCAGAGTCTTGCCCAAGCGTCTTCTTTTGGTCATTGAGGTCGGCCACATATCGTCGGTTTGTGGCGCGGTTTGCTCGGGAGTTGCCCTTGGCGATGAGCTTTTCAGCGGCCAGCTTGGCAGCTTCATTCGCAGCCATAGTGGCATCTCTACCCGTCTTCTTGGAATTTGCCTCTCGCTCCTCTCTGGCCTTTTGAACCTTGATATGATGCGGTAGATATTTTGATTTCTCCGAATTCAGAATCTTCTTGGCTCCTTCAGTTCGCGCGCAGCCGCTTGCATTCGGCACATAGTAGCCTTCGATACGGACTGGGCGACCTAAGAGGCCATCAGATGTATTGAGTTCCCTGACACGGCTCCGTTTCCACAGCCATAACTCTGGGTTGCCAATCTCTTCGATCTGGAATTTCTTGAGCAATCTAGTGATATCCGGGACATCAGTCGGTCCCAAGGACAGGGCCGCCAAGGAAGTAATGTCAGGTTTGAAGCCGTCGGGAAGTGTTGCCGCAGCAGTCATTGGCTTAGTCGCGAACAGCTTCTCGTCATATTTCTCGGGCACAATCTCGGGCTCTGGCACCTTCTCGCTGGTGGGCTTCACTTCATCCGCATCTGAAAGCTGTGATTCGGCCTCGGATTGTTTAGCCTGTGCCTCTTGTTCCTGGAGTAGTTGCTTCTTGGACTTTCGTTTAGATTTAGCGGGCTTTGTCTTGGATAGATTGTCGGCTTGCGACAATGGTCCCTCAAGAGTTGAGTCTTCTCGCTCTGCAGTCGCCTCCAGGTCTAGACCAGCATCGTCAGAGTCTTCGACAACCTTGAACTCGGCATCAATTTGATCGATTTTGACGCCAAATAGTTCTTCGTCGGATTTTTTCTGTCTCTTGAATGCTTTTTCAATCGAAATCTCCAACTTTCGTTTCTTTGCGATCGAGCTGTCGATGGCGAGACTTGCCTCTGTCATGGAATCGTCTTCACCCGGACCCCATGAGGCAAAATCATCCTTGGAAGCCTCGTCATCAGTACTCATGCGACTCCGTGGGCGTGATTCTGACTGGCGAGCATCTCGCGCTGCCAGCACCCTAGCATCTGCATCATCGTCCGATTCAAAGTCGCTATCCAAACTCTTGAGACGATGATGCAAGGATCGAAACGCTGGGCGCGCCGCCGAAGCCCGTTTTCGGGCAAAGGGATCGACAAAGGTACTCCGATGAGCGAGACCCTTTGTTTTGCTCTTGCGAATCCTTGGGAGGGCTTTGGGCTCCAGACGGCCAGTCCGGCGTTCGATGGGATCGGCTCGAGAATTGGGAGTCCCCAATTTGGGGCTGGTGCTACCGCTGTCGAAAGCGTCTTCTTCGGTCTCTACAGGATCGATGTTAAGCTTCCGCCTCTTAGCAACATGATTAGCTGGATTGAGGAATTCGGCCAGCGCCGGCGCCGCAACTTGAGTGCGGATATGCCTGATGAGATGTTCAGTCATCTCACGCCGAACGACCTCCACGGCCTCAATTACAGGGTCGAAGTTCTTGGCCCTCTGCCTCTTTTCTTCCTCAAGATCGGCCTCATCTTCTCTGCGCTTCCTCTCCAATTCTGCCTTCTCTGCCCGATGATCCTTTCTAGGTGCTCGCTCGGGGCTAGGGCTTGATTTCGAGGCGGAATCGATATAAGATGATCGCGGTACGCAAAGTTGCATAGCCATATTGTAATTGAAGAATTCGGTGTGATTAACAGCCCGAAAACATCGTTCGGCTTCGCTTCGCCCGGTAAAGGAGTTTCGAAAAACGATGTAGAACCCTGACTTGTCGAGGCGGATATCTTCAAATCCATAATTCTTTAATCGCTTCTTCATATGGGGTATTATACTAGGTAGAGTCGGGACACTTTCGGACCCGACAAATATATATGGATCGTTAGCCAATTGTGAGGAGATAACTTGTGACTCGACGGCTGCATGAGGGCGGGCTTGCTGTGCTGCGGCTGCGACAGCTGCTGTTGCTGTTGGTGGTGGCGGCGCTTGCGATTTCGGCGGCGCTGTAGCTGGGACTCCAAGTGTCGGGTGAGGTCTTTGAGGTGCGAGACCCTTGGGTGCTGTTGGAGGAGGTCTAGAAAAGCCAGGAGCAGTCGCAGATTTAGGCCCTGTGGGAGGAGGCTTTATTCGTGCCGACTCGTTGGCTAGCTTCTCTCTCTCTCTTTTGAGTACCTCTTCCAGCATGCGCCGGCTCTTCCGACCTTCAGGGTCGTATTCTACCTTGACTATGTCGGCATCGACCTTGATTCCTCGAGTGCGAACGGCTCGTCGCGCGGCATCAATGGCGGACACCCGCGGACGATCCGGGCGTTTGGAGTCGCGGTATCGAATGGTTGCGAAGCCGAGATAGCTGCCTGTGTCTGGGTGCATCTTATTGCTGCTTTCTGCAATCTCGCCGAAGGCGGCGAATATTGCGATGACCTTGTTGAACGACACCAGCGGGTTGTACTTGGTCACAAGAACCTGGGTGGGAGGGCCCGGCCCAATGGACGTCTTTGGGTCATAGGCATACGGCTTGAGGTTCTCGGGAGCATGGCGCAGGCGAGCTTTGGGCAGGTAATAGTCTGTGTTGATATATCCCAGCCTATCTCCCGCCTTTGTGAGGCGAGGGTCCGCAGGGGGGGCGTCATCTTCCTATTCCAACAATTAGCCATTCAGCGCTCCAAAAAAACAAATGACGCCCCCCCCTTCCTCCAGCAGTGGAGGAAATGTGTTATTTATACATACCAAGCCGAACTCCTTGTATACTGGTTTCGCATTCTTATTTACGACCTTTTTGCGCAGTCGATCGAGGAGCGGGTCATGTATACACTTGATGCCCTTGATCGAAGGCAAGGGGTCTCGAGCTGGGATACGTTCAATCGAGGAGGTCCTGTCCTGCCGTAGGTGTTGGCCAGCGGACGCGGGATTCTCTGACGGTTGCCCCGAAGCGCGGTCGACAATAGAAGGCGTAGACATGTTAGACTTTGCAGGCGCGTGGAAGGAGGAGGGCGAGTCTGTGGAGGTGAATGGAGTCGCGCTCATGGATGGTCCGGCGGACGTGGCTGTCGCAACTGGCACGGCAGAGCCGCTGAAGAGGGAGGATGCAGAGCTGGCATGTGAGCTGGTTGAGCCCACGGTACTGGGCATATCACCCGGCGACGACCCGTTGTCGTCGGCTTGCGGCTGCGACTGTGGCAGAGAGGGATCTGATGAGGTAGTGGTTTGGCAACGTCGAGCGAAATCATTCGAGTCGGCATCTGTCATGACGGCAGTTTCTGGCGCCGGGTCAACGACCTGGAGGCCCCGCTTGGCACGTCCTTGGGCCTCTGTTTTGAGCTTGGGGACGTTGGGGAAGAATTGCGCGAAGCTCACGCCAGGTGGCGGCCGAGTCATCGTGTCGATGAGCTCCTGCTATCTCGAGCGCCGTGGTGTAATCATGATACCTCGCTCAGTTTGTGGTAAGGCTTGCCATGCATCACTTCCGTCGGGGCTGAGCGGCGGCTTCTGTGGTACGCGCTAGAGCGCCCACGCGACCTGGGAAGCCGAAAATTGAGGCTCTGGATAGGCGGCGTGCGCTGCGTCGCAGAGGGCTCAGGCGCTGTGAAAAGCCAGCTCAGGGGATGAAGCGTCGTCGGCGACCGCGGCGCAATGGCTGGCGAGCTCGAGAAGCCGCGGGGGAGGTGCTGGAGGAGCGGGAAATGCCTTGCAAAGACGCAAGTTGAGCGTTCAAGTTGAAAAGGGACAATGCAATGGGGATGGACGTTTTCGGCGTAGTCAGCAGGTGGGTTGTCAAGGTTGGCGCGGGCCCGCCCCAGGAATCGCGGAGCGAGGAGCTACGATGATCCGTACTGATATCAAGTTTGTGTAGGTGGGCTGGAGTAGGTGGCTTATACACTTAGAGTATGCCTTATATGCCCAGAGGCTCTCAAGGTTCGTAGTTGAGAATTTACACTTTCCAGTGGGGGGTCAGGCGCTCTTGAGGGAAATGTGTTTTGATTTGTTCTTTGTGTTCTTTGTTTTTCCCCTTTCCCTGTTTCCCTTTGAAGGGCGGACGAATTTCCCCATTATAGAATACGGGGCTCATTCACACACGCGTCAACTGTGCAGTTTCAAAGCGCGACCATATAAATAGCAACCCCCAAATCTAGATGCATCTATCCATACATCTTCAGCACCGCCCTTATGCACATCGATCCTTTCACTGGTGGCCAAATGCATCCAATCAACAACCTCCTCCTAAACCTCTTGCAGCCTTGTCCCAGAATGGTTTCGAGCGCGGCCGTGCGCCAGCCAACTACTAACCAAACAAGCGCCAACTCCTTCTCATGAGTGAGTCACCGTCAATGAATTAGGTAGGATGAAATGCGTACCTTTAATATCACTCCGTACCCTTTGATATCACCCCGTACCCTTTGATATCACCCCATCCCGTACAAAGAGAAGCATGAAATGGACCAGGCATTCCAGTCATCAGATCCCCCTCATCCAACTCGTGTCTCTTTGATGTTGAAACCTGTACATCAAAGAATCTTACCATGGCCCAAAGCAAGCTCACAATCTTTGACCTCCCCCGCGAACTGCGCGATGAGATTTGGATCCAAATAGTGTCACACGACATGCGCCTCATCTCAGGACAGCACATGCCTTCTGACATATACAAGACGCCGGAAGCGTCTCGCCGGCACCTCACTGTGTTCAACCTCCTTCTCGTAAGCCGGGGGATCAAGAAAGAAATCATAAATACATTTCGCAAGCGCTGTATATTCACCTTTCACACGAGCACGCTTCTCCTGTCCCTGTTGGAGCACGGCTGGAGTTCTTGGGGTGGCTCCAAGCTCTTGCCACACTCCCAAGGTACAGCTTATTACTCGGCCCCGACGCCCAAAATCTTCTTTGAAATGGGACATGTCAGCATTTTCCCCAATGGTCCAGTAAACGCCTGTAGAAGACGGGACGATTCATTTCTCTGGTGCTCAAACGGAAGCCGGAGAAGGAAAATGTTCATTCATGCAGCTCATCCGCCTGGATGGAAGACTCTGGACCCTGGTGCTGCGCGGCTGCTCAATTTCATGCACAAGTTCCCCTTGAGGCTGCGTAGCTTGGAGATGTCGGCCATCTTGCTGCTTAATATTCGTGTTGTGCGGCAGCTGAGGAGACTGCGAGGGGTCGACCTGCATTTCGCATTCATATCGGACGAAATCGAGCTCCCAGACAATGTGCTGGCAATCGAAGATAAGAAGTACCCGGTAAAGTGGCTCGCTGAGACCGCCGACACAAACATTGTCTTGCCAATCTACAGGACAGACTCAGATATTGATCCAGTGTCAGTAGCGCCTCTCTCATGCCTGGTCATCGCTATTCGCCACGAAGTTGCAAGCAGTATAGTCGTATCACGATTCATTCGCGGTGATGAGAACCAAGTAGATGATAATCCACCGCTTTGGATCGACTTCGATGATGAGAGCCTTGAGCGTACCAAATACGTCATAGCGACTTATACCATGGCATCCCTAATACAGCCAACGTCAGGCTGGTACAGATATTCGACACGAAACCCCGGCGTCATCTGTCTCGAGATGGCCGAAGAGCCACGCCCTCGTGGACCGCTCAAGCGAAAAATGCTGAAACGTCAGCGGCAGGAAAGGCTACGGGCTTGGGATGACGAACGACTTCGTGCTGAACGGCTACGCCGCGAAAACTTGGATTTGTCAAGAGCGATGAGGATCAACCACCTTGGTCTGGACGACATTGTCATAGCCTACAGATAGGGAACAGTAGCTCATCATGTAAACTTCTATTACGTACTATTAATCATAACAGTAATCACGAGCTGGGTTTATATCGCGAATTGTGTAACTCGATTACTCGTGGATGATAATAATAATTTACAAGACACACAAACGTTACAATCCGTTCCTTCAAAGAAATCCGTCATTTTAAACCCCTAAACTCCTGTTGCTCCAATTCAAGTCCAAGTTGATCGAAAAAGCAATCTAAAGGTCGAATTTTAACTCAAATTCCTCATCGTCCTCCGAGTCCTGGTAGGACGAACCAGCTACTGGGAGACTGCTGCCAGCATATTCGCCATCAGAGCCAGTAGAAAAGCGTGAGCGAGTTATAGCACCTGATACCCTCTCGTTGGATGCGTTCCGATAAACGGGGCTCACGCTGCCAGCTGGCTTGGAATCGTTGTTGTCGAATTCATCTCGGGCAGCACTCTGCGCACGAGTCAACCGCTTAGAGGCACTTTCTCCTCGGCTCCGAAGCGCGAATGGTGACGAAAGATCGCTGGAGTACAATGCCTCCATAGCAGGATCAACAGTTCGCCGCCTTGATGATCGAGTGGCAACATGTTCTTCATAATCATCCGTCACTGGAGCCTCCATTACAGATAATCTAGATCTAGACGATCTGGTTACCATTGTAGGCTGACGTGAAGAGGAGGCGAGTTTCCTTTTTTGTCTAGTCATTCGCTCTGCAATCTCCATTCCGTCTGCAAGATCAGCACTATTCCAGGTAAACTCATCCGTATCCTGGTCGTTCCGTTCTATAGCTTTTTCAATTGCGGTTTCAATTTCGTCTTCTAGTTGTTTGTCCATGCGTGATACACCGCGAGCGTCCACCGGGTTATAGAAGTGTTCATAGTAGCCTTTGAGCAAATTGTCTTTGCTCAGCCCTTTGAAGGTGAGGCCGTTGCGCGGGAAGACATCGGATTGGTAGGGTAAAGGTTGAGGGTTTGGCGGTGCATATTCCGGCTCGTCGTCATCGGGATCTCGACCGTCTCTGAGTTGGGAAAACAGATTCTTGGGTGCTAATTCAGCTTGTCTCTGCCTTTGTTTCTGCTTCCGCTGCTGACTTGCGATACTCTTGAGTTGTGTCCTTTCAACCCCATGCACGGCACTCTTGCCTCCAATTCCAAGCCCTTGGCTGTTCTTGGCTTTTGCGTTCGTCGTCTTGTTGCCCAGTGGAGCTCGCATCCGAGATTCTATTCAATGTATTAGATAAGAGCATCTTGTCAAACTCGCAACAGGGCCTACATACCCGTTGGGGTCGTTATGGATTTCTTGGAGATGAATTTTTGATTCTCTCCAAGGTTGGTCACTCCCTGAATCGCATTTTTGCCAGCGAATCCGGCCAAGGCATTCTCGTTGCCTCGGCCCAAATCGATCGGTGTCTTCGGATATCGCATGCCAGGTGTCTTTGGCTGCTGCTTGGAGGGAATCTGGTGGCTGAGGAGCCGATTCTCCTGCTCTCGATGGGAGGACAGCATTGTTGTTATAAGCAGTGGAACTCAGAAAATATAATGGTTCCTTTTCTCTTTAGTTGATGAATCCCCAGAAAGCATATATCATGCCTTCCACGGGATGAACCGCAATGTGTGAACAACCACCGATAGTAGCAATGTTGAATTTCGTAGCGCTAGAATGGCGCGTATTGTGAGTCCCGCTGATATGACGTTGACCGGACAACTGAGACTGCGGAAGGCTCTCTCTGCTTAGTGCATTTTAGGTAAGAGTCTGATTTCAGAACTGAAGCCGAATTAGTACTAGCGCACAGTGTTTCACAGCAATACACTTTATTACATGGGCAAATCGATAAGGAGAAAGAGAGGCTCAAAGAAGCTGTGGCTTGTGCTTTCAAAGAACCGGCAATAAAATGATAATAGACAATGATAATTTCGCATAGTATATTGCGATTTCAGTTTTCTTTGTACGGGTAGAGACATCCAGGTACCTAGTATTCATCATTGTGTCGACGTACATGTCATTTTTCCTTTGTATTTTTAGTTACCATCTTTGTATGGTTGCGTAAGTTCATCCTGTCATCCCCGTTTGGCGGTACTTGCAGCATCACTTGACCTGTTTCGCCTCTACTAAGAACCCCCAATTTCTGCAAAAGTCTCTAGTTGTCATGCGCCCCGAGGCAGATTGGGCGCCTTGCATGGGTAATGTTCCTGCCTGCTGTAGATTCCGTGGAGGGACCTCTTCGGGGTACCTAGTGCTCGATACCGTCTTAGCACTAAGCCTTCTGGGTACCTAGCAGGTACGGAGCCCAGTTGCTGGAGGGCAGCTCAGGTGTTATTACAGTACCAGGTCCCTAAAGGCTCGGCGGGGCGCGACCAGCCACAGACGAGGCATCGTAGAGGGGCATCAAGACACTCTCCTTACCCCACCCCCTTTCCAGGCTGGTTTGACAACTCTACTCTACTCTACTTCTACTCTGCTCTGTTACGAGTACACTCTACATAATACGCTTTGAATCCTCTGCAGTCCCTCTCCCGACCTCTACCAAGAACACCCACCTAAAACCGCTGAATCTTTCGCAACTTCAAAATGGATCGCATCAAGGAGGTAAAACTCTCGGGAAAGCTACACCGACCTGGGGAGGCGCGGGCTAACGGCATGAGCTAGAAAATGAACTCGCTCCGCTTGGAGGCTGATGAGGCCATTGCCAAGGTGGAGGAGCTCCAGACCAAGGTCAAGACTCTCGAGCAGGAGAACCTGGCCAAAGAGCAGGACATTACTTCTCTGCAACACAAGAACGGCCTCCTCGAGGGCGAGGTCGAGAAGCTGGAGACTGCCATCAAGGACTTCAAAAAGGTAGCCGATGAGGGACAAGAGCACGGAACCCAGAACGAGACACTGCAGCGACGACTGCAGCTGCTCGAGGAGGAGGCTGAGGAGGCCGACAAGACTCTGCGCGAGGCTAACGAGAAGTATGTTCACCTTAGGAGCACGTCATACCACTCTATCAATCCCTCCCACACGTCGGTATCGTTTCCACCGAATCTCGTGCTAACATATCGATCACAGGCTCCGACAAACTGATGTCAAGGCCGGCCACTTCGAGCGCAAGGTCCAGGCCCTTGAGAATGAACGCGACCAGTGGGAGCAGAAGTATGAGGAGATGGCAAAGAAGCACACCGATCTGCAGAAGGAGCTGGAGGAGCTCCAGAATGAGATTGGAAACATTTAAATTGTACTCGCTGGCCAGCATACCCTTTGGCTGCCCAACACAAACTGTTGTGCGGCTGGACCCCTTATAGGCACCACAAAGGAAATAATGTAGGATGTTGCGGGACGCGTGTTGATAGAGAAGATTCAAGTGTCACAGGGAAGCGCCATGTTTAGCAGCAGCATTACAACAATTACGTGTTTCATCACCATGTTCTTTTTTTCTTTTTCCTTTTTTTTGGGGTATCCATAGATCGCTACCGAAGCTGGCAACTATATTCGTGCTTCAAAGCCTTCATTCCGACCTGCGCGCCTTACTTTTGGCTTTGCTCTTCGCCTTTTGCCTCCTCTCCGTAAGCTGCCTGTCGAATTTCGACTCGTAACGGAATTTCTGCTTCTTCTTCTTGGGCCATTCCTTGGCTTTTGGTTTGTCTTGATCCGCTTTCTCCGTTTCTTGCTCTTGATCTCTCTCGGTCTTTTCTTGAGGCTTCTCAGGCCGTTCTAAGCCATCTCTTGATATTGAGACGGACTCAACAGTGACTGTTGTATATCGGTCTTCGTCTATGTACTCTTCTTCGTGATCAACAATGTCGAGATTTGGTCGGTCTGGAAACCCGGTCCATTCTCCCTCCTTCGCCTCTTCGCCCGATCCTGATTTCTCATCGTCGCTGTCGACCTCAATGGCGCCGGATTCCCGAAGTAGCTTGTTGACGTGTTCGACGTGCTCCTCAACTTCTCGCTTGCGTTCATCTCGAATCTATCCACGATGCAAACATTAGACCAAACAACGAGAGGCGCTACCAGTAAACCCAGGAAGAAGCAAATTACCTGTTTCCTCGTCCTTAATCTCTCCTCGCGTGCTCTTTTAGCAGCTTCTTCCTGTGCCAGCTTTATACGCTGCTGTTTCCGTTTATGGAAGCCAGTGAGGTATTCCTGTCGAGCGTCAAAGTCGAAAGAGACCTCTTCAACGCCATACTTGCGCTTTTTGCTCGGTGGAGGTAGGACGCTCTTCTTCGGTCTCGGCTTTGCAAACATGGTTTTTGTGATTTAAATAATTCTTTGGGTGTTTGGTTTTGCTGCAACTTTTGTTCTCCGTTGTCGTGATTGCAAAATTTCCCATCCACCTTATCTGGAAAATAATTTGAGGCCGATTTTCAGGGAGCTTGCATTATCGTCCCAGTATTGCCTACTTAGTACTAGCGCATTTGTGCATAAAAAGGTAATAGCTGACGACTTGTCCAAGCTGCAAGGGATCCCCTGATTTAGCAATAACTGCAGTAGTTGCATATTCGGCGGATGATGCAGCGCGCTGTCGCACCTCCGAAGCTCCAAGTTCTCGGCTTCTTAATCTGCAACCCAGACCATCTGCTGGCCAGAATCACAAACAACTGCGGCCATGCATTTCCAGACGATTGCGAGCCTTTTGGCGTTTTCCGGCGCGGCAAACGCCTTTTTCGATTCATCGCCATGGATTCTTTTGTCAACTTCGCCGTATGCTTTGTCACTGATATCCTTGATATGATGCTCTTGATATGAGCTTGAGGCGCTGACCAGATTCACACCATAGCTTTGCCAAGGCCCCCAACGCGGATTCGATTCAAACCAGCTCCTCAGTGCTGGACTTCACCAAAGATGCGCTGTCGACATGCCCGACCGATCGCTACCTCATTGTCTCCCAGCCTGGCTTGAACACTCAGGACATCCGCCGGTCTAGTGGCTGCGTGATGCCGCATCTCTGCAAAGTCGTCGATGACGAGCGAATCAAGGGCAAATCCATTGTGAACGAGGTCGTCGGAAACCTAGAAGATGCACAACTATCAGAATACATCAAGTCTGCCTGTGCTAAGCAGGGCAAGGCGGCCACTGTGGAGGAAATCCGTCTGGCTCCCTTGTCTTGGGAGGGCAGGGCTGCCGCATTCGCTGCCAACGGTTTGTCCTCCTGTTGGGACTACAATTGTCATCCTTGATGGAAGCTAATAGTACGGCAGATGATAAACTCGCACAAGGCCTTGAGAAGGCCACGGAGGGCGACAGCTATACATTCCTCTTCTTCTCAACCCCAGGCGAGCCAATCTACGAACCCGAGTTCGAAGAAGCTCTCCGGACGGAGCTGAAGAGAAATGTTCAGAGCGACGAGCCGTCAAAGGGAGGCAACAACACCGAGTGGGACAAGCTCCCCTTGTTCGAGAAGTACCAGTTCTTTACTCCCGGTAGGAATTGAAATGCTCCCCTCGCAATTATATACATCGGCTAATCGGCATCTAGGTATCTTCATGGCGCTCATCACCGCAGTTATTTTGCTTGCTATTCTTAGCGTTGGGATTAGAGCTCTTGGAAGCCTTGAGGTGTCATATGGTGCGTTTGAGAAAGACATGGGCCCTGCCGCACAGAAGAAGAACCAGTAGTGCATCTGCCATCCCTGGCAAGATATCATGTAGCGAGGTTATGCGTGAGAATCCTGTAACAATAATTCTTTAATTTCCAGTATAGGGGTATGTGTTTGCTTTTCGCGAGTATTATATCAAAAGAATACAATTTTATGGTACTTTCTGCAGAAATGGTGTGAACAGGAAATGCATAATAGTGAAGACATGAAATCTTAATTTTTCTCTATCCGACCATCTTGGTCATGTCTGTTGACCAAACAAACAAACGCCTGTACTCCTATCATCCCATGACAATCTCCTCCCTTGTAACTTAACTATCTGTATTTTTCACTCAAGTCAATCCCTAGAAACCTCTCAATGACTTTTAGTGATACGAAAACTTACACCAAATGACTCGGCAGCAAAAAGTTCGCAATGCCTTCCTTGACGGCATACGAGTGGCCGCAGTTGGCACACACCAACTTCCCCTCGGAAATCTGCGTCTCCAGCAACAAGTGGTGCAAGTCCTTCAACACTTTCTCATCAGCCCGCAGCTCTTCCTGCGTCGGCGCCTGCTCAGGCAGAGGCGGAAAGCCGAGCTATTCGAAAAGTTCCAGGGTTAGTTCACCGGGAGGTTCGTTCCGTGCATACCCTTTTGTATTATTGGTATAAGGTATAAGAGTATAACGTTACCTCTGATGAAGTCGTTCGCAGAGCTGTCCAGTCGAGGCGTGGCAGCACGTTGATCAGCATGTCTGGGTTGAGCTCGATCTCATCCTGCACCAGTTCTGCGTCTTGAGGATGGAGAGGATATGAGCTGGATGAGGATTTGCAGGCCTTGACGGCGCAGGTCAGGAAGTTGAGACTGAGAACCTTCATTTTCCGTGCGCTTCTTCTTTCTTCTCTCCTCCTTTTTTGTCTTTCAGTTTCGCTTCTTATCGTTCTTTGTTTCTGTTGATATTCTGTGCTGCATTTAATGGTATGAAAATATCCACCCAACTTAGTAGAAACTTTAGTACTAGCCCGAGACGCAGCATTTTGCTTGTCCCAAAGCGGATCTCCATCTTTTTTTTCTTCCCTCCCACAGTTGCACGATCCACGTGACAGGGGACTCAGCGCCTTCAATACAGTTGCACTCCTTAAGTTCTCTGCAACATACAGAAAAACGGATGGATTATAATTGGAAGCGTGAACAATCAATTCATGGAATTTCATCACAATACAGCTGTTAAGAACTTTCTGTAACCAATCTTTAACATTTATTTATATGCTTCGCATTTTCACTGAATCAAGCAAAGTTCTTCTCATGGGGGGATTTGCCAGACTTCCTGAATCGGAGAGTGAGGCCGATAATGGTAGCACCAACAGCAGCAAACATGACCACACGGAGCGCTCCAAATCCTGCAGAACCCGCACCATCAGCGTCGATAACTCCCGCTACGTCATCACCAACGGCTCCAGGAGCGTTAGCCGTGCCGGAGGGCTCTGAATCTAAGACCAAAGACTCATCAGTATACCTGTCACGGGAGAAAATTGAAGTGTGTTCTACCATGTAAGATAAATTTAGAGCTCGACGTGAATACCTTCGGGAGGGACCTCCAGCTCGCCACTCTTGGCGATCTTGACAGTCTTCACTGGGCGGTCACCGGCGGCGGTCGGGACGTTTTCAATCTTCTCGACAATGTCGTAACCCTCGAGGACTTCGCCGAAAACGACGTGGCGGCCGTCGAGCCATCTGTTGAACATTACGTTAGCTTTTCTTCTTCATTTTCTCATCAATGTCCAAAGGAGAGGGAGGAGGAGAGGTAATCATACGAGGTGATAACAGTGGTGATGAAGAATTGGGAGCCGTTGGTGTCAGGTCCGGCGTTGGCCATGGACAGGATACCCTTCTTGGTGTGCTTCAGCTTGAAGTTCTCATCCTTGAACTTGTTGCCGTAGACTAGACGCAGCAATTGTTAGTCTGATAGGACAGGCACCTTGGGAATCGTCTCTGGGGCTATCCTTACTCGACTTGCCACCGGTGCCGTCGCCCTTGGTAAAGTCACCACCCTGGATCATGAACTGCTTGATAACACGGTGGAAGGTAGAGCCCTCGTAGCCGAAGCCCTTCTCGCCAGTGGCAAGAGCTCGGAAGTTCTCAGCGGTCTCGGGGACAGTCTTTCCATACAGACCCATGACAATTCGGCCCAGCTTCTCGTCGCCGTGCTCAATGTCAAAGTAGACCTTGTGGGTGATCTTGGGGCCCTTGGCAGCCTCGGCCGACTTGACGAAGAAGAGCAATCCCACCACCAACAAGATGGCGGTGGTAAAGAGCCGCCTGAAGCTCAACATGGTGAATGGCTGGACGAGTGACAATCAATTGGATCTCGGTCTTGCGGATTGTCAAGATGTAGGAGAAGAAGAGCCGGGAAGATTAAGATGGACAGATATACTGGTACACCCTGCTTAGTATCGCAACTGCAGGGCGGTCCGTTTCACGCCTTGCCCCGCTTGTCCGCTTTCAAACTGCTTGCGTGTGAGAGCCCCACAGAAAGCACCCTGGCCTGCCTTTTTAGGTGGATGATTTTAGCCACCATTTACCCGGCTGGCACCACACCATAATGGCCTTGTCGAGATTTCTCAAGGTGCGCAAGTAGAGAGAGAGAGTGGCGCATTGTATCGTTTGGGTGTTTTTAGAGTGCAACTTGCAATTCGCATAGACATAAAAAATGGTACGCAATTCCTGTTAATAACTCTATAAGAAAGATACACGTGAGACTAATCAATTCCCTCCAGGTGTTCATCTTGGGAGTCAGCTTCCACGAGGGGCAGCTGGTCAAGGTATGAAGAAGGCCTGCGATCCGGAACACAGCTTTGTCGTCCGTGTTCGGCTCTAACACTCAAGCAGAAAGCCCTCGAATCCTTCTATGCTCTCGGCCCGACAACCTCTGCCCGCATCATGGCCAAATACTCGATTCACCAGCTTGCCAAAATCGGTTCATTAGCGCCGAGGACAGTAACGTCCCTGACAGCGGAACTGTCGCAAATGTCCATAGAGACAGACGCAAGAAGAGCAGTGCAGGAAAACATCAGAAGATTGAAGGACATAGGATCGTACCGAGGCAGGCGGCATGCCATGGGCCTGCCAGTCCGGGGCCAGCGAACGAGAACACAGACGGCGACTGCCAACAAGCTCAACAGAGTAGATCGCAGAGCTTAGGATTCTGGCTGAGCAGAAGTTGTGGTGGAGAGGGCACGGAGTTTCGGAACAGCAATGGGAGGTTACAATTCACAGACAACCCAAAAGATGGGAGTTCGTCAAAAAGAATATCGCCTGCGTGTACCAGGCCTTGTATAATACGTGTATATGACAAAAAATAACGTACGAAGGAAACGCTGCATATTATATATCTGCTACGCTTACAGTTTGTCTTCCATGATGGGCGCGCCGTCGGCCTTGAGTTGAGCGGAAATAGCGTCCACCTCCTTCCAGACCCTGATAACATTGCCTCCCACAATCTTTGCGGCATCTACGTCGCTGACTCCTCGTCGCAACAGTTCGGCGATCAAGTCGGGATACTTGGAGACATCCTCGAGACCTGTGGGAACGGATCCGATGCCGTCAAAATCGGTGCCGATGCCGACGTAATCATAGCCGATGAGGTTTCCAATGTAGGTAATGTGATCAGCGACCTTTTCCAAGGTGGCGTTGTCAGGATCGTCATTAGGAAGGCCGTACTCGTTGTCACCTTCGACACACGAGATGAACTGCGGAGCAATGTTGACCATGACTACGGAGTTGGTCTTCTTTACTAGCTGTAGGACGTGATCCTTGACGTTGCGCGGGTGAGGGCAAATGCTGTGAGCCGAGCTATGCGAGAAGATGACGGGTGCTTTAGAGCCTTCCCATGACGTCCCGCCAAGGACATCCACCATTGTCTTTTCACTTTATAAGAGAGTGAGCGGGGGTTTTCACATATAATAGCTGGAGGGCTTAACATACCTGACGTGAGCGAGATCGACAATCATACCAATGCGGTTCATTTCGTGAACCAGCTGGCGTCCATCATCACTAAGGCCGTTCCAAGCCGGCGGGGCTACTCTCAACGGACTCTCCAACAGGGCAGCGTCTGCAAACTTGTTGTGGCAGTTATGAGTCAATGTCGCATATCTCACACCGAGATCGCGATACAAGCGTAGGTTACCAGCCAAGTTGGCAATCTGGTGAAGACCTTCGACACCCAAGGGGGAAATCAGCTTTCCAGCCCGAAATGCACTAATCGCATCGGAGCCGTCGACGTCAGGGGCAAAATCATCAGGATAAGCGGCAAACACTCTCTTCATGATGTCAATCTCCTGCAGCGTGAATTGGAGGCCTTTTGCAAATAATCAGTATTAGAAAGATGCGGTGAGTAATGGCGTGACAGAGCTCTTACTATCAGCATAATTGGCATCCGAAAAGTCTGTGCCGTTCTTTGGGCACGGCGCAAAGACGCTCCAGAAAGCACCTCCCGCACGGCCGGCCCTTAGTCGAGCGAGATCGACGTGACCCTTGAGCGTTCCATCTTCAAAGGGGCCGGTGAATGAGTCTCCGTCTAGATGATTGCCATAAGGGCCGCGCAGTACAAGAGGAAAGTCGACGTGACCATCTAGCGCATGGCGTGTTAGACCTTGGCCTCAATTCTCCTTTACGTGTAAGTGCAGATTGTCAATTTCTTACCAATCAGAGGAGTAGTCGACAAGATAGTGCGCGCTCTCTCCTCGACTGAATGCGTCTTGGAGTGTGACTGTTGATAGATGCGTTCATAGTGAGAGATTGCCGGCTTATAAAGCAAGCCGATGCTGGCAATAACCAGTGCGATGCCCGCTGCGAGTTTCTTGTAGTTTGGCCTGCGCGGCTTTTGGTAATAGCCTGCCTTCTCTGCGGTGGGCAGAATCGTGTATGATTTTGCGGCCATTTGAGGCGGTTGAGGGCTGTGAAACGAGTGAAACGACTGTGAAGGGGAAGATGATTATCTCCGAGATACGCAATCTGGTTAAGATACTAGGTAGTACGCGGTTTGGCGCGGAGTCTTACTAAAGCCCCGGGGTAAATGAGTGTGTACTCGTACTACATAGGTAGGATGAACAGCCTCGGCATCTGGAGTGCTTGTGCGACTGCTACTTGCAATGGCATCATGTTCCACATAAAAAACTACTTGATGAAACACTATATGCTAGTGATTTTGTATTCTGTCTGTGTTTTTAGTGTTGTCCTGTGTCTCTCTGGGCGATATACTTTACCGTACCAGCCAACCAGCTTAGACTGCATGTCTTATGCTGACGGGCGAGAACAAGGTGGGGGAACCGGCGCTGGTAGATCTGAAGCAGTGCTAACGTAGGTACAGGTCTGTCTTCTAGCCGTCAATTGGCTTGACGAAGTGTTATTAAGTACCGGCCCGTTCATGACCCTTAACCTCATGGAGAACAAGAACATCAAACCAGCTTCCAGTAGCATTTGAGCATTTACAGTCTACAACCAACCGTAGAAATCAAAAGCGCAAGGGCACGTGTTCTCCGCCCACGAGGCTGAACGCCAAGGCATACCGGCGCACCTGATGGCATGCACGCGGCATCCACAAACTCGGCGAGATTAGTGCTGTACTGTACAAGCCAGGTACTGGATTGTTATCTAAAGGTCTCAGGGAAGTACTGCTACATTATACCTCCTCGTGCCTCTTATCACGAACTGCAGACCTGATGATATGACTGGCTCTTGCTTTCCTGCTGTGCAGTATTGCATAGAAATCAATCTCCCTGCTGCACATCTTCACAAGCAAATCTACACATCTTCACCGCACGCACCCGACCCTCTGTTATCAACGATTCGCCCTACGACCAAGGGAGTATGGCCGCGTTTCCCACTGTGCAAAATCTGTCATTGACTGACCCGCTCCCCTAAGAATAGCATCAACTCCAACGGCCTTACGTGGCTGACACTGACAGAAGCTAAAACAGAGAAAGAGAGCACTTGACATTGTTCGCCAGTGGTATCGACTCCTCCTCGCTGACTATCTCTTAGTAGTACCTAGTGGCAGCTAGCTATATTACGGTCCCAAACAAGAAAAAGCAGCGCATTTCGCCGTCAATTGGGGTTCGTGCAGTGAAAATGATAGCAATGAGGCGGTGACCAGATTTGACGATACGGTGAAAAGAATGGCAGACGCAGAATATTAATACGGCTGGCCCGTGCCCTTCCAAGATGCCGAAATGACCAAGAGTCCCTTCATAAGAGCGTAAGCACGTTGCTGAAACCAGGAGCTTCGTACAGAATCTGCAACTGCTGCAGGGAATCATGCAGAACGCTGGAACGAGTGCGGTACTCGTACTTTGATAGTACCAAGTACCTGCTTTTTGATATCTGCTCCTGAGTCTTGCAGGCGGGTGCCGCTAACCAGTAACGCCCGGGTACATGCAAGGTAGGTCGCCCGTACCCAGCTCGTGAAGACAAGAGGAGAGAGAACGAGCGTATTGTGGGATTATTACCATCATGACTACACTGCGGCCTATTAATAACGGGACTGCTGGTTGGCCAGCTAGTGAGCGAATGGCCAACCACTACTGGGTAATGCTACTTCTGTTGGCATGTACCTGTACCTGTGCATGTACGAATGGAGTCCAGTCCAGCTTCTGTCAAACTTGAATACAAGCACAGTCAGCGCCAAAAAAGACTTGGGATGCTGTTTGTCTGCTAGCCGCCAGAGGTGATTCGAGGAAAAGAGGTACCTGGAGCAGGAGCAGGCAATAATAGGGGAGCCCGGCCTTTGCCCTGCCAATCGCCTAACAGCCCGCCATGTACATGCATACCTGCGTCTACCTGCGTCTGAGCCTCGTTCTCCTCCCTGCACTAAACCACTAAACCTCAGGCGCTGGCTAGGGGACCTCCGTTGGCACCTCGTACCTGCGCTCTAGCTGTTTCGGCCAAACCGCTGCCATGTGAGCCTCTCACCATCTTTGTGCTTGCATTTAACATCTGCTCACTGCGGAGCACAGCGCACTTCCTCTCCTTATTCTCGAGCCTTCTGCGAAGCTCTTGTCCAGCCTTGGTCTTCTATTTCTCGCTGCTTCTGCTTCTGCTTTCTGCTAATACCATATCTTATCTTTTCCTCTTCGCAACTTCGACTCGACGGCCCGGATCTTCGTTGCCACCGCTCCAATTCGTGTTACGACCCCGGCGCGCTGATTTTGTGTCTTCTCCTTTGTCACATTTTTGGCGCCCCTATTTCTTCTTTCTTTTCCTTCTTGCGGGTGTTCCTGGCTGTGTTAGGACCTCCTCATCGTTGCGATAATCGAGTTGCTGGAAGTCTTTTTTTTTCAACTCCATAACTCGCTAGCGAGTGAAGAACCCCCCCCCCTTTCAAAATAGCCCCTCGGCAGCATTACGACGTAGCTATCGCATGCTCCCACGGTTCAACGGTCGAACGCCGAATAGATAACTATGCCTGGATTCGCCGATTCCTTCTGGTCGAACGATTATGCTGCTGGTATTTTGAATCCCCGACCCTGCGCAGGTGCTTGCCGTCGTCCTTTTCTAACCGTCATCAGGACTGGGTGTCCTCTTCAGCAAGCTGCAGCAGGGTGTTGTGGAAGATCGCCAAGTGCTTACCATAGCTCGATTGCGCGCCGAGGCCGAAGAAGCGTATGGACAGCGTCTTAGTGAAATTGCGCCGGCCGCAGACAAGTTGACTGGCGGCTTCTCTCGAGATGATGGCGCCACTGTTCGCAAGGTCAGTCAGTCAAGTTGGATCTAGGCTGCGCCGCTGCGGTTTGCGTTGGTGTATTGACTAGGCAATGGTTTGGCTGACTCTCGAAATGTGTAGGCCTACGATGGCATGCGAGCGGAGATGCAGGAGGCTTCGCAAAGCCACATCCGAATTGCCCAGAGCATCCGCGATTTAGTCGTCAATCCCTTTTCTCGATGGTGCGATGCTCACGAGACTCGTATTCAGGATTCTCAAGATGTTCTCCAACTCCGAATCAAGGCGCACGACAAACAAGCTGAGGTGGTCAAAAAGCTGCGGTCCAACTATTTCAACAAGTGCCGACTGGTGGAAGACCTGGAAGAGGAGAACAAGCTTGCTTTCCAGGACCCGGAATCCAGCCCCAAGCAAGCCCAGACAAATGCCCCGCCGATTCCCGAGATCAAGGTCCAACCTCACAAGGAAGAAGAGCCTCAAAATGAGGAGGTCTACGAGATTGGCGACGATGTCTACCAGCCCGAGCAGATGAAGAAAATCCTGTCCCAGATGTTGTCGACAATCAAGATGGGAGAAACCAAGGTCCCCATTCTGGGTACATATCTCAACACATCTGCCGGCTCAGATATCGTCGAGTATCTTCAGCGAAGCATGGGAACCACAAGCGTCAGTTACGCTGAGAGAATTGGGCAGGATCTCATCTCCAACGGCATGTTGCGCCTCATTGGAAATGTCGGAAACACGTTTGCCAATTCGTCAAAGATGTTCTACCAGTGGAGACCCAAGGCCTTTCAGCTTGCGGGCATCCCCGAGAAGAAGCAGACGCTTGGCCGGACTTTCTCCATGCCTGCTACGGGCTCAGATGGTGGCGACTCATCACCCGTCGTTGGAACCGTGAGCGAGCTGCTGTCCGGCTGGAGTGTGCTCGGCAACTCTAGGCCTGGCGAGACCGCTCCTCAGCGATTGCAGCGCGAAGCAAAGGAGGCGGATGAGACGTACAAGGCCGGTGTCCAGAAGCTCGATGAGCTCCGTTGCGAATTGGAAGAGCTCATCTTCCTGCACCTCAAGTTCCTCGAGCGCTGTGAGCTTGACAGGTTGAAGGCTATCAAGACGGTCATCCTCGACTTCACGGGAACCATTGGCAACGTCATTCCCAGCCTACAGTCGACTGTAGACAAAATGATGCTTTTCCAGGAGACCGTGCAGCCCTCGGGCGATCTCCGATACCTTTTGGAAAACTACCGCACTGGAAGCTTCATTCCAAAGGTCGTAGTCTATGAGAATTACTACAACAAGGTTGACGAGCAGACTTTTGGCGTTGATCTGGAGGCACGCGCAAGAGCCGATAAGAAACGGGTGCCCATTATCATCACCACTATCCTGACCTATCTCGACAACCACTACCCTGACTTGGAGGGCGACGAAGCGAGACGAGGAGTGTGGCTGCTCGACGTGCCCCTTGCCCAGACACACAAGCTTCGTTCAAAGATCAACAACGGCAAGCCAGTTGCTCCCGAGGTTTTCGACGAATTTGACATTCCCACCGTTGCGACCCTTCTCAAGCTTTATCTACTCGAACTTCCTGGTAAGAAACAGCACTGGCCCGCTTCATTTAAAGATCTCTGCCTAAAAACTAACATTTGCTTTCTCTCCTTTACTAGACTCCCTGGTTTCCTCTCACGTTTACGAAATCGTTCGAACAATTTACACCACCCCGGCCACCGACTCGTCAGAGACCTCTCGAATTGCGGTGCTTCAACAGACTCTTTCACAGCTGCGATTGACCAACATTGCGACATTGGACGCTTGCATGAACCACTTTACGCGTCTCATTGATCTCACTTCGGCTGATGAGGAGTACGTTGCGGCCTTGGCCACTTCTTTGGCTCCTTGCGTCCTCCGTCCACGAACAGAAACTTCTCTCACAATGGAAGAGAAGCACGCGAGCCGACTTGTCCGCGACCTGTTTGCGAACAAAGACGCAATCTTCAGCGAACTCAAGCGCATGTCAACTGCCAGCCACTCCATTGCCGTCCCGGGACGTCCTCGGGCGATTAGTACCGATGAAAGCAACAGGAAAGCTCTGATGGAAGAGAGGAACAAGGCCTTACTCGAGAAGAAGATCCACCACGCCCCGCGAAGCCGCGCCACGAGCCCTGCTCCTGGCCCACGAGGCCATCGACGGGAGCGAAGCAGCGGCGGCCCTGAGACTCGGTTCCCTATCCAGACCAGCCCGACAACCGCCGGGGACCGCCACCGCAGCAGTCTTGGCAGTCTGAACGCTATTAAGCGATCCAGCCTGGAGGTTCCTGCACCAGATGGCAGCACCAGTCCCCCAGACGCCACGAATGGATCTCCCCTCAAGTCAGAGGTTGAGCCCGAGCCGGGCTTGGAAAAGCGTGACAGCTTGGGCAGGGGAGCCGCGGCCAGGTTTGGTGGCGGCGATCCCGCCACTCCTCCAAGGGAGACCAGCCCTCGCGGCGTGACCCTCGAGGACAGACCGATGGAGTACTAGTGATTCTCCAGCTATGATGACACGTTTTCCCTTCTCGTTTGCATTGTATGGATTACGGACCATGACGAAATGTGTGTGCTTTTGTTTGTTGTAGATTCACCAGAGCAAATGGCGAAACTTGTGTGTATGGACTGTCTTTCCCTTTGTCGTGAGAGAGAAGGAAAACAAAAAAAGTTTGGTATGAAGGGCTAGATAGATGCGTTGGCTGGAAATCTGGAGTAAAGGGAGGGATTATAGGACCAAGGGGGATTAAGGGGGGGAGGTTGAGATGCCATATATGCGCTACACTATCTTGCTTTTTTGTTTTTTTATTGTTTTGGAAATATCTTTTATTCTAGTATTGCTATCCTGGCATTTTCTTCTTTTCGTGTGTGACCGTGATTTCTTATGGAGGAAAATGGAAAAATTGTGATAGATATAGTGATGCCCCCCTTTTTTCTTTCACGAAAACTACGCTCGCCTGCTCCTCTATACAAATCATCTCCATATGTACAAACTTGTTTGTGTGGCAAAAGGAGAATATTTTCCCCTTGTTTCTAATTCCCAGGCACACCAAGATGATAACCTCATACTAAAGATCCTGCCTCTCCCGTTGCCTCGACTTCTTCGACGGGTGCCTTCTTCTTCTTCTTTTTCTTCGGCGCTACTTTCGTAGAAGGACTCCCCGGCGCATCTTCAGTCACGGCGCCAGGCTCACCACCTTCCACCGTCTGTGCCGCTACCTTTTTGGTCTTCTTCTTTGGCTTCACCTTTGTAGGTTCGTTCTCATCGTCACCCGCAGTCTTCTTGGCCACCTTCTTCTTCTTCTTCTTTATGACGACGCCTTGTACGTCCGCCCCCTGAGCCATCTGAATCCTCTCATTGGCCCGCTGCATTTCCAGTCGTAACCGCTCCACCTCTTTCATGGCCTGCTGCATCTCCGCCTCCTCCCGCTGCTGCCTCTCATAGTCGAATCCTTCAGAGGCGTTTCCTTCCAGGCTGAAGGACCCAATAGTGCTCGAGTCCACTTGTAGGAGAGAGTGCTGCTTTGATTTCTTAGATTTGGCCTTGGCGACATTACTAGAACTATTTTCTGAGTCGTATTGTCGCCCGGTGCCGCTGTCGCTCCCTTCCAGGGTCTCATCCGCAGCAACGATGACTCTCTGCCGTGGCTGAGGTCGCGGTCGAGAGGGCGCAGCGACTGTAGTTCCAATCTTCTCGAGGTCCAGTTGCATGACGGGAATGGAATCGATATCCAAGGCGGGACCATTGTGGTTTTGTAGGATGTTATGAATGGGGGTTGATGTCCTGAGGATATTATCGCTCGGGATGTAAAAGGGGTCATCTTTGTTTTTCTCCATCCTCTCTGCCTTTCTCTTCGCAAGAATGTCTGCATCCAAATAACTCTCCTCGCTGAGTTGTTGATAGGAGCTTGCCATGTCATCATCTGGATCGGCCAGTCTGCTAATGGCTGGAGCTGACGATGAGATGCTCGAAGGGGGCGGTCGTTGGTGATAGTAAACCTCAAATTCATCAGCCTCATCTGACTGAAGCGTAACAATATCGGTTTGAGCCAAAAGCCGGCCGAGGTTGCTGTGTATTGGTTCATCCAAGTCCAAACCCCCGGGAAGGGGCACATTCTTCTGCGCATGGATAGCAACCGAATTGAGTTCCCAGCCAGTGAACAGGGATGGAATAGCCTGTGTGAGAAGCAATGGCGGCTCTTGGCTATTTTCATCTGTTGATGGAGGTTGCCCTGAGGCCGCTTCTGCCGTCAGCTTGAGCAGCTCTATGAACTCTACCGCTCGCTCTTGCACTTCGAGATTCGGATGAAGAGCAAGCGGCTCTAACACATCTAATATGCGCGCAAGGAGGAGCGATATCCTTGATTTTCGTTCTGAGGTCCACGGTTCAACTTCGCTGCCGGCGATTGATGAGAAGACTTTGGCAGTAGCATGGAGCGCTACCGCAACAATCTCTGGTTTCCCGATTCTCGGAATGGCCTGAAGGAGCCCGTTGAGACTATCGTCTGGCAGGGCTAACTGTATAGAGTATTCACCAATGATCCATATGGACGACTTGAGAGCCCCTGAACTGAGCGGATGTCCAACCGGATTATCACTGAGCAACTGATCGAGAATAACATCTGCTGCCCTGACAGCAGTTGCCCTCATTGCTCTGACCTTGACAGCAACGTTACGCAGCTCGTCTCCAACCTTTTCAGAAACATCAACCTGTTGGCGGGTCGGGAGCAAGGCGCCCGTATCCGCATCGAACGTTCGGGGGATAGGAGCCATTCGAACAAGTTGTGTCAGTACATCAATGTACCAATCAAAGTCCAATACACTCGAATAGTTGTCCTTGGAACACATGAATAAGATTCTTTCAATGATGTCTATTCGGTAGTCGTCAGGAATGAGGAGAGCTTGAGTGTCTCGGACAGTCGGCGCTGTAATTGCAGTTTGCGATTCATCGTCTGATTCTGTTTCGGGAGTGTTGGATGAGCTTCCTGGAGCACGGCGATCCTTGGACGGCGATGAAGACTTGAGCTGCTTCATGAGGCGGCTCACGATGGGGACCAAGTTATCGCTGGTAACCATGCCCTTTACAAGATTAAGGGCTTGGACGCGGATGGTAATATCTGTACTATCGATACATTCCAGAATGACATCCTCTTGTTGAGAAACAAGATGTGGGTGTGTGAGAACAATCTTGTTAAAGGCCAACAAGGCAACATATTTTACTGAATTGATGGGTTAGCCACTGGAAGAAGTTCATCAAAAGTTTAGATCAGGGTGCTCACGATTTGCATCGCCATTAATCATTATCATTCCTCGCAGCTTATTGACACAGAGGGTTGCAATTTCATCAGCTCCCGCGATGTCCTCGGCGCTGTCCAGAATGCCACCTTGTATGATGCCATTGATACACTCGTACAGTAATGACATGGCAGGAGTAGTTCGGATAATGTTAGTAAGAGGAGGCAGAAGTTTTTTGACAAGACGAGGCTCAAGCGGTGTCAACGTCGCAAACTGAACCATAATGTTAGCCTAAACAGCAGTAGAGCCTGTGGGGTAGGAGAGACAGACGAGCTTGATGAGTTTGATGGCCATCCAGTTGTTACCACTGTCCACCAACAGTTCGAAGAGTCGTGGCGCCAGAGGCAGAAAGTCATGGGGTCGCCGTGAACCAAGCTCACAGACAACGTTGACAATGGCTGCCGTTACGCTTGGGTCTTCGTTGGGATCCATCAAGCGATCTTTAATCTTTGGCCAGGCAGCACGCAAAGCCTCGGGGTATACGAGCGCCAGGCGATATAGTGTGACGAGGGTCTTTTTGCGTATGTTTGCATGGCTATGGTTCAAGCGTGGTAGCAGGTCGGCGAGGGTCGAGAGAGCCAAGGACGGAGTAATGACATGTGGGAGAGTAGCAATCGGAAGGGATATAACTGTTGGAGTGGTGGCAGCCAAGTCCTAATGATGGAAGAATCAGTATTGGGCAGTTCTTGAGGAGCTAGGGAAAGGGATCCCATGAAATACCTTTTTCAGGAGATTGGTAGCTAGCATGAGCACCTCAGTATCATGCCGGAAGCTCTGCACAGCGCCCAGGTATCCCACGCGCTTCTGGTGGTACTTGGGCGACGACATGACCTCGAGGACATGGAAAGAGGCCCATGACATGTCGTGGCCGACCATTTCGAGGTAGATGAGCTTAAGAAGGGCCGTTGCCTTGAGGTCTAGATGAAGGCGCAATCAAAATCAGAACCGTCGTCGCGTTGGGGAAGAGAAAGAGAGGAAAAGAGGGAACCAACCCATGTCCTGGCTGCGAACCTCGGCGCGGCACTCCTTGAGCGTCTTCTGGATGTACTCCTTCTCATTGCCCTTGTGGTTGCGCAGACCTCGAATGAGGTCGTATAGAGATTTTTCGAACCTGTGATTCCCACCATCAGCGCCTTAACTCGTATATAACGTATAACATAGCTATTCGGGTTGACTCTACATGTTGACGAACTGCTGCCCCACGCGGGGCCGGTGCAGCAGCGGGTGAAGTCTGCGAGATCTATCGAGAAGCGAGGCGTGGCTCGTCAAGGGATGGTGAAGGCTTGAAGCAGCCGGTTCATCCTGCTATTACGTCGATCGAGGGTCGTCGGCGTTGAGCTGGGAGAGCTTCGAATAGCTTCAAAGGTTGTTTGGTGGTGTTTGGCTGAGGTGACCGACTAAGCAGGTACTCGTAACGTCGTCCAAGCTTGATGACGGAATTACCGCCGAAACTTCGGAAGCTGAGAGTGCGGCGAAACCCCGGTCAGATTATATACAAAATAAACCAGTCAGTATAAGTTACATCTATGAAGCCAAATGATGTCTGATCATAGATAATAAATGCAAAACGGTCTTGGAGAGTTGGATAAGTAAGTGACTGTAGATATATATAATGTTATCTATCAGATATATCAAGAATTGATATCTGCTCTACACAAAATCTAGCCCGAGCAACTAGAGCTCTTGTCCATTGCTGTCCCGCTTATTTTGTCCGTCGCTGCCCTGTGACGTCCTCTGCAGTTATTGGCGCAGGATTTCTCGATAGAACCCTTTTGGCCATCATAAAGCTTACAACTCAATCCTTTCTTCTCCGTTTTATATCTCTCTGTCTCTCTTTCTTTTGCTTGCATAACGTCGTCAATCGGTATCAATCGCCATGGAATTGGCCTCCATCTAATCCTAATCATTCTTACAAACCAATTCCCAAAAGGCGCAAATCAGTCTCAGTCGCAATCGCAATCGCACCACGAACCGCACAAGCCATGGCCGCCCGAACAGCATCTCAACGACTTCTTCTTCTCCCTAGGCCACCTCTCCCTCTCCTTCGCCCCTCAAGAATTTCTCCCAGCTCTCAATTCTTCTCTTCTCCCTCCCGCCGCGCCTTCATCTCCCTCCCCGGAACATCCCCCCAAAGCCTCGTCGCCACCCGAACCCTCCCCTACCGCCACGAGCCTCTCTACGAGCTCATCGCAGACGTCGACTCCTACTCCGCCTTTGTCCCCTACTGCTCGCACTCCCAAGTCACAAAGTGGTCCTCGCCAGACGATTCCGGCCGCCGCTGGCCCGCCCTCGCCGACTTGCACGTGGGCTGGGGCGGCTTCGACGAGGTCTTCACAAGCCGCTTGCTCTGTGTCCCCGGCGTCTCAGTCGAGGCGCGCAGCGGCGGCTCTGCTGGCGGCGGCCTTGCGAAAGATGCTTCTTCCGTATTCAAGACTCTCGAGACCCTCTGGTACTTGACGCCAGTCGCTCGCCAGTCTGCGGCGCCTTCGACCGAGGTTCGGCTCACCATCAAGTTTGAATTCGTCAACCCGCTCTATGCCGCAGTTAGCGCTGCTGTCTCCGACAAGATCGCTGCGCTCATGATTGATGCCTTTGAGAAGCGGGTGCACTACAAGCTGGGGGCTCAACAGCGCCTGTAGCATAAATCTGGCTGGAGAGCTGTAGAGGCCTATCCATGAATGACGATAAACGATGAAAAGGAGGGAAGATAAAGAGTTCACTGGGAAACAGAAACAAGAGTAGACGTTAGACGGTTATTTTGATAGATAGATCTCCTAGACTTGCGACAACTAATCATCCCCGCTTGCGTAGCTCAGCAGCTTTCCGTTGCGGCACAAAGACAAAATTCACAAAACACACAAATACATCATATCCTCATCAGACGTAGCCATCCACCTTGTCTAACCCCCACCAATTGCTCCCTAATATCCAAATGCCATCCTCCATATACGCCATACATCCTCGCCTCTCATGTCGACCCGCCGGGTATAAGACAAAGGTAGGGCCCATCATGTCTAGAACACAGCGCAACGCACTCGTCCCTCTCATATAGGCCCTTGTCGCATACTCAAGTATAAACTCCACCGGATGTGAATATAACGAATCGCCATTGAAACGGCGAGCCCTAGACCACCACCACGGACAGCGAAACAGGAGGGGAATCTTTCGCTCAAAAGGATCATAAACATGGGAATCGGATGGCGAAACACACAGACAAAAAAACGAGAAAATAAGGAGAAGAAACAAATCAAGTCGCTCGGATATAGGGCGTAAACGTAACTAAATCGTTTCTTTTGAATGAAAAGTCATGCAACAACGTATGAGAGCGACATTATTTCCTGCTTGATGACCTATGTCTGGCGTCAGTAACACTATCATTCCCCTTTTAACAGACGGCAACTTACTTCTTTTTCACAGGCTTTCCAGAAAGGAAGTTAAGCATGCTGGTGTTTTGCTTGCTACTGCTACCGCCGCCACTCTTCTTCTTGGGCGGCGCAGCATTGACAATCTTAATACCGGGGGGCACAATTGGCGGTCCCCGAGGCGGAGGAGGAATACCTCCTCCTCCTGGCCCATGTATTCCTCCTCCCAGTCCTCCTCCCAGTCCTCCTCCGTGCCAACCAGGAGGCGGAGGAGGAATATTAATGCCACCGGGTCTTGGTCGGTTGAGCGGTGGCATTCCCGGGGGCAGATGGTCCTTATTTGGCATCGGTGGCATCCCAGGGGGGAGTTTTGGGCCTACCGGTGGTGCCTTGTCGAGCGGCCACATGGTCATGGTAATGGCCCAATCCGGCTCAACCACCTTCTCCCAAACAGAGGGAAGGATGATGTCGCCATTAGGACCGATCAGGTCATAGTGGCCCTCTTGGACATGTGGCCCCAGGACATCCACCTGTAGGAAGGCCTGCTTTATCAACTCCTCCATTCCCTATTGTTAATGATGTTAGCGGATCATGCCCAAAGAAGTATCAAACAAGTGTGAGCAAGCAAACAACAAGGGATGTCATATCAGCAGCCGTAACGTACCTGCCAGGTATTGCACAAGTGAAAGGGGAAGCTAAACTTCCGGCCAACGGCGTCTTTGAACTTGATAGGAGCCAATTCTGCCTTTTTGGCAGCCTCGTCGGCTTTTCTAGTCGCTTCTTCGATGGTGGCCCTAGTCTCATCTTGGATCCTCTTCTTCAGTTCCTCAGCCTCGGCCTTTGCAGCGGCGGCAGCTTCAGCAGCTTTCTGTGCCGCCTCTCTTTCTGCTTCGAGCCGGGCCCGGTGTTCAGCCTCGGCCTTGAGTTTGGCTTCTTCATGGATCAATCTGATTCTCTCGGCCTCTTCAGCCTCCTTCTTTGCCGCTGCGGCCTTGGCATCGGCCTCGGCCTTGAGAGCCGCCTCGACACGAGCTCTGGCCGCTTCCTCAATCCGGGCAGCTTCTTCAGCAGCTCTCTTTGCCGCAGCCGCTTTGGCCTCGGCCTCGGCCTTCATGGCGGCTTCAAGCCGGAGGCGAGTTTGCTCTTCAATTCGAGCTGCTTCTTCGGCGGCCTTCTTCTCAGCAGCCGCCTTGGCAGCGCTTTCTGCCCTGATGGCAGCCTCTAGACGGAGACGAGCTGCCTCCTCGGCCCGAGCGCGGTCTTCGTCTTCTCTCCTCCTCCGCTCTTCGGCGGCCTTGATTTCTGCTTGAAATTTGAGTCTCGCAGTTTCCTCTGCCCGGGCCATAGCTTCGGCATGCTGTCGCCTTCTATCCTCTTCTGCCTTCCTCTCGGCCTCGATTCTTTCGCGAGCTATGCGATCAGCTTCCAATCGGGCTCGCTCAATCTCTTTCTTGGCCTCCTCCTGCTGCAGTCTCATTTCCTCCATCTTCCTCGCCAGGGCATCCTCGGCATCCTTGCGGATTTTCTCCTCCAGCTCCCGCTGCTTTGCTGCCTCCTTAGCCCTCTCTTGTTCGGCCTTGAATTCAGCAAGCTCCCTTTGCAGACGCTCTTTTTCAGGATCGGGCGGCGGGGGCGGAGCCGGAGTGGGTTCTTTCGGGGCCGGAGGAGTAGCGGGGGCGGGAGCTTCAGTTGGCGGTGGCTGCGGTGGCTGCGGCAAGTGGTATTGCTGCATATGAGGTGGCAAGTTGTTGTAGTGGGCCCCAGGCGGTCCGTTATAGTAGGGATTTGGAGGTGGAGCGCCATAGGGCATCATGCCATACATGTCCCTCTGGTCCCCTCCATAGTAGCTCCCAGCGTTGGAGCTGTTAGAGAAGGGATTGGCGCCGTAGTTGCCGTAGGGCGTCATTTGATTTCCGCCATTGTAGCCCATGTACGGGCCTACATGGTTCTGCTGCTGAGGGGGGTAAGACGGATGTCCACGGCCGTAGTAGCCGTTGCGACCAGCTGGGTGCTGCTGATGCTGGCCATGGCCATAGTGGCCATAGTGGCCGTATTCTTCGGACGGATCCACGCTGGGCGGTGCGGCGGGTGCATAAGACTGCACCTGCTGATGGTAGGAGGCGTCTTGTCTAGCCGCTGGGCGTTGTTGGCGCCTCGCGGCGGCTTGTTCCGAGGGGCGGGTGCGTAGCTGTGGCCTGCCGCCGTGGTTTGTGGAGGCAGAATCAGAAGGTTGAACGTCGTCGTCGTAGTAGTCGTCCTCGTCCGTGTATTCCTGAGAGTCTTCGTCACTCTCGTAGGATGGTGGGCTGCGGCGCCTCTCGTTGTAGCCAGCGGTCCTCTCGTAAGAGGCAGCCCGAGGCTGCTGTCGTTGGCTGTATCTAAAGGCACTGTCGGGTGACGAGAGTCAGTAACGTTGGTCGCAAGCGTGGCAAAGCAAACATCAGGCACTGTACTAACCACATAACAGGCGAGCTTGTGGCAGTTTTGCCCTCTTCTACTCACCACGGGCCGCACAAGATCGCCCGACGATGGGACGAGCGTTTGTGTCTAAAATACCTGGGGAGTGGTGGTGGGGGACGAAGGTTGGGTTGCCTTTAGGGCGGGCGGCAACGGGGAAAAATTGGCAACGAGCCCAAGCCGATTCAGTCAGTCAGCAGCCCGGAATTACAATGGCAGAGTCGACAGCAAAGTGCAGTTCTGGCGAGCACCTGCAGATCCGTAGCGGGAGGCAGTGGAAGAGAAGGGAATAAGAGGGAAAGGGAGGAATTAGAAAGTGAGAGGAGCGAGAGCGAAGAGAGAAGCTCAAGCGAATCAAGGGCTGGTCGCGGAATGACTAGCAACAGTCGCTAATGCGACAGCAGAAAAGTACTCTTGCTTGCGAGGGATGGTAGAGCGGACCAGTGTGTACATGTGCCGGGCAACCAGCCAGAGGACAAGCCGAATCTAGTAGGGCGATACAAGATGGCAAAGATATTTTAGTGCTCCCTCGTGTCTCAAACCGCTAGAGAGAGAAAACAAAGACGGCGGACAAGACGCTCGGCTTGCGGGAGGGGGTTCCGAGGCCTTATGAAGCTGCCAAAGTAGGACACAGAATAAAGAGTCGAGCGGTACCACAAGGCGTGCGTCAGATGCAAATGACAGCTCAGGCAAAACAACGGCCAGCCTCGACGGGGCTGCGGGCGATCGGCGGTGAGGGGATGCTGAGATCTTGGTTGGAGAAAAAAAAAAGCTGGAAAAAAAAACAAGGTGAGGTGAGGACAAGTCGAGAGTGTGTGTGATTGTGTGCTTTTGCTTGCTTGCAGGTGCAGGTGCAGGCAAGGTGCAGGTATCGACAGGTGCTAATGCGCAAGGCCAAAGCGGCTGTGCCACCCATGCGAGTACGTGGAGTGTACGGGGAAGATACTTTTGGTGAAACCATCAACTGGACGTCGGATTGGGCAGCGTTGATGCAAGGCCGGGTAGCATCAGTGTACTCCCACGTACAGCAACAAGGTGTGGCGCTGCCAGCCGCGATTCTTCTAACAGCAGGGAGTCGCTGTCGCTGTATTAGTGGAGAGACTTTTGCAGATGAACAACGCACACTGCGGACGAGCGAGTGACGGCTCAGGATTTATCAAATACTTTTTTGTTTTGTTTTTATTTGTTTTGTTGTTTCTGGCGGATCGAGGCTCAATCCCTGGTGGCCAATGGCAGAGACTCACTGCGGCATATGGACAAGGGGGGGAAACAAGGTGAGTTGAGTCTAGAGCTAGAGAGGAGGATGCTGTACTAAGCTCACTGCACGGATCAAATAGGAAAGGCTGGCATAATGTTGGTGAGACCGCCGTTCCGTGCTGAGTGGTTTTTGTCTTCTCTTGATCTTGGCTTAGTAGATGGCGGATTCGGTTGTTATTTAAGCAAAAGTCCGCTCAACTCAGCTCTTTAATATTTCCTTCTCTCCATGGAATTTGTGCTGGAAACTCCCTGCATATGGTGGCACTAGGGCTACCTGATGAATGGATTCATGTTGTTTCAATTACCCAACTCGGAAACCACCAGGTACCTGCCTGGCACCTAGCACCCGGTCATAGCAGGTAGTGAGAAAAGGTACCTCCCCTGTACTCGACTCGGGCACCCATATCGGGAAGCGCAAAAGAATCACAGCAAATCATCAACCCCAAGCCAGTCAGGTCTCAGAGAAGACCAATGCCCAAAGCAGGGCGGTGCAGACTGCCCATTTTCCCATTATTATTATTATTACTATGATTTATTCTTTTTGCAGCGTGTGATGTGATATGTGAGGATGTGTCGTGTAACTGGTCTGCTGTGCGCCTATGAGCTGGCTGACTGACTCTTGCCTGCGTGCGTATGACTTGTTTCTTTTCTTCTTCTTCTCGTCGCACAGAGACGAGCTTGACATGGACAGACTTGTTCAGCCACGCAGCTTGTCAGGTTCTTGTCAGGTTACCCGCGACAGCCGATGACTTGTACATTTACCAGGTTGACCGCCCCGCTGACGATTCTCTCTCTCATCATGCTTTGGTTATGACGGTAATAGGAACAGTCTCACCGACAGGTGAATGCAGGCCTTCTGATTATTCTCAGTTCTCAGCTGCCTTTCCTTTCTCGTTGCAGATACTTACCTGCAGGTGCCGGCGCTGCTTCTCCATAAATACAGCAAGTGATAACAGACAGAGAGCCGACGGTGCGGTCAACTAGCTCCAGGGCCAACTTTATCGAGCTGATTGGCCCTCTGCTGCATTGGACTTGTATATGGTACGAGGACGTTTCCATATCGACGTACATAGGCGACCAACCACCGTATTGGAGCATATTACCTATCGATTAAATCCTTTCGCCTGAGTCGCTTGGAGGCCGGTGCTGATCCCTGAGCAATGTAACATGATACGTGTTCCTGGCGGTGGTGAATCGTGTCTACGATACGATATATGACAATAGAACGACCCAGGCGCACATCTTTTGGTTCTACAGTATATGCACTGAGAAGTTGCGAGATATCAGCCAGAAAACTCCAAGCTCGGCAGACGAAAACTACCTATGTAGGGCCTCTCTATAACATTCAGTCCCGCTATGTGTATTACTCGTCATGAAACTCACAAATTATACTCCGTACATGAACGGTTATTCATTATAATCCAGTTCACTGGGCCATCGTCAGCAAGAGGTCAAAATCAGAGTAGCTTGACGATTGTTGGCATCTTTCCAAGCGACGGCATCAACATCAGCATCAGCCTCAGCTCATACCCACAGCTGGTAGCCTATATCGTTGCCCCATTCATTTTGCATCCGCACAACCCTTGTTCTCTCCAGATGTGGGTTTCTGCCATGGCCTCAATCCGGAGTCACAGGGATTCGAATTTCTTCATTGCGGAGCCCAAAATAACCTGCATTGGCGCCCAACCGGCTCCATTGACTCATGCCTTGGACAGCGCTGCACGGGTGCATGAACCTGACAGGCAGCAAGAGGCAGCCTAGAAAATGATGGATGGACATTGTGGCAACAAGAAAGAATCCGAAAATTCTTCTTGAGGGTCCGCTCACAGCCTCATTCATTGTGTTCTGATTTGAACCTTACCATTACCCACTTACACGTAAATTAGGTACCTGACATTCATTCACAACTACCGCAAACCATCTGCAACCCAGTTGATATGGAGCTTCTTTAGCCTCCGGTGCTGCATCGGTGAGGCTACATATATTCCCTTGACATGTGCGCTGTCCGCTTTTCTCCTTGTTTCTTTTTGCCGATATGCACCATACATGTACAGTACATGCATGCTTCCGTATGAGGTTTCCCAGCTCCCGAAATCAGATGAGGCGGCAGTGTCACGGCCGAGCCCGAGCCACTCGCAGGCCGACACGGGATTGCTTGGTCTGCGTAATGTGTGATGCACAATGCTGTGCGACAAGCAGTACAAGGTCGCGTAGGTCAGATATCTTGATCTGTATCGTCCCACCCGGATAGTACGGAGTACATACAGACAGAGTATATGTGCGGTACATGTATGTATTCACATGATTCAATGCTGTGTGCTTGTGTCTTGGCACTGCTATTTAGTACGACCATGGCCGTTATTCACCAAGTCTCTACACACCCAGTCGAGGCAGTCGTGTTGCATATTATTATGTATTTATTTCATATTTGCCACATATCATCCATCATATCCATTATTGCAGCAGTTCTGAATGGCTCCACGAAAGCACCTCCACGTGTCGGGTATCCTCATCCCGCCTTTCCGACTATAAGGCGCCCATTAACCTGTTTTTAAACGGATCACGTATTTAGCCTCTGGCGGTGATATCTCTATCTGAAGACAGATAGCACACGCCCGCTAGTCTCCAATTATACCACTGATAGGGCCCAGACAACCGATACGCAAATGGTCGCCAACTGAAATAGCGTGAATAACTTCCTCACTAAATATCTTCATCGCACAACTTTTTGTGAGGATTCCGAAAGGTAAGTACGAGCGGCAGCCACTTCTCCAGCATCATATCCCTGCCAAAGAGGATCCTTTGCATCGTATTTCCGCACAATATCGCCCAGTTTCTTGGTCGCAGCCTGGTTGAGCTTTTCAATTGTCGATGTTTCTGGCAGGGTGAACTCATCAGACTCTGATGATTTCTTTCCCTTTGAGTTGGCATCAAGGAGCTTATCGGTGACCTATTGCAAGCGTTAGCAGCCCAACTTGACAGACGGCCTTTGGACCTCTTACCCGTTTCAGTCCGTAGTAACCTCGTAAGTAATCGTCGGAGAGCTCAATGCCTCGGCAAAAGCGTTTTAAGCTCTCTGCCAGATAGTTCTGAGGGTTACCTTCATTTCCAGACTCTGCAGCCATTAGAAGGACTTCGCCCAAGCGAGCATGGAGCTACAACAAGAAAAGAGGTATCAGTAATGGCTCCTTTAGATAGCATACTTCTTCCCAAAAGGTAAGACTCACATTCCATGCATTTGGCGCTATTATGAGTGCCTCCTCCTGGGCATAGATGGCTTGCGCGTATAGACCTTGAGATAGATACAGGTCTGCCAGCTCCATCCAGGCCTCTGCATCGGTGGATGAGAAATCCAGGAACTGTACAAGAGCTTCAATCGATTCGGATGTTTTACCCATCGCACGCAGTAGCGCAATCCTCCTTTTTGAGATTGGCTGTTCACGGTTAGTCTTAACATCAATTTTGTTGAAGCTTTGCAGTGCTCACCACATTGGTGTTGTCCTTGGCCAAGATTTCCTCGTACTCCTTCAACACCTTTTCAAGCTCGCTATCGTTTGTTGCTTCGGCCTCCTTCACTAAGCCCTGCAGTGCTGTAACGCGCTCATCACTAGCTCCGAACCGGACCACCAATCTCTCGAGACATTGGTGTGCCGTCGTATTATCACCGGTTCTTAGGCAGGCCAGCAGAAGATTCTCGTATATTGTCCACGTATTGGAGCTCTCAGGCGGAGAGAATAATGAAAAGAATGGTGATGCCGAGTATGATGCAGGGTTCTTGCGTAGGAATTCAGGAGCCTGCTGCGCGACCTGCAGGGCTTCGGCGTGGGAGAGAGTGGCATGAGGTCGAAGTAGTAGCGACGGCATTGTGAAGGTATTGGGAGTGATGTGATGGCGAGATATGAGGACAATTGACGGCTAAGGATTCGATGCTCTCTATAGAAGCTGCGTATAAGAACTAATACCGACAGCGACGGTTGGTGATGGAGCTTCTTGCGTCTCTTAAGAGCTGAATGGTAACCAAGCTCGGAAGTTATTAACAGATGTTCGCCATGATGCTATCGCACTGCTATTAAGGTGTGCTCCACTTTTATTGCACTCCCCACCTGCTCTCAGACAAGCTCAACCGGAGAACGGGAATTTCCGATACCGATGAGATCAGCCAATCATCTAACACTTTCTGAACCCCACCTTGTCCACCTTGCAACTTATTTTAGCACTCAGCAAATGTTTTTTTTTCCTTCTTTTTTTCTCTTCTCTCCAGTCCATTCTCTTTTTTCTTTTCTCGAGAAACATCGTTTTGTAGGGGTGAATTTCGCTGCTGGCAGCGAAAAGGGCAATCGCGAGTCTCCTTGTGAAGAACTCTATGCGTTGTCGAATTCGCGGCGATGATCGACCCCGAAGCGGGCAGTGCAGCTGCCACTGCCACTGCCTCTGGGCTGGAGGATATGGCCACCCTCAAGGCGGCGGCTGAGGCCGTTGAGGCTGCTGAAGCTGTTGAGGCTCAGACCGATAAACCATCCCACCGGTCGCATGATCCGGCCAAGAACCTGAAGCGAAGCGACCCCTTCCAGTTCGGTAGCCGCTATCTGGAGGCCGGAGACGACGTCTTCGAGTTCAATGCTTGGGACCACGTTGAGACTGACGATGCGTACAAACTGTATGCTGAGGGCCAGTTGGAGAAGCAGCGTCAGTCTCCAGTCTCTGATTTTGACAAGAGTAAGTTTTTGCCCTCATTTTTCTTCTCCTCAGCTCGGTATCATGATGATACACAATCCTAATGCATAGTTCATCTGAATATTCTGATGAAAACTTACCTTCACTTCTTTCGCTCCCATCTGATATACCAAATCTATTATTTATTCTTGTCTACTTCATCTTTTGCATACCATGTCACTAACATGTGTATTCAGCCAGGTTTAATACCAACCCGGCCATGTGGTGGAACAAGTTCTACAAAAACAATACGGCGAATTTCTTCAAGGACCGCAAGTGGCTTCAACAAGAGTTTCCCATCTTGGCTGACGTGACCAAGGAGGATGCCGGACCGCAACTCATACTCGAGATTGGCGCAGGTGCGGGTAATACCGCTTTCCCAGTCCTGGCCAATAATAAGAACCCACTCCTGAAGATACATGCCTGCGACTTTTCTAAGCAAGCCGTAGAAGTTATGCGCAAAAGCGAATCCTATGATCCCAAGCACATCCAAGCTGATGTCTGGGATGTTTCTGGAGAGACCCTCCCACCCGACCTTGAAGAGGGTACTGTAGACCTGGCCATTATGATTTTCGTATTTTCTGCATTGTCTCCCCGAGAATGGGCACAGGCAGTACGGAATGTTTATAGAGTTTTGAAGCCTGGAGGTTTGGTCTGCTTCCGAGATTATGGAAGAGGGGATCTTGCTCAAGTCCGCTTTCGAAAGGGGCGTTACCTGGAAGAAAACTTTTACATCCGCGGAGACGGTACACGCGTGTACTTTTTTGACCAAGATGAACTTGCAGGCATCTGGTCTGGACCGGACGCTGAGGAAACCTCCGAAGAGCCCGGCGTGCCACGATTTACGATTGAGAAACTCGGCGTTGACCGGAGACTGCTCGTGAATAGAGCTGAGAAGATTAAGATGTACCGCTGCTGGCTTCAGGGGCGGTTTAGAAAGAAATAGACCGGTTGATATTACGCAACGATGATTGCTTGCCTGCTTGTTTCCCCCAGTGCAAGACGTAGCGTCATGTCTTTTAATTTCAACCCTCGGTATAGGCGCTACTCTCTGTTCAGTAGAGCAGCGTCTCCCGGATCATAGCCCGCTGCTGCTGATCAAAACCAATGGAATCCAGATAACTGTCCAAGCCTCCATAGTTATCATTGATGTGGCTTTCAATGGACGAGATCATGTCCTTTGCAGTGCCGGCCCACTCATCCGTCAAGCCTATCTCATGAATCTCTACCAGCATCTGAGGCCGGCTGGGCATGAGCTCAGCGTCAGTGAGGAAGTAGTCGTGCTCGATGGCCGCTCTGGGAACCCCCAGTATCATCAATACCAAAGCGCATATAAGCCCTGCAACGTGTTAGTTGGATAATCGGCCGTGTGGACAGAGAAATGAAGAGCGCTCATCTTACCTGTGCGATCTTTTCCCTGGGTACAATGAATGATGCATGGCAAGGTCTGGGGAGAAGTGTACAACGAGAGGGCTTGGTGTATCTCCGAGCCACAGTAATCAAGCGTATCTAATCCAAGACGGACAAGGCCACGAGGTAACATGACTTGAGTGCTGAGAACCCTGACTGCGTCTATGCGGTATCCCGCGATGAAGAAGAAAATGACCTTGCTTCAGCACTGGGTTAGGTTCAAGTCTGCGTCTAAGGATACTCTTTAGAGATCCCAGCAGGGAGGGCATCAGACTTACAAAAAGTCCCACCATGATAGAAGGCTTAATAGATGTCTCTCGAAGGATCTACCATTGATCTTGATGCCGTGGTATTGCACACCCGGGATCTCGCTCGCTTCGCCAGAGCGCCGATGTTTTCTGATTTGTTTGAGAATTTCGGTTCTAGTTGGAGTTTTATCAGTTAAGCATAATGAGAGAATATACTTTTCATTCTTGGAATCAGAGAAACCCACTTTGTGCGTAAATCAACAATAGTCTTTATCTCAAGCTCATTCCTGAGTAGGTCTCTATCTGCAGCCGTGGCGTCGTCTGATGAAAGATGGAGGGGCGAGTAAGTGGCTGCTGGAAGATATTTGTATTTTCATGGGATAAGGGGAGTTATCTCGTTTGTCTAAACTCGTACCTAGCCTTCCAGATCGATAGAAAAGGTTCTCTCGGACGCGTCTGCTCGATTGTCAGTAAATCGGTCAGAGAGGCTCAATAGGTGAGACGAAAGGCATGACTGACCTCTCTCCGAGAAACTGGTTGACGGTTTTGCCAACGTCTCTGAAATTGGGAACCTTCTGGAGCTGGTGGTCTTGTTCCATGGTTGAATTATTAAGGCGTGGGTTTCTTGGTGATTCAATTTGATATCAGGATGAAGGTTTGTTGTGCTACCATCGTATTCAAGAGAGACAAAGGAGAGGATTTTCTGTTTGTTGGCCGCGGTGTCAGCGACGCTAACATGTCGGACGGCCTACCCTGTAAAGCTGGCATGTTTCACGGGGCGCGGCAAATAAGTCCAAATAAGCTACCTGTTTCTCGGTATTTGGTGGTTTATTGTGCTGTGTAGAGTGAATTTAATTTAATCGTTTATTTGTGTTGGCAGAAACCCAATTGGCGCCGTAGTGCTGGTGGGTATTCGCCGCAATGTATATTGCTGACATACGTGTTTCAACAAACCACCAATTCCGGTATATCCAATTGAAAGAATAAGCATACAACAGGTGAACTCCACCAACGGCACGTCAAAAGTTCCAGACCAGTTCCATATCAAGAGTATGTTCTCCTTTACGAAGAAAGAAAGCTTCGTGTCATCACCTCAAACTGAAGTGCCTCTTAAGGCTATTCGTCAACTAGATAAAATACGAGCTATTAACTCCCTGAAGGGATCCATGAATACCCGTTACGGAAATCAAGGCTTGGAGAGGCTGAAAAAGCGCTGCGCCATCGAATGCAGCGCAATTGATTATGACTGACACTTCAAATTGCTTGTAATACATGGGTTCAAGGTTACGTCATTGTTACCCAGCCCCACTGGTATTCAGGTCGGAGACAAAGATGCAATGGGCTGTTAATCTGGTGATTGGCGAATGCTTCGAAGGGCGAAGGCTGAGGCAATATGCCCAGACAAGAAATGCTAAGCATACTTGCTTGCTGGGGAATTCGAAACTCATGATACTTTGCCACGGCAAGAACAAAGATGGAGGGTTGGCATTGACATGCGTGTTAAGGTTGAGCAAGCCCTCCACCGTATGCACAAGATAGCCTCTTCTCCTGGTCAAGATTCGTCAGACGCTCGCTTGATAAGATCCATCACATCATTGGTAGCATCCTGGGAGCTCATTACACGTGCAAGAGTTAGTATCCTTCACCTTGTCCGCCAGCTAAGGTACCTACCCGTCCCAGCTTGTTCCACAACGGGGGCGATCGACATGAGCCGCTGGCAGGGGGGGAGGAGAGGACAGAGCCTGATTTAGACAAGTTGACAGTACATGCTTTTTGACACAGCTGTCGACAGGAAAATTAGCTGCTGTCTCAACCTGAAGCTGCGGACTAGCCGGCCGCCAAAGAAATAGAAAATACCTTGGTCGCCTGAAAAGAGCTGCAATAGCGTCATGCACCAACACCTAGCTCGGGCATCATGACGTCACAACTTGGGGGAGGCGTTTCTTGATGGCTTTTGGGCGTGTCTGCGTTACGAGAAGCTTATGTGAAGCATGTCAAAGGCCGATGAAAGAGTGTTGCTTGAATTGAGGCAGAGTACATGTAGGTTGGGAGAAAGCGATGAAGCTGCAAAGAAATTGTTACCTAAGGCAGTCGAGTACGAGGAACAAGGGACATGTATCTTTCTGCTGCAGATCAGCGGGAAAGAGCCAATTGAGTATGGAGCGCGCAAAGCAGAGTTGACTGTACTTGGTTAGCAGCTCTCCATCTGTCTTTACCGACGTGTATTCGGTACTTCTATGATGTAGGATGTAGGCAGTGACAGCAGGAACCACATCAGATTCGCTTTAGTGCCTGCCACTTGCCGGCCGTTCCAACTTTGTCTTGCAATTCCTTGTTATCTGGCGATTTACTATTAAGCCATGCCATTCCGCCCATTTTAACACTGACGCTTGGCATTGACATTGACACTGACGTTGACGTTTGGCATTTAACATTGGACATTCGACATTAGCATCGCCGCTGTCTGAAGTATTCTTTCATTCGTTCATTCAGCCATCATCACCATTCCTTTGCCATCCCTCCGATCCTCATCCTTGCGTCCAGTCTCCACAATCCTCCGTGTGCTGCAAGACCCTACCCAATACCTACATCCGCCAACCCGCCAATCCAATCCGCCTTGCGAAACGACACGAGAAAACGACCAAGCTTTTGCCGGACTGCCTGATCCGAGACACCAGACCAGACGCCCATAAGGAACCAAACGGGCAAGCAGACAGGTGATGAGCATCGAGCCCCCAGAGCTGCTATAGCTGGCTTAGCTCCCCAAGACGATCAGCTAGACTCGGCAGCTTCTTCCACTGACAGCCGTCGTTGATATTGGCCATTACGTCGTATCGCGCCCGCGAGTGCAGCGTCACTTGACCAGCACTGCAACATCCTTTTTTTGGACTGGCGGCGCCTCACTAACCGCCTTTTCTCGTCGTCCTCGTATCTGATCTGGAGTCACCCCACCCGGATGATGCAAACAGCTGCAGAAGCTGGGGAAGCGCGGCCTTCCGTGGCAAAGTCGCCTTCGCGGCACCATGAGCCGTCATCCCATAATAGTCCATGTATGTTAAACAGGGGAAGAGAAGGTGAAGAAGAAGAAGAGAACAAAAGAAGAAAAAAAAACAAAAAAACACTCCTCCGTTCCCCCTCGTTTTCCCGTCTTTCGTTTTGCTGCTGAAGCGATCCGTTCTTTTTCTTTTTGTTTTAGCATCAAAGATCTCCCTATCCTCGTTGGTCGAGTTTTGTCTTTGACTTCTGCCTGATTTCTTTTTACTCATCGTAAGACTGCTCTCGTGTTTGGCTGCTGTTCCGTAGCTAAGCGGCACCTTTGATTTACTCCTACTCTTCGCCATTTGCCGTCATTTTGTCATCGGATCTGTTCCCAGCTCCCCTTGCTTACTTTGCCATCACAGTGTCGAACGCCGGCAGGCTCAAATACGCCGATCCTCGCAGTCTTCCAAGCTTTCCGTCTGCCGGTCTGAGCTCGGGTGGCGCAGCTGCCAGCGCGGCTGCATCTCTTGGTTGGTTTAGCCACAAGCCGGTAGAGACGTGGACGCCAGATAAAGTGTCGTCGGCGTCGGCCGCTGCAGTTCTTGCCAAAGACTACAAGATATCGCCGTTGTGGGAGCCCACCATGGATGGAACGGGTACCAAAGCAGCAGTGCTGGCTGTAGGTTCTGCCAGCACCGCATACAGACAGTCAAGCGTCAAGAAAACTCCACGCGATTCCTGGGGCAGTTCTGCTGCCACGCAGGCCTTCAATACTAACACGAACCGACCACCAGACCCAGAGCCGGTGACTCTGACAACGTCTCACGGGAGCTCCGCCGCGACTCAAGCTTTCCATGCGAACCGAGTCCAGTCTGCCAAACTGGCCAAATCACCACCACCCGCCTCTCCAAGGGAGAAGTCTCTGGTGGCTGCCAAGGGAGCCATGTCGCCCTCAAAGCAAGGTACGCCGCGCTCCAGGCTACGGTCATTTTCTAGCCCGCAGGAGTCGCCTTATGGGGACGCAACAAGGGCGTCCGTGAGTGCTTTGAATGGGGCGTCCATAGCCCACCGAGCTGCCATGAACAGGCCGCCGCCGGTGGAGGATACTGGCGCAATTCCAGTCACCACCATGACCCGCAACATGTTCACCTCACATCCGCCCGTCCAACCCGAAATAGACGAACAGACAAATAATGAAAGGATTCACCAGTCGGCAGTTGAAATGGCAAAGAAGATGTACCGCCAGCAGCAAATTCGACAGGAGGGTTCTCAAGATAGTCAAGATGCAGGTGAGACATCAACGAATCGCTACGTCGATTTACAAGATGCTGCATACAGGCAAGCCCAAGAACGTCTCGCCAAGCTCCAAGATGAGCATGAGAAGAATCGACGATATCACGAGTACTACGGCGCAGACAAGCCTCTACGCCGCCGTTTTACTATTGTCAACAAGCTGCGTCGTCGGTCTGCCAGTGACAGTGACATGGAGGACCGCGCTCGATCCGACATGATACGCCAACAAATGACCATGTTCTCATCAAGACTTGACCAAGTAGACGAAGAAAAACGAGAGAGAGACAGAGAGGCCCTCTTGACCGCTGCACGACGGAACGTCAAAGCAAGCCTCCAGGGAATGGACGAAAAAGTCTACTTTGAGACCGGAAAGGTCAATCCGACAATTTTGGGTGACTGGCAGACTAGAGCTCAGCAAGCTGCTCAGCTTCGGCACGACACAAGGACGGAAGGTGACGATAGAGTGGACATTGGAGGTGGAGTATTTATGGGCGCCGACGAGATCGATGCCATCGCCGCCAGGAGAGTACGACCCGTGCTGGACGACATTCACGAAAAGGCGGAAGCAGAACGGGAGCGTCAAGCCTCGGCTCGAATGGAAGCAGAAGCAAACAAAGCTGAGGCTGAGAGAGAAAAGGCTAGGGAGCGTGAGCTTAAAGACCTTCAAAAGAAGGCTAGAGGTATATGTCAACTTACCCCACTCTCTTACATGTCATAAAGGTAATTCTGATCGTGTTTCGACAGACGAAGACAAGGTGCAAGAGAAAAATAGAAAGCAGCAGGAAAAGCAGGAGGAAAAGCAGAAGAAAGAGGAGGAGAAAGTCGCCAAAGCAGAACAAAAGAAGCTGGCTAAAGAGGAGAAGCGCAAGTCCAAGGTCGAGGCGACTTCCGGCACTCACGACCAAGACATTCGCCGCGAAGAGAATGAAGAACAAGAAGTAGAGACTCAGAGCAGGCGAGGATCCGGCGTTCCAGAGGTTACGACACCTCCTCCGCAGAGCACCGCTGCCGATACCGCTGACAGCTCACACAAGAAGTCACCTGAAGGAGCAACTTCACCAACGGCACGAGTCAAAGGTTGGATCAAGAATCGATTTTCGCGAGGCAAGTCTGTGAGCGAGCCTGGCGAAAAGAAGAAGAGTTTCGTCGGCGGCGCTGCGTTGAGGGATTCGGGCCCGGGTGGAAGCACCGGTAGCTTGGGGAACCGCTCTTCTAGCATGCGTGATGTCACGCTTGCTGGGAGGGGCGGCGAAGAGATTCCCGAGAGCAATCCTCAGCCTCCCAACAGAGATTCGCGCGGTGTGAGCCCAGTTAGCTCTGGAAGTGGAAGGAGTAGTGAGTTTGAGAGTTTCGAAACGCCAAGAGCTATCATGGATCAACCGCCGCGGCAAGGAAATAGCCCTATGCGCGACTCTCGATTCAAAGAAATGATGGATCACTGAGACGCTTATGCTCTCTTGGAAAGTTGAATGCTGCGACATAGCGGGGGCTGTTAATGTGCTGGAGGTATACATGACGGCGCTGATTTTTTCTGGGCTTCAACCGCCGCGTCGCTTCCACGTCTTATACCACTACTCGTCATTTATTCTTTTAATTTAATCGTAATCGTTGCGTGTGCAACGGGCTATTGGTGGTGAGGCGTCATGTCTTGAGGCGTTTTAGAGGATCCAATCTATGCTTGCCGTAGAGTCATGCAGGGTTCATTTTCTTATACGAGTGAATATAGGAATACTTCCTTCATTAATAAAAATAGTCGTTTAAAAACTATGCATTATTCGTTCTGATAATTTATATCCAACCCGTGGACTTGAATGTCCACGCAAAGCCTGGTAACGCCTCGTTGAATGCCCCTCTGATTCTTTTCGTTCCCATGTCTTCTTACATACTCTTACATTCATTATAACATAAAAGAAAAAGTACTTCGCTGCTTGATCATACACCTATAAACACCAGAAACCGCTATTCCCGCGCATCGTTCATTGGAAGGTATATCGGTTGTTGTTTCGACCGTAGTCGTTGCGGTAAGAGCCCATATGGCCACTGTTGCCGTCTTGGCTTTCTGCCGATTCCATCTCGTGCTCAAGAGCCTTGCTAAATCGTGAGGCGGGAGCTTTTGTGTGGACAGCGGGTAAGAGATCGATGACGAAAGAGAGGATGTAGAATGTAAAGATAAAGGCGATGATCCATTCGAAGACGGCGGCGACATTTTGGTTGTCGCTCCAGTTAGTAGAGACGAAGATGATGGCGAGGATGAATTCGACGATGACGAAGGTGAGTTTCACCCAGAAGGAGATGCGGAGGATGCGGTGCTGGCGGTTGTCTGTTTGAGAGGAATTAGAGATTGTCCCAAAGAGCAATTAACCTTCTTTTTGCTAGTTGTACTTACATAGGCCTAGCTGTTGGTATTCCCAGCAGATAAAGATGGCGGAAATGATGTATCCGGCAATGAAGAGAAAGAGGAAGATGTCGTGTAATTTGTGGTGGTGGTGCGTGTCGAAAATGGACAAAAGGATCAAGCCACACATGCCGACAATGGCAAAAATTATGCTGATAATGGAGAGGACCTTTTCCTTCATAGTCGTGTTGGGGACCAGTCGTCCATTGTGACGCAGCAGGCGCTCAGCGGCAAACGACAGGTTGAGGAAGACGGTTGTGACGGCCGATCCCGCGATGAAGAGCGGCTTGAGCTTGCTGGCGCCAATGTCGGAAATGAAGGCTATGTTGTCGTCCGAGTCCATGTACGAGTAGTGTTCGCTATTGGTGTCGACGACCCAGTAGAGGAGGAGGCCCAACAGCATACCAAGCCATACGAGGGCGGAGAAGACTGGAAGGATCTAAAGATGTTGGTTAGGAATGGTAATTATTGCGAGGGCTTTATGTTGGTGGAGTTTACCCAGTAGGATACGAAGCCTTTGGCAGCCATGGCGGATGGCGGGATTGGTGGCTGGCTGGTTCTTCGTTCTCAACTTATTAAAGTGTGTAGGTTGGAGCTATTATGCGGTATGGCAATGATGAGGATGAGTATTAATGGAGTGTCGGCTACTGGGTGTACAAGATTCGGATGGGTATCGTCAAAGCAATGGGATCATGAAATAAGGAGAAGAAGAAAAGAAGCATAAAAGGCCCCGGAATCCATGGGCCATGATGTATAAAAGTACTGGGCAGGCCCAGGGAAAGATCGGAAGAGCGAGCTAGAAGTACACGGAAAGCGGACCACTGCTTCTGCCCGTCAATCTTCTACGCATATCCTGATCGCCGCAAGCATTTTTCTACGAGGGAGTACATACGTAAGTCATCGAACGCCCCGTTCCCATAATTCTTTGGCTAGAGCGTGCAAATCATGTTATCATTCATTCGTTCATCTTACTAAACAACAGTGAAAGAAAAGCAAGTTGGCACACGCGACCCTGTGGCCGTGGATTTGGCATCGATGACGTCGTATGACGGAGACGATGGGTCGAGGGTCTCGCTAATGCATCCCAGGAGAGGCTAGTGGCGGCTTGGTTGGGCGCTTGGCGATATTGGGTAGTCGGGGTTCCCGATCCGGACTCCGGAGCTCGATGTGATTGGGCGAGATGCTTACTTTTCCTTTGTTTTTTCTTTTCTTTTCTTTCTTTTTTTCTTTTGTTTAAACAATTGGGCGGAAGCGGAGATAAGCGACGGAAAGAAAAATAAGGGTCGAAGACGCGAAGTCCAGAAGGCTGGAATTAGTCATGTATGACTTTGGCTTTCTGGTGGCTTGGGTTCAAGTCAGATGGCGCAGCTGCCAAGCGGAATTTGACGTGTTCGCTGTGGCTCAGTGAATGGAAAGTGAAAAAGATGAATTTGTTGTTAATTTGTTTGTTATTTTTCTGTTTGTATGGCTCTGATGAGGAATGGCTTGGTAGCATTCGGACCTATGGGGAGCTCTCTGTGCGTCATTGCCAAGTACTATAGAGCGAAAGCATATCATCTTCAATCCTCTTGATGATATGGAAGTACTAATATATCCCCGAAGCCGAAGGTCAACATTGTTTTTATAATTTCCCCACATCGCACTGAAACATATTAAACAAGAGTCAACGCCCCAGCTATTGGTTCATAACCTTGTTGTCTAGCTTGGTCGGTCCCTAAACAACCACACTACGTAGCGGTAGCTAAGACGGCAGTTGGGCTCCTCTAGACTATTGCCTAGATGTGAATTTCTGTATTTTGATAACTTGATACGCAGTGCTCGTGGTTATTACTCAGAAAAAAGGAATTAAATTAGAGACAAAATTTGATAACACTTCAGGTCTATCTAAAGACATCTATCTAATCATATGGCCTCTTAAATGCTGGATCATATGCATCCTTAATTATGCCCACTCCAGGGGCGACCTTACCAGTCGCAGTATCGAAGGGATTTGTACCATCATAATATAAGAACTTTTCAACGGCTTCACGAAGCCAAATCGCGCGCCCTTGAGTATTCTCACCCGGGATAGGTACAGCATAGTCGACTCTTGGTGGCGTAAGCCACTCATGCCAACGCAGCAAGTCGCGCATCTCATTGAGCAACTCAAAATTAGAGGCAGGATATAAAGACAAAAACCCCAACTCAAGAGACTGCAGCCCAGTAAGCTGTGATAGCGCCGCTATTAGATCAGCGAGCACCATTGGGAAATTCCACAACCGAAAGTGTCGCAGCCCAGTCCAGTGATCAAGAGGGAGAAACGATCGCAGCTCCGGTGGCAGAGTCTCTGCTCGATAATAATTCGCATCCCAGTTTGTCTCCATGCTGAAATGCTCAAGGTGTGAAGCTTCTGCTAGGGCGTTGCGTAATAGGCCGCTGCGAAAAGCTAGCCAAAAGCGTTCTTGTCCATCCACATTAAGGGATAATTGCAACCTCTTGAAGTTAGGCTGCTGAAGAACAGATAGAAAGTTCAGGTATTCTTGACAGCGCTGTTGAAAGAGGCGGCAGTTAACGCCGGTATGAAGATAATGGGCGTCGATGAAAAGTTCAGAGACACGGTGGTGCTGCCGCTCTTGAGCCAAAATTTCGGTGACTAGACAGTACCCACGCCATTTCGTTTTTGAATCGTCCCATTGTTTGGCAAATGTAGTATTTTCACCGGCCCGTCGAGTTGGCCAGCCGCGAGGAATTGGATAGTTAAACCCGTAGGGAAAGGCTCGGATCATTGGAGTCTCATAGAGAGGAGTGAATAACCACCCGTGAGCAGCAGGTGTAACCGTGACTCTCTGCAGCGCAGGAAACCGTCGCAGACCATATCGAAGAGCCTCAGCATCAGCTCCACTGGCAAATACTTCATCCTGTTGACTCAGAAGATCTTGGTAATATATCCATGACTCTAAGAAGGATAATTCGGCACGTGCTTGCAGTGCTCGTAACACATTCTCAGGACGGCCTGGTCTATCAGTGCGTTGACGATTTTTCAACTCGGATATGTGGTCGTCCCGCTCAGTGTAAAACCAATTCTTATCTATTGATAGCTCTAGAAATGGATAGCTTAGGGAAGACCACTCATTTGATTCACTCCATTGGTCGTCAAATGAGCGATAAAAGAGTGCATCGTCGTAAATGATCTCGGTAATACCCTGGCGATAGAAGTCATGATCGGCAATAGAGCGGAAGACTTGAATATTCAACGGATTGGCGGAGAGAAAGACTCGATTGATGCGCAGGTTGATGGTGCCAAAGCCTCTACAGGTCAAGCGCAGGCTTTTGATGGAGCGATTGTCTAGACGGCTCAGAATATTCTCTATTAGTTCGGGGGGTAGCGTGGGAAACAATGCAGGAGAATCTGTAGCTCGCCATCAGCGCCTCTTTCATCTACGTCGAGTGGAGAGAGTGTGCAAATGCACCTGACGATGTGAAGGCGGTGTAATCGACGGGTGAACTGGCATCGTCAGCTGGGGTGGCGATTGGAAACATTTGGAGTATCTTGTCGGCTCTTCTGGCCATGGCGGCCTCTGAGAATGGGCCATTATCACGATGTTGTTGCTCGGGACGTTTGGGAGGTTCTCTTGATGAGCCAGACCCCATGGCTATGTGGAGGATTTGACAACAAATAGTTGAGCTGAGTTCAGTTACGTGCTAACATACAAGTGGCGGGATTGATGGCGGAATAAGATCGCTGCCTGGTCGAGCCTGGATACATGCAGTATTATATAAGTGCATACATGCACTTAACAGCTCAATTGCCATTTGATGCCAAGGACACACACCCATCGAGGTATATGTAGCGGCCAGATAAGAGTAAGTTGAATGGCAAGATCCAAATAGCGATTCAACGTTCAACACGGCATTTTGCGTGATGGAGGCTCATGTATCCAAGTCGCCAACAGTGAATTTCTATCAGCTAATACCTAGTGCCACGGGAAATCTGAAAGAGGGACCGCTTGTCCAGATCCTCATGTGGGGAGTTATGCAGCCCAGCTCGCGTAAACCGCTTACAATATTTACGATGCGACCTCAAGAAGCATATCTCTCAGCAGCAAAGGAATTCATCAAATTATTAGAGTTATGCCAGCCATGAAGTTTGCTAACAAACCAGGCATGGCACTCATCAAATACCTCAATGCAAACGAAGTATGGGATATGTTTTGTGCAACGTATGAGGTTATATAAGACCATATAGAGCATATGACGGACCAGAAACGACAATGTTTGAGCCCCTATCTCGAGGAAAAGAGCTTGAAGTTGACATATATACAAAAATTGTAAATTCCTACTCCTGTCCAATATTTTAAATCGCAAGGTTATGTAAAATGTCCTGAAATAAGGGATCAATCGGGTGGCCTCAAACACGCGCACCCTAGGAAGCTTCCCGAGTATAAATAGCAAATATAGATGGAAGGACTAAATGATTGCGCCTCTACAAAGGCCGGGTTACAAAGATCTAACTCCGATTTAGCACAATTATAAATTTTAGTTTATAGAAATACTTATTTATTAATCCTTGAATAACAATTCCCGCCATGGAGAGAGTGGATGCTCAAAAGCCATCAACGCCCGCATCTGATATGAAGCATAAGCGCGCAGCCGCCAAAGAGGAGAATTGCTTGCGGACTAGATGCCGACATATCCATATTGCAGCTACAAATATGCATATGCAGCACCCGGAATGAAACACAAGATGAGCCGCCAGAGGAACAGAATTGCGGACTGGCTGCCGAGAATTCCTCACTCTCGTTATAGGTGTACATGTAGATAGCATCAGGACTACGGTGTAATAGAAGCAATTTTCAGAACCCTCGTAGCTTGCAAATCTAATAAGTACTTTCCAACGGTCAACCGAGCTATCGTGAATGTCTAGTTTGGATGCATGGGTGTGGAATTCCTTTCTTTCCGCTTCTTTCCGCCCACTATTTATCGTCAGCGAGAGCTGTAGTGATACGATCACACGCAATTGGTGGATTTGCTTGCCAACCTAATGCTTCGTGTTTCTTACTACATCCGGAATAACATCTGCATTTGCGCGAAACCCACCACGGCTTGACAATGGACATTGTACATTTATTTCACATGCATTCAATACTCATACGTGCGATTTTGCTCAGTTGTGCTCGGCAACGTCGAGCTTCGTCTTTGCTATCTCTTCTATCCAGTTTCGAGACCCAGAGTTACCTTATAGATGTGAAACTCTGGAACCGGACTCCGTAGACACATTCAACTTTGGCTCTTCCATCATCTGTCGCTCTTGTTCTTATTTATCCTATCCCCAATCTCTTTCCAGCTTTCCAAACGTGAGATTTTCGCGCAAATCCTATATCAATATGTCTCCGTACTCATGCGCAATTGGTGGATTTGCCTGTGCAACTATTTTATTTTTCCGCCTCATGGACCCATCAGGTGTATATAGTCTTACTCTCCTTTCTAAAGCTCAATTGTTGTGGCGCATATAAGTCAAATAGCTTACACCTGGAAATACTTACCACAGGCGCCCGCACACCGCTAACTGGTGGGGTTGGGCAACGCATGATTCCATCTGTATACCAACCTATCATGAGCCTCATCTAGAAGGACTCTAAATATAGGTAGACATAGTATATGCTATACAAATTCTAGATATATAAAGACAATCCAAGCACCATTTCCTGATTTTTATTTTGCAGAGTAAGACTAAACATTCCAATAAGTAGCATTCCTATCTTATTACTCTTGACAACCTTCGCCATGTTCCAACCTACCGCTGTTCTGCTCGCGGCTGTTGCCCTTCTCATTCCCAGCGCTTTAGCTGGCGAGTATGTTTTAGCCGATCTCAAATCCTGAAGTATTATGTTGGCAGTATTGCTAATTCTATGTAGGGGAGTGCATCTTGCCAATTGTGGCCCCAATGTCGGCTCGCCAGAAACCAGCGTCATCGTCTACTACCCAGATGACTCTCAGTCCAACACCGAGCCGCTTTCACAGAACATTGCTTTTGCCACCAACCCTGAGCGCGTGGTGACCTGGGAGGGAAACTCTTATACTGCCAGCTTTGCAACCGGAAACACCTTTACAACTCACATCAATGGTGGAAGCTTCAGCTTTGGCCAGTATGCTGGAAGTGGAAACAATCAGCAGAGGTCGTTTGCTTGCTTCAGAGACAACAACAGGCAGCTTTGGCGAGCGTCGGATGCTTACGCTTGCTTCAGCATCTACTACTGCCTCGACGCATGATTAATGTAAATAATGATGCTTAGATAACACAATAGACACAAGTGTAAACAAATACCACAGAAGGTGTTGTCAAGACCGCAGCAAGAAACAAAGGTTAGGCATGAAAATAATAAAATTATTCCTTAATCAGCAAGAAATCTAAGTTCCCGTCGTAGATCATGTCATGGAAGCTGTAGCTGAAAATGGAAATGAGAGCGTGGAAGTGATGAGATCGCCTCTCAACTAAGGAAGAAGATTGCTGCTACAGAGGGGGCTCCGGGTTGAGAATTATTAACATTTGCTGGGATGTTCCTTATTACAACGATATGGTTCGAGAGAGCGTCATGTGAAACCGCATAAAGACCAGGGGCTTCCCAGAGCAAACGTATAGGACCAAGGAGCTAGATGCATAAGACTAGGACAATGTAAGACTATTGATCTTACATAGAGGTGTAATACTTTGTTGGAATAGACTAAAATCTAGAGATGTGCGACAAGTTAGCCAACTACGAATCCCTGTCATACTTGTTGCTACTACTGAACTCATGCTTACTTCAAGCTACATGCACCCTCTGATCCTACAGACAGCCTCGGGGATCCGCTATGGCCCGATATGTAGTGAATACCGAGGAACGGAGTTAATGCGCTCATCCGTGAACAAAGCTTTGCTCTGCTTGGACTTTTGTTGGGTTCAACTTCTCTCCCATTACACCGTGCTCATTCGTGCCTCTTTACAGCAGACAAAAATCGACTCACTTTGCTATCCAACATGGCTTCACCAGCTCCCCAGGTTCAAATCTTGGACAAATCGGACTATACAAAACAATATTTGGTCACTCTCCACAATGCGGACCCTCTGCCCGATCTAGCGGCCCGTGAGATCCGTATCCGTAGCAGGATTATCTCCAATACGACGAACAATTTTACATATGCACGACTTGGCCATCTCTTTGGCTGGTGGAATGTTTGGGCTGCAATTCCATCGCTGCCTGCGCCATACGATGATGACTCCAAGTACGGTCGCGTATCTGCTTGGGGCTACGGCGAAGTGATTGAGAGCAAAAATGATAGAGTGCCCGTTGGCACCAAGCTGTATGGCTACCTTCCTATCGGGAGTTATCCTGAGGCACTCCAGGTAACCGTTGAAGACGAGACTGGTCATGTCTTGGAGACGAGTGAGCGAAGGGCTAGTCAAATGCAGATATATAACCGATATATACCGTATCCTCCAGAGCTGGATTTGGAGGCGGACAAATCGTCCCGAGGTTTGGACTCTGCCCTTCGTGTCTTCTTTGAGACGAGCTACATGCTAAATCGGTATGCATTTGCTTGGGACTCGGCCAATCTCTCCCACCCTCTTGGTGTCCCGCTGCCTTGGAGTTCAAGCGATGCTGATCTCGCAAACGCCGTGGTCGTGCTCCTCGGGGCATCTGGAAAGACGGCACTCTCCTTTGCATATCTACTGCGTCAATCGAGGCCCGCCGAGCAAAAGCCTCGCAAGGTCGTGGCCGTTGGATCAGCCCAATCACGCAGCTTTACCGAGAAGACTGGTCTATATGACGACTTGCTACTGTACACAGACATTTCGAGTACGGATGACAGCATTGCGGCCCGGCTAGGCATCGATGCCAACACCAAGGTGCTACTCGCCAATTTTGGTGGGAGGGGCACAGTTGATGAGGATCTACATGCCATTCTTACGCGTGCTTCAAAAAGTGTTATTACTCTTATCGTTGGTGGTGATCCCCAGGGAAAAGGCTCCAAGCTGAACGCCCTGACAGAAGTGCCCGGCAGCGGTGTTGTTGTGTGCAATGCTTCTGGCCTGCGAGACTCCGGGATGAAGAGTGATGGAAAAGTAGGGTATTTTGATGGTCTCTCACAAGAATGGACGCGACTCAAAGAGAATGGAGGCATCAATGGGTTAACGCTGCAATGGGGTAAAGGAATGGAGGATTATAGCAAGGGTTGGGACTCGCTCTGCAACGGAAGCATCGACCCGACACTTGGCCTAGTATATGAAGTATAGTACCTCTCTATGGTAACTCAAGGTCAGATATACATATGATCCCGTAAACGGATGGAAATTGACAAACGAGGTGAATGATGCTGCACATTGTAACACAACTTCTTCCCGGCTTTTCACAGACGGAGACGTGTACCCGACGGATTCAATTGTTTCTCCTTACTGTAAACGGAAAGCTTTTGCCGCCACAGAGGTGAAATTTACCCATAGTAAGAAGTTAGCTGCGTCAGAGTCAGTTCAACTACATTCACCACCTCAACCACGAAGTTGAGACAGTCACGGTATATCATGGGTAGAAGGGACGCGGATAGCAGCCTTGGATACATGCATCTAGGGAAGGGAAGCGGCGATACAGAAGACTCAAGTTGTAGTACATAAAGTATGAATTGCCACAGGAGACGGAAGCCACGTCATTCACTTGCTGCCATGATCTCGAAGCACAAATATTTAGATATATAAAGGGATGTGAATGGGCGGAATTAACGGTAGGGTACATGTACATGTGCCTTACCTTATCTCGCGTTTGCTACACGTATGCTACCTGGCAGTATTGGTTAATTCACTGTATCTGGAACAACTTGTTCTGAAAGTACGTCCTATAGTCACCAAACAGATTTCGTATACTTGACATATGCCTACATGCACGTGTATATCCCATGATCCCACTCTGCCAAAATTATAAATACCCCTCATGCGATCCATGTCTCCTCGAGCTATTGAACCTTTACATACAAGTCATCCTTACTCATCAATTTCCACATCAGTAGGGCCATCACCATACTTCACCCATCTTCTACATTGAACAGAGATCATGTCGGCTTCTGCAGAATTCAAGAGCAGTAATGGTTCACATGCTGTGACCAGGCCGAATCCAAGTATTGTTGGCGTCAACAAAGACGAAGCTACTACCTCTTCCGCTGAGCTACTTCGCTACACGTCTAAGACTTGGACTATTGATGCTAGGGCTCCAAGTTACGTGAGGATAAATACGAAGAAGAGAATTGGACCAGAGTCACGCCAAGTACTCCGTCATTCTTTCGAGGATATGGATAAGAACTCCGTTTCTTTGGTGCCCTACAGAAATGGGTTCGTTGATGGAATCATCCGTGCTTTCCAGCAAGACCTGCATCTCACGCTGCGCCCTGATGACGTATGGCTTTCCATCATGGTTCAATTCGGCTTCTACGTGAACGGTAATGCTAAAGAAATGAGGCGGTTCTTCGTTACTCACGAAGGGAAAAAGCAGCTCGTTGTAGATACAGGGCTGATGAGTCCTCTGTCTGTTGATTTCGACAGGCTTGCACTAGCATTTACCGATCTGATACAAACGAATGTAACCGACCCCGACCTCAAGTCTTGGATGTTGCCAGATTTTTCAACCACAACCAGCGAGGATGTGACTACAACTGCAATAGTTATGATGGCAACTGTAAAGTGTTACTTTGATTACGTGATGAGGGGTGGATGCGGATTTCCAAGTGTTACCCTGCTTGGAGAGAGGGCGGATTGGGTCAATCTTCTCGAGAAAGTTGCAAAATTCACTACTTTGGCGAGGAACTTTCAGCCTGGAGCAAGCTTCTCATCAAGGTGGTGGAGAAAATGATTGAAACATTCGACAAGCCGGATTCGCAGACGACCAAGGACTTCTGGATGAGGGCGGTGCATCACACCGGATCAGATGGTTCCGGTACAGTAAAGTCCCTTTCCGGATGGATCACCGCCTTTTGTTATTGGGATGCCAAGGGTATGAAGATTTACCAGCTTGGCGATGTTGAAGGACAGGGAACGGATAGGAGGCGATTCATCATTGACGATGTTCACTTTCCTATAATTCGTGCTGCGGCTGTTCCAGAAGCGATGTTCGAAGTCCCAGTCATGATTCTGGACCTTACAGATTCCAAATGCTACGAGACGACTGCGATAGCTGGGTTTGTGGGAGCAACGTCGTCTGCGAGCAAAGAAGGGCATCCGCATGATACTTTTCAGCCTCGATCTGGTTATTGGATATTCGTCGACAAAGTCGAAACGATTCCAGAAGATTTTCGCCTAGAGGATGGGCATGATATTATCCCTATCTAAGATGTAGATGATTAGCGGGAAACGGCAACGGTTTGTCATGATTGACTATAGGTAGCCACCTAGATGGGAATGCAGCAAGTCATTGATGTGACTATACATGTAGCTATTAATAAGTTTGCTTTTAATGATAATCTCTCTTCTACTTGAATCTTTCTAATGCCATTAGATATTTTCCAGGTGCCTGTTTACTAAATTACGACAGCGTTCCCATCATCAATTTTGACAGGCGGCTTCTGTTGCCTATCTCTGAGCTAAGAGTATTCGTAGGTGATGAAAGATAAGGATCAATCAAGGAGCTATTTAATTCATTTGTAAGTACAAATTTATCACCGTGAGCTCAAGTCTTCTTGTGCTTTGAGAGTAAAGGCCTCTGTTGCACGAAGTATACTCGGCTTAATAACTTGAGATATCAACATGCGACTTGCAGAGGCGTCGCACATTCGACGTATAGGGGCTACGCGGCGAGGTGAGATTTAAGGCCGGTTCAAGTTAGAATTTGTAGACTAAAACAAATAACAGGGGGGATTTCTCAAGTGGTGCTTACGTGTATCTTACAGTATGGTAATAATTCGTAGCCTCTCTTTAGGGGCTACCAAGCCTATCTGCGAATCTTTTGGCTTGACTTTCTCTTGCCTCTGTATTTTCTTAATGCCGTGAATGTTTCGAGTCTTGGGTTTTCTAGATTTATAATCGCTAGGCAGATCAGATTCCGATCACTTGAACCAAGCCGTGGTCAAGTCAGCAATGGCCCAACAAATCAAGCAACAGACAAAAGTGATTATTATTGGCGCAGGTAGTTGCATCCAATTGAGATAAGAAAAAGAAAAGAACATTGCTGACTGAGAGATAGGGTGGGCTGGCCTGGCTGCTGCAAAAACGTATAGGACTTCCATACCTACTCTAACACGAGGAATCTATTCAACTTTTGCTAATGCAAGATAGCTATCTACAGGCCAATCCTGCGATATCTCTAACGATTCTGGACTCAGAGTCTACAGTAGGTGGCGTGTGGTCCAAGGCAAGATGCTATCCGGGCTTCATTGCGGATGGTCCCGTGGGACTATTCGACTTTAGTGACCTGCCAATGCCTGGTGTAGTTGGGCTCAAGGATTGGGATGAACTGCCTGGCATCAAGGTTCATGAATATTTGCACGAATACGCTCGAAAGTTTCATCTTCTGGAGCGATGCAAATTTGGGTACAAAGTTACGAATGTTCGCCGAGGAGCACTAGAGAAGGGATGGATCGTCGATGCTCAAAATACCGGTGATGACGGGAAGCAGATTTCGCAGACTTTTGACTGCGATAAATTAATCGTTGCCACGGGGAACTTTTCGAATCCTAAATATCCCGACGTGGCAATGGCTGAGTTCAAGGGTCTGGCCATACACACCAAGAACATCGGACAGCAGTACGAGGCTCTTCTTGCAGCAGGCGTTGAGAGTGTTGCAATATACGGAGGCGGAAAATCAGCCATTGATGCCGTCAACCTCTGCATCGAAGCTGGCAAGAAAGTGCACTGGATCATCAGTGACAAAGGCAACGGGCCTAACATGATGTTCAGCACTCGACTGAAATGGGGATATCACGTTGGCCAGTTTGTTGGACGATGGAAGGATGTGTTTTCTGTCAGCATTTTCAGCATCGACACTTTCTTTGGGAGATTCTTCTACAGCGGCAAGAACAAGCTTGGGACGTGGCTCATTGGTAAGTTTTGGTCTTTTGCGACGAAGAAGACGAAAACGGGCGGACTCTATGTAGACATGACGGACGAAAACAGGCAAAAGTTGTTGCCTGAGAGTAACAAGTAAGTCCTTTAAGAGCCAGACACTAAACAATTCGTTGGTATCACGATACTGAACACAATATTAACACGACTTGCCGCAGTGCTTTGTTTTCGGCGGCTGGAGGCGCAGCGTTGCACAGCTGTCCCAAATTCATCTCAGAGTTAAGCAAACCAGACGGTCTCCTCACAGTTCATCGAACGCGTATCGCATCTGCTCAAGACCAAATTCTTCATCTCTCAAATGGCAAAACCATCAGCTGTCAGGCTCTGGTGTTTGGTACGGGATGGACAAGTGAAGATGGTCTATTCGATCCTGCACTCGGGCTTTCTTTAGGTTTACCTAAGCCTGCGGTGCTTGAAGACGACATCTCAACAGAATACTGGCAAAAGCTCCATACGAGAGCTGATGCTGACATATTGTCGCTTTTACCAATTCTTAAAGATTCTCCTGGACGCAAGACAGCAGATGTCCTAACGCCGTACCGTCTATATCGATATATGCTGCCTTCATCGTTAGCCGCAGCAGATGACCACTCTCTCATCTTTCTAGGATATCTGATCAGTATTCAAACTCACATCCTCAGCGAAGTCTCTGCTTTATGGGCAATCTGCTGGCTTGAGAATCTCGTTGACCTGGGCATCTCAAAGAATAAGGAAGACATAGACTATGAAATCGCAAAAGTAAATGCGTTCGGCTTTCGAAAAAATTTATCTCAAGAACCAAGTGCTGGTAGCGGGATTCAGCATTTTATTGACTTGTTAATGAAAGATATGGGACTAAAGCCAAAACGAAAGGGTGGTCTAGGAATCAAAGATACCTTTGTCCCGTACAGATCTCAGGATTATCTAGGTATTGTGGATGAGATCCTGCAGAGGTCAAAGGCGTGAGTTAGAGTTTCTGTTCGGCTGCCTGAAATATCTTCTCTTAATTATTAGAAGGATTTCATCGCCTAATAATACTATAATATCAGGAGAGTAACCCTCTCTTAACGAAGTGCAGGATTTTGGTGATGTAATCGACATACAGCTTGCATTCTGATAAAATTACTCTGCTAAGAATAGTAATCAAGTAAGACAACCTAAGCAGGATCCCGATGTCTTTATTTTCCTTTCCATTCCTTTCCGGTATCGTCAACAGTGCTCACAACTAATGCTATATAAGTAACTATCTTCAAACTCTAGTCCACACAACCGACGGGTGACTGACCGTGGGACAAGGTGTCTTTAATTTTCTGTTCAGCCTCAACTTTGTTCGACGGTATGCGGTATAGCAAATCTTTCGCATAAGCAGCTGCCGTCATTGCGGCATACCCTTGCCAGTCCTTATTCTTGTGCGAATCCGAATAGTCACAGATGCCTCGAATGACTAGACACGGAAACTGGTTCATAAGTCCAGCTGCTTCCATCTCAAAACACAAAACGCCCTTCTCAGTGGCGAGTTTATCACGCATGATGGCGTTTTTCATCAATTGATTTGCAGAAGCAATAAGGCCATAGTGGATAGCAGGGTTGTCTTCCTCCTCCGTTCGCATTGAGCGTGACACTAATTCCATTGCGTCGTCGCCGCACACATCCTGACAGCTACCGCCATTATTCTCAGGGTGAACCACGTAACTTTGATAGAGCTTATCGCTGCTCGGATCCGGCCGAGTGTACTTCTTCTTGAGTCGTGGCTTTAGATTGAGAATCTCACGAATAGTGGTCTCGATATCATGTCCTTCGCCTTCGTGCTGAGCTCTGAGCCCTGCCATTGCTGTTCTAAGGACTGTCGGCGGCTGATTCAAGAATCCAGTCGTCTGAAAACTCTGATTTTGAATTGTTTTACCAAAATCATATTGGAAGACGCCGCCCATTCCGTCACGAGGAGCGCTCACAACAATATCGCCTAGACGAATATCATGGCTTGGGCTGGGTGCGCCGCCGCCGATGCCGACCATTAAACCAATCCTGACATTTGGAAAGCTATGGAGCATGTCTCTCGCCACGCTTGCCGCAGAAGCTATCCCGTATTCTCCGTCGGGAAGAACGGCTATAACGACGTTGTGCTGTCCGATTCTCCCCAGTGTATAATCGTTATTATCATGTCTGGAGACGCTACTCGGAGAGCCGTGTCTCTCATCTAGAAAAGCCTGCGCAGCAACGTATTCTGTAGCTATGGCGCAGATCCAACCAACAGCATATACTTCAGGGTTTGCCATGGTGTCTTTTTATGGAATGGGTTGAGAAAAGGGATGGAAGAAAAGGCCCTCGCAATGTACTGGTAATCAGCACTTCTTGGAGTCTTTGTGGATGCGTTCTGTAGACAAAGTCATTTGCATTGTTCAAGTTTTCTGAAGAAAGCCCAAAATGACAACATGAAGCGGGCAAAAGGTTAGGCAGCAATAGATCCCCGCCGCATAGCAGCCAATCAATTCGGAATATGATATTAATTCCTATAATCGTGACGAGGCTGAGAAATGACATGTATGTAGCGACAAGTACCCCAAATTACAAACGGTTATTACAGGCCAGTGTTTAAGTGAGCTGCATTTCCTGTTCAAACTACATGTACCTAGGCATTGTCAATCAGCTTCATGCTTCGGCGGAAATCTCGCCCAAAATTCTTGTATCGTAATAATGGTGACAACAAAATTGTATTTGGAATGGACTCCTAGAGAGATAGTTCCTAGAGCTCCTTGACCTGGAGCTCTGCAGAGCCATAACGCATGTAGAGTGCATGTCAGCTTTCTGTCTGTTTGGTATTTTGTGCCTTTTATTTCAGATAGTGAGTGGGGAAATGGTATGGTCCGACACATGCAGACAACTTGAGGATTCGAGTCATGCTCTGTAAGAGAACTGTGTAGTCTGACTCCGACAAGCGAACGAGTTAATTAACATACATGGGTCTTTAGGCGAGTTGGGGCCAGATACCACGTTGAACAGCGAGACACTGTTTGCATATGTAGCCCTAGCATGAGACTTTGGCAACTATTGATGCAGTATTTGCAACCTTGCTGTGTCAGCACTAGCATTGTTGCGACCCCTGTGGGGGATACGGAAGCAGCTCCGTCCAGCCATGCAGATTTGACATAAAGATTATTAACACGGCAGCTCTTCAGCTTCCGAGAGGGGGTAAGCACCAACGGTCGGAACGTTTAAACGACGCTAACGACGGGATCACCATAGCTGGGCGGCCCGCTCCTGACTCGTCGTTGTCCTCGAATTGAGACGCTGAACAGGGCCTGCCCTTGAGTAATATTTCAATAGACATCCTAAGGTTCTAAACTTCAAGACTTTCACAACCTTCTGCCCACTGAATACGCACAACTGGAAAATAGGATTATGCTTATGATCATAGTGTTCAAGAACCAGCGCTGTCTCATCAAACAGAAACGCAAATAAAACTGTCTTTACTATTCATTGAGTGGGACAATAAATAGACGCTAGGGATAGAGAATACACATCCCCGTACCAATGGTGTAAGCATGAATGCGGAGTACTAATCCATGTGACGTGGACCTTGCTGCTCGGCGATATTCCCTCAAGCATCACGAGAATTCACTTGTAGCAGCGGCCAAGAAAGCATGTGAACAAGCTAACTTACGGAGGAAGGGAACCAACTAAATAGACTATACTGAGATTGTTCATACAGAGATACAATGAATTAGGGTGTGGGGGGGGGGGGCAAGTTACACGTATTTTGTACGAGTACATGTATCTAATAGTCAGGGGTATCCCCATGAGACCGGCGGCCGGGGCCTACAACCAACTGCATACAAAAGTGGCTCCTGGGCGAAATCCTACAATGTTGCACAGTAAAGTTGTTGAAACCGGGAAAAGTCGCCATTGCGAGAGAGTTTTCTTTTCTTATATTTGTTAACGGCGTGAGTTTCGGCTCGTCCTGCTGTTCTCAATCTCAACGAATACCGAGAGGCTTGGTCAACAAGCACATGAACTATCGAAGCCAAGAAGTATAATTCACTCTTCATTCCTTTCGTGTGTGTTTAGTAGAGTATAACCGTTTTTCGTTTAGTTCGTACTGTAGTTGTATCCCCTCATTTGCAGCTAGGATCTAAGCCACTTTTGCCAGCTGAATGCAACGCGTAAACTTGGCAGTGCTTCTTTGATGGAGATACAAATCTGGCCCTGTAGATTCCTCTAAACTTTTTTCCATTCATTGTTACATAAATCTCCACTATAGATGTCATACACTTGCAGAATAATGCGAATTCTCACTTCCTAGGTTCAAGGTTGGGATATAAATTCGTAGCGCTGACATTATCGATACATATAAATATATAATTATAAATTACCCCCACAAGCAAAACATGTATCAAGTTTAATAATACCTTTTCATAACGCGTTTTTGATAGTCAAAGTGCACTCAAAGTCTATGTATACATATACGCCGATAAATGGGCATTTAGTCATTGAATTTCAGCTACGGACAACGTCACTATGAATACCACTGTTGCATATTCTACACAAGTGCTGAAAACTTGATTTGAATAAATAATGACACCATAACGTAGGAATCTCATATCTGCTCGTTTACTTCCACCACTCGTAAAGAAGCCACCCATCCAGCTGTGATGTGATGATTGGCATCTACAGGGGTTTGATGCAATTTGCTACATTTGGAACAACCCTTACCCCTCTGCTCGCATCAACAACGTCGCATCCTATGGACCATAGACTGCCCAGGCTCCTTATCTATGTGATATGTGATAACTCTTCGAGTTTGCAAGCGGGGCTGCTCTTTAATCATACCTATATATTGAGCAGTTTGCAAGCTGACGGGTAATAACATGAACTGATTCCAAGCTAATTTTCAAGTTTCTTCGTTTTTTAGCTGAGTCTCACTGCTCGGTTTCTCATGTTATCCTTTCTTGTACTCAACAGAGGGGCTGTTACCCAAGCCTCCATTCTTGGAGTTCTACTATGTCTCGCTACAGCTCTGTTTAGCCGTTCCCTTCGAAAAGGAAGTCCGGCTAAAAAATATCCAGCGGGACCCAAAGGATGGCCCGTGATCGGGAACTTGTTCCTCTTCCCAGATATCTCCTCGAGCAATGACAAAACGCTCACCTCCATGGCAAAAGAATTTGCTGGTCTTTGCATGCTCTGGCTTTTTTCACAGCCGGTGTTGATTGTGACCAAGCTGAGGGATGCCAAAGAATTAATGGATAAGGTATGTTTCTCCTTCTAGATTATGAACTAAAAACGCCTAAATATTAACTATTCCAAGCGAGGGGCCATTTTCTCCGATAGGCCACCATTGAATATCGTCTTGAGAAAGATCTGGCCAAACCTGTTGCCAATCAAACCCGTTGGTGAAGGATTTCGACTTTTGAGGCGGGTTTATATTGACCTACTTGGTCCCAAGACATCACTAGCGGTAAGGAAGTATCAGGAATATGAGTCAAGGATGATGCTCCGCGATCTATATAAATCCCCTGAAGCGTTCAGAGCCCACACGGAACGATTTTCGACCAGTGTGATTTTCAGTGCGGTGTATGGAGTAAGAATCAGCCGCCTCGACTATCCCATCATGCTTGAGATCTTCGACATAATGAAAACTGCGTCAAACTGTAAGTTGAACCAAGTATGTTTGATTTAAAATTCTAAATAGAAATGCTGATTCGACTTAGTCTTTCTGCCGGGTAGAGTGTTGGTAGACTATATTCCAATTCTCGAGAGGCTACCCGAGTTTCTCCAGCCCTGGCTTTGGTCTGCGAAAGCGATACGCCGTCGCGAAGATGCATGTCACACTGGGTTTTTAACTGTTCTCAAAAAGCAGATAGAGGCTGGAACAGAGTCTTATTGCTTTGGCATTGATGTTTTGAACATGCAAAAGAAAATGGGGCTTGACGATAGGCTTACGCTAGATATTCTCAAGGGAATAATTGATGTTGGCTCCGAAACCACCAGTAGCATGATGCAATCGATCATCAAAGTACTGGCAATGAATCCCGAGGCTCAGAAAAAGGCTCAAGAAGGTTAGTTCACATCCATACTTATGCGAGTAAAAAGTCACTGATACTAATTCAACGCCATTGGTACAGAGCTGGATCGGGTGGTAGGCCCTTCACGTTTGCCAACCTGGGAGGATAGTCCCAGCCTTCCCTACATTCGGGCTCTTATAAAAGAGCTCCATAGGTTTGCTCCTCTTTTATATATTGGGGTACCACATGCTTCCACAGAGGAAATCACCTACAAGGGATTCACGGTACCAAAAACAACCTTTCTGTTGCCGAACGCGTGGGCTCTTTCAAGAGATCCTGAACGGTATCAAGATCCTGATACGTTTGCACCGGAGCGGTTCCTTGGCGACGACCTCGACTCTTACACCAGTGCTAAGCTAGGCGATTACCTTAAACGAGACCATATCAACTATGGCTGGGGTCGTCGACTTTGCCAAGGTATTCATCTTGCTGAAAACTCGTTGTATATGCAAGTTTCTCGCGTTCTGTGGGCGTTTGACATTGCGACCATACCTGGAGAGCCACCTCTCAATATACATGATAAAGCCAGTAGGTATTTGTTCCGTATACTTGTATTTGCTAAACTAATACTCCGGTGCTATATAGACGGGCTCATCAAGAAGCCCAAGGCTTTCCGAGTATCCATTACGCCTCGATCTGACGAAGCAGTTCAAGTGCTGCTACAGAGCGCGGAAGAGGCAGTGACAGATCTCCCAGATGCAGATAGCGTGGAGATGTCTTTTTAACTGCAAAAGACCTTGCACTGAGGAAAGAGCGTATGTTTCATTGGTGATGCTGATAGCATTAACGGATGGTTGTTTCATACATGTACATGTAGTTACCTGTATTCGGAGGCCTTTCAGTCTGGATCGCGTTTGCATGTCCCAAATTGACGCTGCATATTACATGTATTGATCACATGTATTATTGAGACGAAATAATGAGCGGGGTAGAGCCCACCCATGGACTGAGTGAAATATACATGTAACTTGATGACCTGTCAGCAAGAACTGCAATAACTCCATGTACCTATCGTTGTGTCTATTGCAGAGCTACAGAAACTCATTTGACCATTCATTAGTGTTTCGGGCATTTCGTTCCATCATGCCTGTCGCTGGCGAGCCATTGCTCGACGATGCCTCCAATGATCCCACTCATAAAACTCGCTGGAGTTATACAAGTTCTACTGATCTACCACTACCCGATAAAGATCCCACGCAGAAATTCTGTCCTCGTCATGCCACAACTATTGCTCTGTTAAATAGGAGCTCGTTTGGCCCTTACCCAGTTGGTGTGGGTTTAGTAACTCCCCATCGCGATTGGCATTTCGGGAATCTCGATTACATTTTGTCGCATCGGAGCTGGTGTCAAGTGTGTGGCCTTATTGCAAATGTTATTGATGAAGATCCTGCCAATTCCATGTTAGAACGCAACAATGCAGAAATAATTGCCTGCTGGGTATGGGACGGAGTGCTCAATAGGAGCGACGACGAAATGGGAACCCTCCGGCTGAGAATCGCCCCAGAGATGGTTGGCTGGGAAGACTTGTTTGAGCCATTTGATCTGGTTCCCCTAGCAGACAGTGGCACAAACGACAGTTTATTTCTTGGGCGAAAAGTTGAGGAAGATCAGTTCGATCTGGAGTTGGTCAAAGTCTGGATCAAGAGCTGTGCTGAATGGCATGGTAGCGAGTGCCTGGATACGACACCCTGGCAGACGTCTCACTATGGCGTGCCTTTTATTCGAATGATCTCTCTCACCGACTACAACTTGATTGAGACGTCTTGTCCTCCACCTTATGCAGCGTTGAGTTATGTATGGGGGACTGCCCCCGTATTCAAGACGTTGCAGAACAATGTCAAAGACTTGATGCAGCCACAAGGCCTACCAGTGCCATCTCTTCCGAAATCGATTCGTGATGCTATGGTTCTAGCACGCCATCTTGGTTTTCAATACATATGGATTGATTCCATATGTATCATACAAGATTCCGCGGAAGACAAAGTACAGCAGCTTCGCATGATGGACAGCATCTACAGTCGTGCAAGTCTCACTATTGTCGCTGCAGCTGGTGCTCATGCTAACGCAGGAATTCCTGGTTTACAACCGGCAACCAGATCGCGAAAACAGCATACAGTCCAGATATCTGAAGACCTGACTCTTGTGGCCCTCAATCCAGATACTCATCGCAAAGCGACGGCTACAACGTGGAACACCAGAGGCTGGACTTATCAGGAACGACTTCTCTCAAAACGATGTGTCTTTTCTTTCCCTGACGGATCCGTGAGCTTTCAGTGCTCAAAGGCTGTTTGGGGTGAAGATTACTACGCTGAAACGCCAGATCTGAAGCGTTGCGCGCCGATGATGGACATTTCCTTGAACCGAAGCTGGATGGCCCCGGGATATGCCAACGAGAGAGGTGCTCCAACTGTGCATATAACAAACACGCCATATCTACAGGAATATTGTAGACTAGCCGAAGAATACACCGGCCGTGATCTGTCATACCCGAGCGACCGACTACCCGGCATCAATGGTGTTCTAGACGTCTTTCGAAGAGAGTTTGGCCTTCAGTTCCTTCATGGGCTGCCAGAAATTCTCATTCACATGGCTCTTCTCTGGCAGCCACGCAACAAGATGAAGCGCGTACCCAAAGACCCAAAAACTGGTTTACCATTCTTTCCGAGCTGGTCGTGGACTGGTTGGACTGGGCCAGTGGGATATGAGAATTGGGATGCATTCAATGGTATGCCGGAGCTAGATGACCGTGCAAAGCGTGTGATTCCTTTCGGAAAATTGGCCAAGATGGGGTCAAAAGACCTCGAATATTTTCCTTTGCCAACAGAGATTCAATCATCTCTCAATTGGTCAAAAATTTCCACACCGAGACACGGGACTTGCTACGCTTTGGATGGCAATGCCAGCAGATATCACTCGATCCCTTACATATCACCATCTACAAAGCCAGAAGAAGTCAAGACATTTGGGCAACCACTCTGGCTCAGTCTGCACACACGAGTCGCGCGTTTCCGTCTAACAAATCTTGTTCTAAGTTCTGATTTCAACAAAGAAGACTTCCCGATCGAGAAACGTGGCCGCTTTGGGCTTTCCCTGCCATCACCATCTACGGGCGACCGGCCCTGGCTGGGAACAATTCTTCTACCTGTGCAATATCATGCCAAAATGACGCAAGACCATGAGTTCATCATTCTATCAGAAAGCTATGGATTCGATCGTCAAGAGATGGCGCCGGCAGCAGCCATAAAAATGAAACCCTTTGAGGTTTACGATGTGATGATGATACGGAGAGTTGTTGGCGAGGAGTTGGCGCAGTATAAATCCCAGCTTGCAGCCGAAACAGCGCATATGGATAAGTGGTTCGATGGAAAAAGCTTTGTAGAGAGGATTGGAGTTGGACGGATGATGAAAAATGGTTGGGATAGTGACGGCCACTGGGAAGACTTTGTTCTCATCTGATTCTAGGCTTGTGCTTCGACGTTATACTCAAATTATGTTTCTAGTAACATAGCGCCATTGTATAAGTTGCCAGCCGCAGAGAATTGACTTATTTAAAGGTGAAACTACATACATTTAACATAACAAAGCTCATTGCAGCTAATTCCTGTCCTATTCATGCTAATCGGTCTGCCACATCTTCAAATGCTGCCTCAATCGCCATGACCGTAAGATCAACGATCAAGTCTACATCAACCATCGTCACATTGTACGGCGGTGCAATCAAAATGTGATCACCAACCTTGCCATCGACTGTTCCGTTTCCTGGGTACAATAATATGCCGCTGTTCCCACTTAAGCCCAGACCCTTTTGATGAACTAGCATGCCAATGTCGAGCTCGCGATCGAAAGGAGCTTTGGAGCTTTTATCTTTGACAAATTCGATCTATAGAAATTGTCAGTGTAAAAAGTTCAATACGATGCATATAGACATGAGAGGAAGTGCGTGTCACTTACACCCCAAAAGAGTCCACGACCGCGAATATCACCAACATAACGATGATGGCCAAGCTTCTCCTTAAGTAGGCTTCCCAAATACTTACCCATGAAGGATGCATTATGTACATGATCTTCTTTTTGTATAATGCGCTGCACTTCTGCTGCTGCTGCGCATGAAATAGGATGCGCCTGGTAGGTCTGTCCATGAGAAAATCGTCTGCCACTAGATGTCAGCGTTCTTGTCGTCAAAGGACGCGTAACTTCGCCCATTGGCTTACCCAGATCCATTTTCTAAAGTGTTGATAACGCGATGACCAGCAAGTAAGCCTGCAATAGGTGCATATCCGCCTCCAAGGCCCTTGCCTATGGTCTGAATATCGGGAACTACTCCCTCGTATTCCCAGGCATGCATCGTGCCTGTTCGACCTATCCCACACATGACCTCATCAAGCACCAAAAGTGCCCCATACTTGTCACACACAGCTTTCATGGCCTTGAAATATCCTTCGACAGCTGGGACACATCCAAGGGCCTTTAATCAAGTTAATCAAGTTAGTAATGTACAGATCAACAGGATGAATAAGAAGTACGAACCGCGCCAACAACCGGCTCTGCGATAAAGGCACAAACATTCTGAGACCCCACGCGCTGAAATTCGTCATCCAATTCTTTTGCGAGTCTTGCCACATATTCAGTTGTACTTTCATCGTCCAACTTGTTTCTATAGGCGTTGCATGGGGAAACGTGTGAGATGTTCTGCATCAAGATGGGTTCATATACCGCCCTCCGACCGACGTGGCAGCCCACGGATAAAGCACCCAAAGTTGTACCGTGATAAGATTCTCTGCGAGCTATGAAATGGGTTCTGTGAGGCTCCGGGATTGGTAACTCTAAGAAATATTGCCGACATAGTTTCATGGCTGCTTCCATCGCTTCCGAACCTATCATTCGCGGATTAGCACCTTTGTCTGAATACCTGTTTAGGTGGAATTGAAGACCGAACCAGAACAAACAATAAAAGCCTTTGCCATCTGGCCATTAGTGCTTCTAATCAGCTGTTGACAAAGATCCTCAGCGCTTGGGCACGAATAGAACATGCTATGGCAGTAATCAAGCGTCTGGGCTTGGGCCGTGATGGCATCTATGACACGCTGATCACCATGACCAATACACGATACAGCTGCTCCTCCAGTGGCATCGAGAATTTTTCGACCATCATCGAATTGGATGTAAAAACCTGAAGAAGATACGATTCGAAAAGGATCCTGCTTCAAATCTCGATGTAGCACTGCACTAGGGCCCGTATCAACGGCTTCTGAACTTGTAACAGTTGACATGATGCTATTCCGTGTGAATTTGTATCGTTTTGTTTATTCGGTAGGATACTTGTATTTGATGCTTAGATTGAGAAAGGTATTTAAATAAAGATAAACGGCAGAGCTCAGCTGAATGACATCTGCAACCGGGCACATGATACAGTTGACAGTCATAGATGGATCTCATTGTAAAAAGCAACATCTTCCGATTCCCTTTTTACGTAACAATATTCGGTCCTCGATATCTTGGAGAGATTACCCGTTCGCTTGCATGCAACAGTTGCTCTAGAATATCCTATTTTGCCGTTGAGCCCTTTCGTCAACGCTTGGCTTCTCCTCTCCACAGTGTGTCACTTGAATCGTTATCAGTGTGATGCATTTAAGAAAACGGCCACTAGCCAGAAAAAGCAATCCGAGATAGTGAGAATTGGTTACAGCACTAGTCAATTCTGGCTCCCATTGGTAAGTTGCTGAATGCCGACTCGGCATTCAGCTCAATCAGTACCTCTGCTTATTACTTCTGGTTCTATTGAGCAGTAGATATTTGGCTTATAGCCCTTTACAGGATTCTTCAACTTGATCCGTCTTATTCTTGAAGTTCTACCTGCGGCAATGTGATGGAGTATGGACGGCTGTCACATGCCAATTGCTGTTTGCTGAATTGCCTATCTCATGCAGACCCATCTGATGTACTGAAAGATGAGGTATGCACTTTGGTCTGGATGAGACGCGCCGTTCTCCTCAGAGTCTATTATCCCCTAAAATTTCTTTTGCTCAGGTCAACTAATTTTATAAGCATTATTTACACACTCTAAGAGAGTTCCTCAGACGATGTAGTCAAGAGCAGCTTATGCTCCTACATGACGATGGCTCCAGCAAGGCCTCGTCGACAAATAAGGGGAAGAGAAATGCTGTTAGTACTGGTGCCAACCATGAAGCTACTGGGACATCGGATCAGACTACTTCATCTCATGTAGCATTGCGGATATACTCAGCGCCCATGGCTCATAATAGATGTCATTCAAGTCGACTTCTTTCCACTACAAGCAATCTAGCTTCGTACACACCGAATTCGCCTCGACATCAAACTCCACTCGAAGCCCACAGCAGCAGTAGCCATGATGATGATGATAGCATTAATCAAGAACTCAGCACTTCGTCTATTGCCGCTGGTAGCTCAATGAGAGAGTCTCAACTAATGGATGCGGATCATTTTGTGATTCGTGCGTACAAAGCCGTCGTAAATGTCATGAACCTTCGTTGGAGTTTGACAGGCCTTCAAAACCAAACATCATTACTCGCGGTAGCAGAAAAGGGCCATTTAGACAACCCAGGAGCAAGATTATTTGCCTTACGTTCGAAACTTCGCAATGAGCAGCATATGGCTATAGCCATAGACAGAGTCGCTGCGGTCCTGTTAGTTGACATGCGGGACGATCTTGGAGGATCCTACGATGGTGTACGAGAAAAAGGCTTTCGAACAGCAATCATGGGAAATAAAATGCTTGCTGAACAGTGGAAAAAGACTCACAAAGAGGTGGTAGAAGAGATTCGAGCGGCAATTACTTACAACTTTGCCGAGCAAATAATTTCGCCAGGGATTAATCTCCTCTTAGGCTCGCGATCACAAGATGTGTAAGTTTTTGACTCCTTCTCAAGCATAACCCCTAAGTGATGTCAACTAATCTCATTTCCAAACCGGTATAGTTGGGAGAAGCGCTTCTCTCGTAAAAAGGTTGAAGTTTTGCATAGACTCTTGAAGCAAACCGAAGAAGGCCGAATTGTGCTGAGCCGCGCAAAAGACTTGGATGACGCTGTAATCACTATCAAGTGTATTCTCAGCATTCACATTAGATACAAATGGCGCTGCGCAAAATATGCATCGCTAAATACTCAGGAAAGTAGCGAGACGCTATTCAAAAGGTTACAGGGCCAACTATCGACACGAACCACAGATATGCGACAGTTGGAGAGCACCTTGTATTCTACATTGGACACTTCGACGCCCCAAAGCAGATCGATTACGGGAGAGAGTTTAGACTCCTTCGTCCATACATCTATTCCGACACCGAATAGCAGTGTATTTACGGAGAAAAGAAGGGGGTCAGTGTTGTCAGGCCACGACCATCCGTCCAAGAAACGTCGGTGTTCGCTCGGTAAGTTATTCACGTATACAAGATTCGTCTGCCACTTTCTTAATTGTAATATGACTGATGGAGGAAATAAAAAAGACTTCGATGCATCTGAATTACAGGTCCGTATAGGGTCAACTTCTAATGCGTCGCATATAATCGATGGACTACCATTGGCAGTCAGGCCTATAGCAGACCAAGATCAATACGACAGGAGGGCGTTATCCACGGATAGAGTTGATCAGTCACTCAATCTCATCTCCCAAAGTTCTCCGGAAGACCACTGTATGCTTGACTCGGCAGAAGAGCACACTCTCCAATCGGGTTTAGAGAATACAGAGGAGATGGATAGAGAAGAAGATCGGATGGAACTTCAGACACAGTTGGCCTCTGAAAACCAGAATCCTGAGAATTCCTTGAGCTATCAATATGGCGAACAATGGGGAATCACCGAGGACGTTAGCACTTTGGACGATATCCTCAGTCTTAGTTGGTGACTGAACAAACAGATCGACAATGTTACATCTTGTGCGACAATTCAACTACATCAAAGAGATCCAATAGTCACTGCGACTCCAGCGCCACTTCAATTATGCTATAAATGCTTATCGACAATTATCTTCAATTTCTGAAGGTCTAAAGCTTTGACAAATCTTCCCGCCGGACCTCTCATGTCCTGTGCACAGCAAAGCGCATTATAAATGGCCTCTTCTGTTACATCCGCAGCAGCTTCGAAAAGCGCATTGCTTGTAACATCCTGGACGACTTGAACGCTTTGGCCAACCGTTGGCTTCCAGCTAAACGCAGGATCTCTCGGGACGTGATGCGAAGTCGAAAACGCAAGGAAGATATCACCCGAGCTGTTGCTTCCCCAACCGCCAACGCGACTAAATCCAACGGAAGCACGTTTCGCAACCCGCTGTAGCTGAAGAGGATGGAGCGGGGCGTCTGTGGCGAGGACAACGATAATGCTGCCGTCTTTGACTCCTTCGTCTTCACGCCGGGTGCTGGCATCTGCTATAACTTCCTCTTTCATCAGCTGTCCAACTGGAACTCCCCCAACTCTCAGATCGCGACTCGTGCCAAAGTTGGTCTGCACCAGGGCAGCAATCGTATATTTGACAGGCTTGCTTCCCTCTCCACCTTCTGATATCAACCCGTCGATTACGCGACTTGATGACCCGGTTCCGCCCTTGAACCCTTGGCAGATCGTTCCTGTACCGCCTCCCGTATTTCCTTCTGGGACTTGCATTGCGGAAGCAGATTCAATGCCTTGTACAACATGCTCGGGTGTCACTGCCATGGCGCCGATATCAGACAGATAGCCATCGAACGTCTCAGACACGACAGGGAGGATGAATCCATTGCAAAGACCTTTTTCGGGTCCTTGTTTGACGGCGAGCTGGGATCTGCAGTATTGGTAGATACCAGAGTAAGCCGCGCCAACTGAGTAGCTGTTTGTGAGAACAATTGGAGAATTCAATAGGCCCGTTTCATCTATCCAGTGACTGCCAGTCATCTCTCCGCATCCATTGAAGCGAAACACGCTCGCATAGCAGCCTTGATCGACAAAATCCTTCCTCGGCAAAATGCACGTAACTCCGGTGTTGACTTCATGGTGTTGTGTGGTTTTTGGTAGAAGAATGGACTGGGTGTGTACTAGCACGCCGGGAACATCGGTCAATGAGTTTAAGGGGCCCGGAGAATGCCGGCCGAGTCTCAGATTAGGTAGAAGATCTCGAATACGCATGCGGCCTGGAGGAGGTCGCACACGTTGAGTAGAATCAACAGTAGAGCTCATATTTCGTAGATAGTGATGAGAAGGAAAATGAAAAGAAGATGGCGAAGGGGAAGGTAGAGAGAAAATAATTTGGAAGTATACAATGAGCGGTTATATGTACCTGTATATTAGCGACCGTGATGATGATTGAATGGGATATTTGTGGCGTTTAAGCGCTACTTTGAGCGATTGCGTGCATCTTGTGAGATGGAGTTTTTACACACATTTAGCTAGTGCGGGTCTGACGTACCAATTCCTTCAATTTCTGGGTTAAGAGCCAATAACACGCTCCCTCCAACGATTTCGTTTTAACATCTTGTATT
>LVVK01000017.1:107298-483805 GCA_002022785.1 Trichoderma guizhouense
AGATAGAAATTTCCTCTCTTGGTAAAAGCGAAATAGTTGGATAGCTCGCTCCCTTTTAAGCCCTTCTATATATTGCTACCCCTCCTCTTCTTCAAGCACTCGCAAGGAAGCATCGATCTTACAGTCACATATATTCTGACATACTGTTATTGAGACTTGCCTACTACAATAAACATTCAGTTCAGTACGAACTCATCAATCACGATATTCGCCATGACACAGAAATTCTCACCATTAGTATCGCCGCCGCTCCCAGCTACAGCTCGACCTCGGATTCGTGATTTGGGCTACAGCCCCGGAAAGTTTACGCCAGGACCCAAGAACTCAATTCTTGATGTGCCAGGTAAGTTGACCTTCTTTTTCTCTTTCAGTATCAGTCTATTCTGTAACGATATTTACGTTGGTAAAATGCTCATTCGTCCCTCCTAGGTGTACAAGTTGGCCAAGTTACCGTCAATGAAGGTACCGATATCCATACTGGATTGACGGTCGTCTTGCCTCGCGGAATAAAAGAAACTCGCCTTACACCATGCTATGCGGCAACTCACGACCTCAATGGGATGGGTGAACTGACCGGAACTCATGCCCTCGCCGAATATGGATACATCAACACAGTAAGATGTCTCTGTGGTTATCATCATGTCATTATTTGCCTGCTAACCCGGAAAAATACCACTATAGCCAATTGCAATCACCAACACCGTCAGCGTGGGCAAGGTTTATGACGGCCTTTTCCTATGGCAAATTGAGCAGGCTCGTAAAGACGGGGAAGATGACATTGAAAGCCTCCGACGGTTTTGCATACCTGTTGTAGGAGAGACATACGATGGACTCTTAAACGATATCAGCGCCTCTGTCCTGGATAAAGATTCTGTTTACGCTGCCATCGAAGTCGCCCAATCTCAAACAGAGGTCCAAGAAGGCAACTATGGCGGTGGCACAGCTATGCGATGCCACGGGTACAAGGGCGGAACTGGCACCAGCTCGAGAATTGTTCCTGGTGCTGATCGTGACTACACCGTCGGTGTCTTGGTCCAGGCTAATCACGGCCAGAAACCTGATCTGAGGATTGGAAATGTGCCAATCGGCGAGTTGCTGATAGCTGAGGAAGCCAAAGCCAAAGAAAAGGCAGCGGAGGGGTCTAGCCAGCTACCCACGGGCGGCAAGGCAGCTGAAGGAAGTAAGTTGTCTCTTTTGTAATAACTGAAACAGTATTAATGATTCTTGTTATAGGCATTATAGTATTAATCATGTACGTATTTCGCCATCTTAGGTAAATATATGCATGTATGCATCGAACCACTGACCTTGACATAGAACTGACGCTCCCTTACTGCCGCATCAACTACGCCGTCTCGCTCAACATGCCGGAATGGGCATCACCCAGGTCAGATAACGATGTTCAAAGCTAAATGTCCATAACATTACTAATGTGACATTTGATATTGTAGGTAGGAGGCCATTCTGCGGGAAGAAACTTCTCTGGGGAGATTTTCCTTGCGCTGTCGACAGGAACCTCGCCAAATCAGCTTGCTACCGCATCAGATGGTCTTGGCTATTTGCCTCCGCTAGAGAGTCAGCCGGTCGAAACTCTCAAGAACGAGACGATTGATACGCTTTTCTACGTTGTATCAGAGACTACTGAAGAAGCCATTTTGAATGCCATGTGCAAAGCCGAGACTATGGTAGGTTTTAAGGGTAGGACGACAAAAGGTCTGCCAGTTGACCGAGTGAAAGAGCTCTTGAAGCAGTATGGTGTTGGTCTTAGTAAATAGGTGTGCTTCTGTAATCTTCTTTAAATGAGAATATCTACGTGCAACTTCTCATTGAATGGATCATAAGCCAATATAAAATTTATTTAGAAATTACTTCTTCTTGTCATAAATGCTATCTAGTCCACCACTCCCTGAGGTAGAATGGCGACATAGTCTATCGCCGCCTGCTCCTGAGCATCTCCAGTTCCCTTGATAGTCAGCTTGTCTCCCCTTGAGATCTTGACATTCTCAAAGGTGATACGAATTGCTGAGTGGCAGTCAAGGAACGTGCTGAAATCATGGCCGAGATAGTTCTCCGAGTCGCCCTTCCAAGTCCCAAGAGATTTGCCATTAAGTAGCACGTTGTAACTAGCACTTCCTCCCATCACGTCGTAATAGTTGATGGCCACCGTGTATTTGCCGCTTGGGACGTTCAATCTCGTAGTGGCTGTGCCAGTTCCATTTGTAGCAATGGCTTTGTACTTGGACGCGCATTCAGTAGGAGAAACATCAACCTTCGTAAATCCCGAAAGTTGCATATCCTCGGCTTCAATGCGGTGTGGGTGGTTTCGAACACGGTTGAGTTTATCCGGAATGCTCGACAGGTTACGATAGAACTCACTAATACCATCGCGCCAGACGAGTGAGTGACCTGCTTGATACTGCAACCTGTACAAGACGTCGGCGTATCGCTCAGAGTCTACTTGGCCCTTGAGTGACTTCCACGTTGTCGGGAATTTCTGTACCGTCGCAGCACCAGTGTAATGGGCATCGTAGAAATGCTGAATAACAGTCTTGCCAGAGTGCAACTTGAATGTGTATGGCACGTGGTGGAACCATAACAGCAAGTCGTCCGGCGTGGTTTGAGTGTGTTCGAACATGTTGGCAACATCTTTGGGATATTGTCCTGCATTTCCTGTGCCATTTGAAACTGTGCGATCCATTCCGATAGTCTTGCTATCAGCCCGTGTCCACTGCCCCCAACCATTGTTATCCTGAGATGCGGGATTAGCACCATAATGGGTGTACAGGATATCGGTAAGGGTCTGGATGCCAAGGTTGCCACTGTAGCCCTCATACGCCGACCAAGACTTCATAGACATGTCCACAATAGCCGCGACCACATCTCGGCTTAGGCCAAAAGTCAAGCGAGTCCATTCCTCGACAATGTCCTGAGAATCCGCTTGAGGGTTCCAGGCAAGACGACCAAAAGCAAAGAAGTTGGACATGGCCAAGTGACTACCAATCCAGGTATCATCCATACCGACGTTAACAACTCCAGCATATCCACCAAGTTTGTGATTGAATACTTCTCCTGACACGATGTCGCGAATGTAAGACTGCCGGTGATTGTATCGCATATCGAAACCCAAGATAGTCTGCCATAGAGGCGGTAGATAGACTAAATGGCACTGTTGACCAAGGTATTCCTGGGTAACCTCCAGTTCGATTGAAACAGGGGTCTTGGGCATATTGGCAAAGAGAGGAGAGGCGGGCTCTCGAACTTGGAAGTCAATAGGGCCGAACTTGATCTGGATAAGGACATTGTCGTCAAACTGTCCGTCCAATTCTTTGAAGTACTGAACGGCTGCATTGGCTCGATCGGCCTTCCAATCGGTCTCATTCAATTGATCATAGACAAACGCACGGAAGACAACGATGCCACCGTGAGGCTCAATAGCCTTAGCAAAGAGATTTGCACCCTCCGACAAGGTGCGATTATAAGTCAGAGGCCCGGGCTGGCCCTCCGAGTTCGCTTTGACAAGGTATCCCGCAAAATCAGGCACAAGCTGGTAAATTCTGTCAGTCTTGTCGGTCCACCATTTGATGACTGTGCTGTCGAGAGGATCAAATGTCGTTAAATCTCCCAGAACTTGTGGTGAGGCAAAGTTGAGCGAAATGCCAACGTTGACTCCCCAAGGCCGGAACAAGTCTGCGATTCTCTTGACGCCCTGGAGGTTGGTCTCGTTGAGAAGATTGGCGTCAGCATTGACGTTGTTGATGACGATGCCGTTTAAGCCGACAGAGGCCAACAAGCGACCATACTGCGGAACTCGCGAAAGATCCTCCTTGATCAGACCGCTATCGAAGAAGATGGAAGCTCCACCATAGCCTCTCTCGATGCTACCATGTGCGGCAGTTGCTGCATTGAGATTATCCCACTGGTTGGCCCATCGAACTGGTGCACTTGGGTTTGAAGCATATTCCACATCGGAAAAGTCACCCTGTCCAAGAAGGGAGAGGTACTGAAAGGCACCGTAAAGCGCACCGCGTTCGTTCTGGCCGATAATTTGCACTGAGTTGCCTTTGGTGTTTAGCCAGTAGCCATCTTCCTTCAGGTTCACTTTCGGTGAGAGTTTGCCACAAGATGATTTGTATGTTTCTAGAGTGGAAACTACAATGGTTTTCTGAGCAAAGCAACTCTTTACACTTGAGCTCACATCCAGATCAAGTCCCAGGATGCCTTTGATACCCTTGTGCAATTCTGATGAAGCACTTGCCAATGGTCCGTTCTTCGAGGCATTGAGGACGACGATGCGATTCGGGAAAGAATTGAGATGTCCTTTAGTTGCAGAGGCTGGCAACCGAGCGTATCGCAACCACGCATCAATGCCGCTCTCGGCATAGACAGGCGCAATGGCCGCTATGAAGAGAAGAAGAAAGCTTGGTATCACCATGACTGCTCCCTTGTGCACGAGGCTGTCTAGTTAGGCCGTTGGACCACCGCATCGGTGCGATGGCCATTGTCATCTTTTATGTCAAAATACACCGCTTCCATCCGCCCATTTCCTTGTCGAGGTAATCAAATCTTCTCCCCGAATGCCAGCCAACTCCAAGCACAGGTTGCAGGTTGTTCTGGTCCGCCAACAAGGCACAGCCTTTAGCCTAAAATACAAAATTCAAGATCCGCCTGGAAACTGGATCCTGGCTGCGCTGGAGATTGAGGGGTTGAACAGACGAGATCTGCAAGCTACGTTCTTGGCTTCTGTAATGCCGAATGGGTAAAACACGGGGTAATTGGGGAAAGCTTGACTTTGATTAAGAGTCTAAATGTCTAATTGAAGAATACAGCTCTACATTTTCTACGCTCCACTGGAAGAAGAATCCAGATATTGGGCAGTAGATATTTAACTTGATGCGAATTGAATAAGAATGAGTCCAGTCTGCTTACAAGCTTCCCCATACTCGCTACTACTCCCCACATCGAAAGGGTAGCATCTGCCGGAAAGCCACAACCGTAACCCCACAAAGACTGCGGAGATCTATGTAAAACTGAGAAATGGTCAGTCGATTGAGATGAGGGGCTCCGGCAAAAAGGGCTTGTAGCTTGGCTTGCTCGGTCTCTTCCACGGGTATAGCAGATCAGACAAATCCATTGACAGAGGTAGAAAGTTCAAGCGAAATTGGTCGTTGGTGGATGAACGACATCCATGGATGGCTGATATTGTCCGGCTAATTAGAACCTTGAAAGTACAGCGTATGCCAAGTGTTCTGGAGCTTCAATTTTTGCCAAGCTCAAGCTCCAGCTCCATAGATGCTTATTTAGTAGTTTGTACAATGATGATTAGGATCCCTACTGGATTAAAGTCTATTGGGGAGCGCTTGTGCGACTGGACAATGTTTCCTCCAATAGGAGAAATTCCCAGCTCAGGCACATTCATTTATAAACATCCCCACACGGCATTTCTTGTGTCCAGGTTCATAATATCCTTCACATTGTTGATTGGTAGAGCAATATAGCCTAAATCTGTTGACATGATTAGAATGTTCAAATTAAACAAACCCCAGTCGTTTAGTTTATAGAGAACGTCATTCAAATGATGTCTTTATGTTTTATATGCAGGGCTCATACATAGTGCTACTACGGAGTAGAGAATGGTTCATTCCCATTGCTCCCGTTTCATCAAGAGATACTACCCCCTAGGTTTTTGATGCATGGAGCTTTAATATAGTACCACGTGGTCTTCTTTAAATACAGAACTTCGAAAGCTGAGTTCACCCGTTTAGCTGTGCTTCTGCCGGGTACCGTTGAAAGCTGGTTATGGAAGACGCGTGGAAGGTTTCTCCAGCTTTTGGGGATGCTACGTTATATCCAACGAGTTTCGAAATTTGCCCTTTGATGCTTGATTCACATTATATTATCCATAATCGACAGCTCACCTTTCGAGACAAGTCGTGTCTCTAAGTCATTTTGTACTTTGTCTTACCCAAATGCCAGCAGCTTACACGTACTCGGATACAAGCTTTGGTGAATATATTCAAGCTGTTCTGATAAAAAACAAACTCAGGAATGGTTTAGAGGTAGCACGTTAGTACAAAATAGTATCAACGATTTGCACATTTTATGTATGGTGACGTTGGAAAGAGCCTTGTTCGTTTAGACTTCGAGTCTTTAATGATGTATTGTTTAGCAAGCGAAAAAGCTTCCAATTTGATCAATGTATCGTTCAAATGGCAGTACCTGAAACTTATAAGCCATAGATTATGTGTGCTCTTTCATTCTTGTGAAGACTATCGTATGTCCGTACGGACCTCCGGTCGGATCCGAGGCTCCCTGCCATTTCCGAGCGTCTTCCGCTGAATGCGTTCTTCGGATGAGAAGAATACCGCCGATCTCAATCCCCTATCACACTTATTGCAGTAGCATTTTACAGATATCCATATGTCACAATTTTGTTTGGCAAAGCAATAAATCCGAAAAGTAACAATTTGGGATCGCATCTAGCTTACCAGAGGCCAACGAAGCTACATGTAGGCTAGAGTAGACCAGGCCTAGTGGATCCGTGTAAGTGAGATTCACCACCCTTCAACTCGGTTGAACGAGCATCCAAGTAAGTCAAAGTCATAAGATCAGTGTGTTCGCCGGTTAGGTGTGTTGCCGTATCCGAGATTGATTTCAAGTCCAAGCCAATTATTGGGTCAATTGATATAAAGGAAAAGAAGTATTTCTTTCACTGAGTTCCCACCCTTCTAATCCTAACTATTCCCAGCAGGTTGCCTCTTTCTTGGCCTGATACCATTTTTCTACCACATTCCTAAATCCCGGCACCTCATACAAACAACTTGAAAATAAATTGATCTTCTTCCAACCTTCGTCTCTTGTTTAGCCCGTTTCTCAGCCTCCAGGAGGGTGTAAAAACATGTTTCCATCTACTGTCAGGCAGAGCATTGCGAGGCTTCCAAGACGCCCCTCTCTCGCCATCATAGATGACTATCTCAACACCTCCGAATCACATTTCGCTCACATTCCAACCTCGAGCCTGCAAGTTACCACTTTCAATGACATCATCACTCCAATCAATGAAACAGAGACCGCTCGTCTGGTAGAGCGACTGAAGCCCTTTGAGGCTATCTCAACGATGCGCGAAAGGACTGCATTCCCGGGCTCTCTATTGCGAAGCTTGCCTAATCTGAAGCTTCTGCTAGCCACGGGAACGCAGTTTGAGACATTTGATCTTGTTGCTGCTCGAGAGCTGGGGATTGCCGTCGTTGCTGCCCCAGGTCTCGGCCGAACAGATAAACTCAACGATATTGACTCCCGCCCTAATATCAAGAAAGGAGGAGTCCATCCGACCACGCAGCATGCTTGGGCTCTCATCATGGCACTCTCACGCAATGTCGCTGCTGACGACGCCGTTCTGAAAACCGGTACCGGATGGCAAACTGAGCTGGCGATAGGCTTAACAGGGCTCACTATAGGCATTGTTGGGCTGGGGCGACTGGGGGCCGCAGTCGCTCGTATTGGACATCTTGCCTGGGGCATGAAAGTCTTGTGCTGGAGTGAAAACTTGACACAAGAAAAGGCTAATCGCATGGCTGTCGAGGCTGGCTTGCCACCCGATACATTCCATGCAGTGAGCAAAGAGCATCTCTTCCGCAACTCCGACGTCGTGAGCTTGCATTACGTGCTGAGTGATCGTTCACGGGGAATTGTTGGTGCCAACGAGTTGCAACAGATGAAGAGCTCGGCAATGCTGATCAACACATCTCGAGGGCCATTGATAGACCAAGCTGCGCTTCTTGATTCACTGGAACGCGGAGCTATAGGTGGTGCTGCATTGGACGTGTTTGAGATAGAGCCTCTTCCCATGTATAGCCCTTGGAGGAGGACTAACTACTGGGGTCGAGATGGACGGTCACGTCTAATCACCACGCCACATATGGGATATATGGATGAAAGGTTGGTGAATGCATGGTATGCCGAAACAGCTGAGAATGTCGATCGTTGGCTTGAAGGAAAAGAAGTTTTGCACCGTATTGCTTGATCTGTGGAGTGCCTGTTCAGCACCCCAATTTACATGTATTTTGCTATGAACCATCCCGTGTCGCAAATAATACTGAATACTAGACGAACATAGTCATAAATAAATGGTTTTCCTCCACATGTGGTTTCGATGCTCCAACTCCTAGGCAAACAATGTTGTTATGTTGCTGAGCTATACCTCCCGCAGTCTATAATACAACAATGTGATGGTTAATCTATAATTTTTTAATAATTACTACTCGAGTAAATTTTCGCGCCTATGTGCATCCCTCAACCTCCTTGGTGAGATACTCCTGTTCTCTTACACTTGCCGCTCTGCTGATTGCTTACGTGCCTCTTCCTTCTGTTCCAACCGTACTCTCCGTTCCTCTCTCCAGACTGGACCATAGCGTGTAACAATAAGGAGAGAAGGACTCAGCGCAATAATGAGAATCCCAACGAGAGTATATGCCCAACCAGTGCCCATTTTGCGGATCATAGGGTCAATAACGGCAGATCCTCCCGCCGACATTAGACACCTGGTCAAATTGTTCGCGGCAGAGGCAGTCGAAGGTGAATTCGGATAAAGATCAACCAGCAAGAGATTCATGCTATTATAGCAAGCGGTAAGGAATAGGGCCATGGCGAATGTGAGGATCAAAAGGACCGAGATATGCGCCTTCAGCGTGGCAGCCCAGCCAAAGCAAATAATGGCCACAGCACCCACATAAACAAATGGCCAAACAATGCTCAGTCTTGCTTTCTCAATGGGAAATTTGGTCAAATCATCGCCTCGCTTTTTGTCGATTGAGAAACCGTAACGACGTGCAACACGTGCATAATTCCAGTCCTGGATATATCCATTGGCCATAATGGACAGTGCAGCCCCAACGCCAAAGGGTCTAAGATTCGGAAATTAGTGTGTAAATCCAAGTCAATTCTTCGAGAGCTATACTCACATATAACATAATCCCAAGTGTAGCGTGTCTAGGTGGTAATTCTCCGAGAGTAGATTTGACAAATTGGCGGTTACTGTATACCACGACGAGTAGATGATGGCGTTGTAGAACAGCATCATCGCGCAGTCTTTTTCTTTGATGATCAACAATGTCTTCAAAGGATTCGGAAATCTCAACCCTCGAGGCTTTGGCGACGGAGAAATGCCTTCGTCTCCCTGCTTGGTAGGCGCTTTACGACGAGCAACTTCGCTCAGCAAGGAACGATTCCACCATGCTGTTGGGGGAATAGAGCCATTGCCCACCACCTTTCTGGCAGTTTCCGGAACCGCGATCGCAAAAACAATGATGTATATGCTGCCACACTATAATAGTTAGCTTCCTGGGACTCATGATAATACTCTGATAAACACATACGATGGTCAGAAACCTGTAGATGAGTTAGCCACTATGTAATGAGTACTCATAACTACTCGGGCAAGTACTGTACCAGAATATAGACCTCCAGCCCAGATGCTGGGCAAGAACACCTCCTAATATAGGTCCTTTCTTCCAGTTAATAACCGAACTACCAAACTTATGGCTATACACCATGCAAGTCTTACCAATTGCTGGACCAAGCTAAAAAAGCATCAATTAGCGACCGAGAGGCTATAATTCCAAGGAGTGTTGTGTATCCTTACCATAATCCCGCTTTGTGCTGCACTCATATATCTACCACGTTCGGCCGTAGTTGAGATGTCGGCAATAACGCCACTGTTCAAGGCATATGTGCCCCCTGATCCTGAGCTCTATTGAAATGTTAGATATAAATGACATGGTCTGGCTAATAGCATCATTATTCTCTTACCTGGAGACATCTGAGAACAAATAACGCCGAATAAGAGGATTGACTGGCTAGGCCAATGTTTGCGGCTATATAGATGACGAATGATATTAAATATGCGGGCCGTCTACCAGCAATGTCGGCAAGATCGCCGTAAAATGATGGGGCCAGTCCTTGGAAAATAAGAAATGCAGTGACCGTAAGATTCATCAAAGATGGAGACACTCCAAGATATTCTGATAACCTGGGGATGCTGGGTAAATACGTATTTGCTGATAAAGGCGAGAAGAATCCTCCTAGGCCAGACATAAAAACAATGAAGAATTTTTGACGCTGAGTATAAATGGAATAAACAGGCTGTGCTTCTACCTCATGAGGTTGTGCTCTGGAGATTGGTGTCTTCATATCATCATCCAGAGACTTGATATCGAGCGAGCTCTCCTCAGAGGACACCCGCTCAGTAACGCTCGAGGCCTTGGATGACATTTTGGCGAAGATGCAGGGAATGTGAAGAGACGGAAAAAGATTGGAAGTAAGTAGCTAACACTAATCGTTGCTATTAGATATGAGAAATTCTTAGATAAGAAAATGTGGGAAAGTTTAAGCATAAAATATACTTTCCTCTGTCTTATAATTTCACCATAAGAAGTGTGATCTCGGGAAATCATACCCTGGCATAGCATCAAAAGATTGAGTTTTACCCTTCTTGTCTTGGCATCCCCAGGATGAAACGTTCCGCATATCCTCCTGAGTCTTTCCAGTCTTAATTTCCCATCTTCTTTCTGTGATTCATAGATTCAATATTCCACCTTGATGTTGTTTGAGGTATCATGTGGAACCGAATGAATCACACGGTGGCAGTGGCCATCGGGCTGAGTTTTCTTTCATCGAGTTGTGGCGGCCTTTGAGCGCAAGGAATCTTCCAATACAGGCAAGAGTTTTGTGTTGGTCGTTTCAAAGTCAGACAGTTACGGAGAAGATATGCGACCGTTTGTCGATCACCGACGCTCCACCATATATGATCTGCTGGATCTGTATACTTTTCATCAAATAGTGTTCAGAATGTAGAAAGTATACCCTCTACGTGGCTATGGGTTATTAGCCAACAACTCTTCACTGGGGCAAATATCTGACTGGGCGGAAATAAAGTGAGACAACAGGGGGGAATAAGGTCAAATTCGGGCCGTGTAGATCTTCCATTCAGTACCGATGAATAAGAAATGTATTTGGGTTAGCGTGTCTCGTATCAAGATGGCTGCTCAAACTTATTTCTCCAGAAATGGGTAACATATATCTTGTCACCCTACCTACATAGGTACATGATGAGCCGGCCTCCGTGGGAAATGGCCGTGTCTTTCACAAGTATTATGCCATGGCTCTCATGCGTCACTATTGCAGATCACATTCCAGCCAACTTCGTAATGAGCAAATTTATTGAGGAACAATCTACTTCCTATGTACACTGAAGCCAAGGCATATAACAACTGTTCATGTTTGATGCTATCCAGCAAGCTTCGGTCCCATAAGTACTCCATATGCGGAATATTAATGAAAACACCCATCAATATTGTAAAACTATTTTACTGATTCTGTGATCCTAAAATATATGATATGAATAGTGATATTTACAAGTGCGGAGAGGAAATCTCGTCATAGGAACTATACCTAAGGTACCCTGTGTCTTCAAATAGAAGCCATATCGGCTGCTCCATTTCTAGGAAGCATTAGCATAGGATTTATCATATATAATAGTATCATTGTTTTGCAATGTATATGCTGAAGCACATCTGCAGCCATTTTGAGCACTGCCACGGCCTTTTATAGCTCAACAGAAAATCTTTCCTAAATTGAGAGAGCTATTGAATTATAACGCAAAGGCTTGAAGCTTGTTACACTGTGTTTGAACTTTGTTGTTCGGGCCTTTTTGCGCATTTTTCTCATTTGGGCAATTTGAGTTTGGTATTGAACCTTCATTCGCAGTCTTGCTTCAATGCGCTATTACCAGCGATATGGTCTAGACTTCCAAGATTTAAGCAGCCAATGTTGCCCTGATTTTATGGAGATAAAGCTCGATTCTAGACGTTGAATTTATATGTCTAAATCACTCAGGGATTCCTCAGCTTCTAGTATTCTTTTGCATTATACGGATATTTAAGATATTCTTCTTATTACGCTATATTAATTACTTCAGAAACGGAGAGTACCTCTAACAGGCATGCTTGATGGGTGTTATATATCCGGACCTTGGTTATATTCGAATACTAATAGGCTCTAAGGCCTACATACACGTTCCCTCGAATCCAACAAGTATTCCGACCTCCGATTGAACGGCCATCTTTTCACTAGCGATCCGTCGTCCGTTAGGAATATATATGTAGGCCTTGGAGCCTAGTATTCGAATATCCAAGGTCCGAGATATTAGTACCTACTACAGACTTCCATTAGAGATATACTCTCCGTTTCTAAACCAATTAATGCAATTTAATAAGACGGTTATTTTAAATATGCATACGATGCTAGTCCCAGGTCTGTGTGGGCTTGCTCTCCGATGCAGATCTCATTTCTACGGATAATCACGTTAGTTGCTGTCGCGACAGGCGGTTTTAAAATCACCATTGCAATAATATTAGACACACACGAACGGATGTCTGGACCAGATGGAAGGATAAATATCCGACGAGCAATAAGTATAAATTGGCATAGATTCGCTGATAGCGATTGAGCTATGAAGGAGGATCAACATAGCATTTATATTGAAGATGAATGCTGGGATCCAATTGGACCTAAGTCATCAAGTGATCCAGGCCTCAATATTGCAATAAGGCTAACTGCTCGCGTTTTGTGATATATGAGATACACTATGTGTTATTTGCTTATACGATAGTTGGCCCCTCCATCTTTAGTATTGCAAGTACTGGCTATATCGGAGGCCTCATTATAAGGTAATTTCTCGTCATATAGCCAGGGGGTTAGACTGACAGGGGAACATTCGGCACCTCATTCAAGAGAGAAATCCAAGCCACAATCGTCGTCGTCGCTTGACTCTTGAACATGACCTGGAGGATTTCATGTCCAAAGACACCAGTCTATCCCTCGAACACTGAGCCTAACGAAGTAATAAGTGGGAACCTGAAGACAGGCTAAGACTTCGAGAAATGATCCTTTCTGGGAATAGTCAGTCAGCGTCTCGAATCCTCCGGCTGGCGCTCCATGTCTGCGCCACCTTAGCTTCGAGAAATGCGCCAAATCGGGTAATAGAAATCCGGCCAAAGGATGAGAAAAGGGAGAAGCTGTGAAGAGAAAAACAAAATTTCATCATATCACTTCTGCGAAAAGACTGTAATTGGGTCGAGAAATGAACTCTTTTAAGTTGAAGGAGGCTATACAGCAAGTGTTCCCATAACACCAACAGTTATTTAAACAGACACACTTCTCTTGCTCTTCTCAACTGATACAAATTGCGCTACACGAGTACAGTGTATAGACATCATTAATCAATTCAATTTCTTGCCATGGATCAAAAACAGAGTCGAATGGACCCGCCTCGCTATCAAGATGCTGTATATCATCAATATGGTAGTCAATATGGTGGTCAGACCATCAATCAAACTTTGCCTCCAACAGACCAAGAGGAAGCGCTCTTCTTAGAGCAGGTTACCGGTTGGATCCCAAGACAACCACCCGCGAGAGAAGCGCGCATGTTCCGCCTCAGTGTAAGTTATACCCTATTCTTTATACCATACTATTTAAACTGCTGACGCCGCGAAGAGACCAGTCGTGATTCCAAGAGTAGATATTGCTAGGCCCTTCCAAACGCCGTATCCTTTCATGAGAGCATACAGCCCCGATCTATATCGCCATGATATAGACGCCGCGACTTTTGTTGCCTTCATCGACAATCTTGCCGTGGCAGAAGCTCCGCCGGCTCCATTGCAAGCCTTGAACGTTGCAGGCCAAGCAATTGGATTCGTGTAAGTAGATGATTCACCAAAGTCGTCTCACCCTGGCTGACAATTTGGTTTGCAGACCGCATCACTGGGCGCAAGCTGCTAGTTTTGGTATAGGCATGGCCGCAGGTGTAGGTACAGCTGCAGTCACTCGAATTCGGACGCAGCGATTCTTGGAGGCCGTTAATCGCGATCATTTCGGACCTCGAGGACTGAAGGTGTCCATCTGCAAAGGCCATGATTTGGCTCCGAGGATTGGACTCGGACAACTATTACCAGAAATACCGTTAGTCGTCCCTTCTTCCAGAAACCGCCTGATTAAGCTAACATACAGGTATATAGACCAATGGATCTCAGATCACAATGCATCAGTATCAGAGACCGACAAATGCAGTCCATCGCTGCAAACATAGCACCATTATCTTTAGATGTCCCTCCGCCTTCCGAGCAACGCAACATCATCGATAGAATGAGCGCCAAGCAAGTCGAGTCTCAAATTAAAAGGTCCGAGAAAAGTAATCGCAAAGAGCTACTAAAACTTCGAGAAAAGGATTCGAAAATGGCCAGAAGGTCACAGGGACACTCCGGCGGCGACAGTTCCGATTCAAGTTGGGAGGATGAGCAGCGCGAGCTGGACGAGAAGATGCAGAAGATTCAGCGCAAGGCCGACGAAAAATTGGCTGACGCAAGCCCTAGACAGGCTTCAAGGATAGAGGAGAGGCGAGCAAAAGAGATGCGAAAAATCGAGCGAGAGCAGAAGAAGCTGGATAAAGAGGTTGAGAAGAAGATGTCCAAAGCTTCGAGAAAGGAGGACAAGAAGCTATCCAAAGATGGTCGGAAGGCGGGAAGAATGGAATTTGTGGTCGTTGAAAATATTTAACAAGTGTTTCTTGATGTTGATAGTTTGATTATATAGCCAAGAGCATCTAGACTGGAGTTGGGTTGTTTGACAAAGGTTGGATATCGAGCAAATATCGTGCGGTTGCCCATCTGCCCGCTGAACCGGAATAGATTTGTTGTAATATTGCCTTGAGCCATGATCCAATCTCCATGTTATCAATGCCCACTGCATCAAAAGCCATTCTCAGCGGGAATAGTATAAAGAGGCTGCTAATATCGTCTCCTCTTCGCTGCATATGGTAGTCCATGCTGCGGCATATCGCTGTTCCCGCTGTGTTTATCGAAGCTCGTATCCCTTCACATTTATTCTCGTCCAACTCGAGTTGAATACCGAGGCAAAGCCTTGATACAAGAATAATCGCGCCATGGTATAGACTCATGATATTGGCCTGGTAGAGGGACTCAAAATGATAGACCGTTTGCCAGATTGGCGTTGACAGTCCTTCCGAGTCTATAATCTCTGGCGTTGATGAAGGTGAGGGTACTTCAGTCCACGGGCTTATACCTAGGCCTTGTTTCCAAGTGTAAAGACTGTCCAAAGTTGCGTAAGCTTTCTCCTCGAGTTGATGCAGAGCAGAATGCCTCTCGTGTTGAGCATATTTAGCAGGAAGAGACTCTCGCAACACAAAAAGCTCCGGACAGTCGGCAAGAATATCGATCAAAAGCTGCATGGCGTCTTTTCGTTCCGCATGGTTCACCCATGGGAGAGTTTTCCAGTCCGGAGACGCAAGAATCGTGTTTTGGCGCCCCAAGAGTGCTGAAAAGATGATGGAAGGGCGGACGCTCTCTAATATGGTCAAACAAGGAAGCGACGCCATGGACTCAGGTCCTCTAATTTCCAGAAGTCGTTCAAGCCCTCGTGAATGCTGTAACCATCCAGCCTCGAGATCACTAATGAGATACTGTTCCGTTGTCAGCATAACGGTCGCCTCATGGGGAGGCGCATCTTACCTCGAACAGCGCCATGATCATGATGGATTGTAGAACGTCCAACGTACGACTCGCACTTTGATCACCTAGCCTCTGATTAAGGGTCTTCAATGACTTTCCATACTTGGATATGCCACGCCTCAAAATCTCCTTTTCCATATGCGCAATGCCAAAGTACGTTGTTGATAGAGCAACCAAACACTGCTTGGCTAACCCTCCGCTGCTTCCAGGCATTGACGAAACATCAGCGCCATCTTCTAAAAGCTGAGACACTGTGTAGGTAATGAAAATGTCCTCATGGGGCATCTGAGGTTTATATATACTCCAAGGCGCTGTGGGATTCATGTTATCCAAGTGGCCAGCCCCAGATGAAGTAACGTCTTGTCCCATAGCTATGTTGCTTATTGCCTGCGCAATAGAAGACTGATTTGATGGAACAGCACGTCCGCTCTGTCCATCATATTGAAGAATACTGAGGCCCCGGGAGCCTCCACATTGCAGCCCTGCTTTGAGACATCGCTTACAGTGTGGAGTTGTAAGATCTGGTGTCTAGAGTCAGGAGCTGGCTCAACGGACAGTTCAATAGAAGCACTGGGAAAAGACACGGCGCTCACCGCATTTTATCCGTCGACGTCGACACTCATCGCAAGCTTTGGATCTCCCCCCAACTCCGACCATCTTTTTTTTCTTCCTCTGATGAAAGATGTTGGCGATACGCAGTGCAGGAGAATCTGTTATGATACGAACCGCCAGGCAACGGTTGTTTGTCCTAACATTAAACTGAGGGGAACGTTGAGATGATATGCAACCGCGGATGGTGTATCTCGACGATCGCATTCATAATACGCGTAACGAGATGAAGCAACGTTCAGTGGATGCCGTTTGTCAATCATCATCTCATCCTCTTTCGGCACCCGAGATAAGATGACATGGACTGAAGTTGGCGCTAGAAGGATCACTGCCGCTTTATATTCCGGATTTAGCCTCCGATTAAAGCGGATCAGGATTCAGCCCAGCTTCATACGTCAGCCCAGCAGTAAGTAGTAGCAAAATAGATTCATCTTGATGCCAAAACAATGATGTTAATACTCGTATGAAGGCAGCTTTACTATTCGAGTATCCTCAATTATGCGACCGCAGTGGCCAAACATGTGTTTATGCGTATGTACCTACATGTAAACCGCAGGTAGTACATACATGTAAGCAGAGCCTTGTGAGATCCCAGCACAAAGCACACGGACAGCAAATGGTAACTGCAGTCAAGCACATGAATAAATAAAAAAGGGAAAAAATCCTCAATAAGCCCAGGTACGTATGTTGAAACTAATATACATGAAGCACTATGAGACGTGCGTCTCGCCTAAACGCAATAAAGCAGAGATTATTAGTATTAGTTGTTCCCATGCAATCATCGTAAGATTCTGGCTACCGTCTTCCAGAGCCTTGCTATCTTCGATTCAAGACCTTTTACCAAACACATGTCAAATGGTCGCTTTGATATCATGAAATATTTGGTTTCTCCAACGACGCCCGACTCTGGATCGTATTGTCCAAGATAGGTACGAAAGCTATTATCTTGAACACAGATGGTAAGGATTTCCTTTTTATTATCCTTGCCCAGAGAGTGCCAATGATATCTTCCATACAAAGCCTCTGAAACAAAGGATTCGGCTAGCCTCGCAGGGTTCAGGGCATAGAGTTGCATAAATTGATGCGCATGATGTAAACAGTACACGCTTCCCCGCCTTCAGCTGAGGTCTCTGCCTCCTCTTCTCTTCTATATATTACACGAGGCAGCATTTGGCTGGTGGTTGATATTCCCAGCTTACAAGCCGTACCGCCTATTGAGATTTACTCACTGATAGTCTCGACGCCATGGACGAGAGGTTTCGAATTAAAAGACGCTCACGTACTGGGCCAAGAGGCAGGCCATTCCCATCGAAAAGCGGCCTTGTCGAGTTCATAACGGCAAGGTCAACATTGTGGTCGAAGGGTCCTGTTAAATATCACGTTAAAGCATCTCCACAATGCAGTATCTGTGTGGGAAGGATACTCGACAAAGAAATAGCAATGGCGCGTAAGTCAGCTCAGCTACGTCTACAACAAAGCCTCGAGCTCTTTGCATTATATATGTATCGTTGACGTTTTATTCAGTCTTTGGGGAAAACCATGCATACAAGGGACAGACACAGCCCTTTCCCTTTCCTCCTTTAGGCTCTGCCTACCGTCCTTCCAACGAGTACTTGTTTTGCCGGATGAAGCGTTGCTCTTGCAATTCGTCAATCGAATATACTACAGTACACTTTGAATGCTATCAGATATTCCTCAAAGTCTGTAAGTTTGGGAAATTACAACAAGACTACGCGCTGCAAAAGCTATGGATATCTGCGGCGTGGAGGCTCCCATGGAAAAATGCATTCTTTATGCCCGCATCCAACGCATATATACCAACAAGTTCGAAAAGCCTTGAGCTATCGGGTCAACTATTTGGAATAACCTTCCTACATAGACTTCCTATGGAGCTGGTGCTCGTCATTTGGAGAGAATCTAAAGATTCCTTGTTCTGGAGGTGCATGTCGATCATCCGCATGGTAACTGAGTTTGAGACCAACACGCCAGAGCTGCAAATCGAGCCATTGGATCAAGTAGTTTCCTGGCGACGCAACGGAGAATTGGAGTGTGCTCCAACATCTGCCATGTACCCGATTACCAAACTTACGATTGACCAAGAAGGCATCAAGGAGGTGGAACGACTCAGTTGCAGGCCTCAGTATACAGGAGAGACTCATAGCGATTCGACTTTTATCGTCGAGGAAGGCTCGTCGTTGCAGGGTATCGAAGCACAGCTCCAGGTATTTTGTGTGAATGGCATTCGATATGTCCACTATAACTAATCCATTCTGCAGGATGGACGACTACGTCTACAAACTACGCAAATCCAGCCCAAGTACCCTTATATATGGAACACTCCAGCTCCACCTCGCTTCTCATTATGCAACGCCCAAATACCCGATGTATTCGAAACACAGAGGCTCCAGGTCATGAATACTCAGAAGATCATAGGCATCACTTTCTTCTTTCTCGCTGATAAGTTGTATGATCTTTACATTCACGACTCGGATGAATCAAGTGCAAATGCGCTGTATGAGCAACTCTCGCCAGACGTGCAGAGAGGCGCTTTCTGGATATACTTGCCGATCGGAACCACAGACAAAATACTTGTTCTTGGAACTCGGTTTATTTCTCGCAGCGAGTATAATGTTCTTGTTCGCATGGAAAAAGCGGGAGATGTTGTCATCGGGAGGAACTGCTTCTTTAGTGAAGACGACTACCACCATGACGGTCTATTGCCTGAGGACTGGCCGAGTAATCGTGCGGACCAATGCCTCAGTGGAGATGGCCCGGTAACTTTGGTTTATGGCGAGCGGGAACAAGGGTATCTTGAAATCCCATTGTTTGGCGCATATTGCGAATCAGGCAGCTGGACTCTTCCAGAGCCATTTATGCTTGAGAAGCCTACCCCTGAGCGGTTTGATCGTTTCGGTTACTATTCTCGAACGCCATTAGGTCAAATTGCAGAGTCTACGGTATATTACGTACCAGACACCGGCGGTTGTCAAGGCATTCTCCTGCGATATAAGAATGGCGGATGCAGGGCCGTTGGGCAATGCCGCGTGAACGTGGATCCCTCTGAAACAACTGCTGAACCAAGCTTGATTTGCGTTCGAAAAGAAGTTTATCGAGATTCACACGGACTCATGCAGGAAAAAACGTGCGTCAAGTTCACCCATAACACCTTGGATGACGAGCTTGATAAAGGGTGGGCACGATATCCACTGGAAGGCTTTATTGAGTTTTATTTCTTCTTCGACCATGTGCTCGTCGAAATAACAACCGAGTTTAGCGAGGATGTCGTTCGCCCAATAGAGCGGTGAGTAAGAAATCAATGAGTTAAGTACAATAAACTGACACATTTTACAGTCCGAAGGAGTCTTTGTTTTGGATGGATATGGCGTATAAGCATGTGATCCCATCAGACGAAGGGACAGAAGACTAAGAGAAAGGTCCTGAGATGAAGGATAAGACGAAACAGACTTGGCTTGTTGCGCAAAGGAGAAATTGATTGCAAAAGATAAAATTCAAAACAGGAACCGCGTTCCAAATGAAACAAAATGAAACCACAAAGTTGCCTAAATGAAGAACATTATCAGTGTTTGTTTGTATGGCAAAGGCACCTCCATGCCGTTTGTAAGTGAAGCCCAGAGCTCACAGTACCTGAGCTTGCACCCATTTTCACTGAAAGCTCAGGTACCCCCACCGGCTGGGCTACCGATAAGATAAAGCGCCATCTGATAGCGATAAGCTTGCTATTCACGACCGATGCCAATACAGCTTCATCATCGTTTCCTCTCCATCTCACCACGAGCTAATTCCTCAATATATCTGGCTTTGCACACTCTCAATCTGCGTCCATATTGTACCATCTGCTACCAGACATTACGGCACTCCTCATACGACTCGCGATTTGAGTTCTTCTCCGCCATACCGCCATCATGGCGCTCTCTCCAGTCGTCACCACCACCTCGTCCGCTTCAAACCCACAGCTCGAGAATATCCAGACACTACGGCCCGTCTCCTCGCCTCTCAAGAACCTCGCATCCGGCTCCGGCCAAACCTCATCTAATGGAACCCCCAAGCCCGCCCTCGCGCCCGCACCCGCCTCAACCACAGGCCAAACGCTGCCTCCGACGCTCGACCTCGCCGAGCAGATGAACGAGGAGGAGAAGCGCAAATACGTCAAGGGCAAGAAGCTCGGTGAAGGTACCTACGCCGTCGTCTTCCTCGGCCACCTCCGCTCCAACCCGGCGACGCGCGTCGCCATCAAGAAGATCAAGGTGCAGAAGGAATACACCGAGGGCATGGCGCCCGACGCGGTGCGCGAACTCAAGCACCTGCAGGAACTGCAGCATCCAAACATCATCTCGCTCCTCTCCGTCTTCTCCTCCAAGGACCAGAACCTCAACCTGGTGCTCGAGTACCTCCCGCTCGGCGACCTCGAGATGCTCATCCGCGACACCGACAACGTCCGCTACGGTGCCGCCGACATCAAGGCCTGGATGGGCATGCTCACCCGCGCCGTGTGGTTCTGCCACGAGAACTTCGTCCTGCACCGCGATATCAAGCCCAACAACTTGCTCATCGCCGCCGACGGCGAGGTCAAGCTTGCCGATTTCGGTCTCGCGCGCAGCTTCGCCGACCCCCATCGCCACATGACTTCCAACGTCATCACCCGCTGGTACCGACCGCCCGAGCTGCTCTTCGGCGCCCGATACTACAGCGGCGCCGTCGACGTGTGGTCCGTCGGCACCGTCTTCGCAGAGCTCATCCTTCGCGCGCCCTACATGCCCGGCAACAACGAGCTCGACCAGATCAAGATGATCTGTGAGTCCATCGGCACTCCCACAGAAGACAACTGGCCCGGCGTCACCCGGCTGCCAGAGTACACCGTGCCCGGCCAGCACCCCACGCGCGGGAGGGACTGGTACGAGATGCGGTTCGGCATCGTAGGCACCGACGGCGTCGATCTGCTCATCAAGACACTTGCCCTGAACCCACAGAAACGCATCACCGCGCGAGAGATGCTCAAGCACCGCTGGTGGCATTCCGAGCCCAAGCCCACGCGCAAGGACGACCTGCCCCGCAAAGACAGCGGCGCTGGAGAGGATAAGATGGGCATGGACCTGAAACGGCGTCCTGGAATGGTGGCTGACGACGATAGGGGTGCCAAGGTGGCCCGCAAGCTGGACTTTGGACAGAGGTAGAATGCTCGGTTTCGAGCTTCTGTTGTTTGTTTGTTTTTCTTGAGGTCTCTCTGCACTTGACCATGAAAAGGCGTTCTCATCCGGATAACATATACATGTATATACCACATCTACCACGGAGTTGGCTCTAAACTAAGAATAGGGGCCCAATGGATCCAGGCCAAATTAGCTATATAATGGGAAAATCAATTCGTATTTTGTTGCATTCTTATTCTCTTTATTCATCACGCTGTACAGGGAGTATATATATATAATGATTTCTATCTATGCATTGCGCCAATCTAGGCACACTCATTATCCAAATGATCCTTTTGGTCACCCACCTCCCCCCTTTCGCTCAACCCAGAAACTTTTTAATAACTTTCATGGCTCACATAATTCATCATCTCATCATTCCCAAGTCTATCCAACAACCCAAAAACGAGTCCCAGCAACGATATCCCGCTCTCCCCCTTTACATGACCAAGCAGTCCATTCCGTACATTGCCCTCTCGACGCTCCTCCTGACTTGATACCAATCCGCCCTACGCTGCGCATACTCATACACCTCCTCCGCACGAAACACGCCGCTAAATCGATCTCCGTCCGCAATCACCGTAGCCATTTCTTTGGCATGGCCCGGATCAATGAGGTAGATCTGGCTTAGCTCGCGCAGCGCAGCAAAGTACGGCAACACATCCTGATTCCGGAGCGACCTCACATAGTCGGAATACAGATTCATGTCAGCAATGAGCTTGACAGCGCCGTCGGTGCTGACACGCTGCCTCTTGAGGTGTTTGCATATCGCAGTAAAGAGCCGCTGGCCAACTTCGCCGTTGAAGACGTCGAGCATCGACTTCTCCGTCGTGCCAATGAGCATGTTGGTGTGGGATCTGACGAGGTCGACAATACGACGAGCTGTAGGTGTCGGCCCGATATCCAGCTCCGCCATGGATCCAAGCGTTGCGCGGTGGGACATTCGATGGTTCCCATCGTCCACTGGCATTCGGGGGGTAGGGTTGTAGTCTGTGGGCTGCTGCAGAGTTCCCTGGAGGTATTCGACCTCATCCATGAGAACGTCGATGCCCTTGTTCAAGCCGGCCGCCACGCTTTCATCAAGCATCTGCTCAAACTTCTTCTTGGCTAGGCCGGAGGGATCCAAAAAGTCGTTCTTGTCGGCAATCTTGGGCGCTGCCAGTTGCTGCTCGTAAAAGACTTCAATCATCTGGGATATGAGGTCGCCCACATTGACCAGCTCAATAAACATCACCAACGGCGCCACACCTTTTTGGTCATGATCGCTAACATCTCTCGGATTGTACTGAGACAAGTGATCTACAGCCATGTCAAAGCCGAGTTTGACATGCCGCTGTCCGAGGATACGAACGAGGGCAATAAATATGTTGGCGCATTGCTCCTTGGCTTCTCCTCCAACCTGTCCGCCCAAGGGGATAAGCACCGCAGCTCGCCCAAGGCTACTCTTGGCCTTGTGCACCAAATCTAGAGCTACTTCGATGCTGAACAAAGACTTGATGCCTTCCAACTTGGAGGCCATTATGGCTGCTTTGGCTGCAAGCTCGTCAGTCGGAGCTTTGGCCCCAGGCATAGGGCTGCTACCCCGTCCTTGGATTTCATTGCCCAACCCTGGAGTCTGTGGTCGTGAAGACTGAGGGGTCAAGACCGCGGACCCATTTGCAGTAACTGCGGGCGAGGATGCCGGTTTCGTAGTCGCAAACGGAGAGCCGATGGGGAAATTGGGCAGAACTGTGACGGGCATCATAATAACCTTCTTGAAAGAGCTCAAGAAGTCGTTCTTCTCTGCAGAACGATTAATGTTGGACATGTAAAACGACTCCAAAGACGAGTCTTGTTCGGAAAGCTTCTTCTCCCACTGGGAGACCTCTATTTCCGCCTGTTTCGTGAAGAAATCCAGCTCCTCTTGCAGATATAAATCGAGGTGAGGCTCAAACACCTTCAGCGTCAGCTGCTTGGCACGCTTCTCTATTTCTCCTTCTTCCCCAGGCCCCTTGGGAGGTGTAAGTGATTGGAAGAATCTCATCGTCTGCTCGAATATGCCGGAAATGGCCTTGAGGTAGGAAAGAATGCTGCGCTCGTGCGCCTCGTCAAACATGGGAGTTGTGTATTCGGCAATGATGTCCTCCGCAACCTTTTCGGTGAGCCCCCAGAACACAACGGCGGGATCGGGAAATATTCGTTCCAGAATGCTCGCTTGCTCGTTGACCTTGAGGAGTACTTGCTCAAAGAAGCGACGTGACGGCTCCAGCGTCACATCGTCTGTAAATGCCTGGTTCAAGCAGTCCATTGGATTGTGCACCATATCACGATCATTAAAGAGCGGGTGCTTCTGTATAAAGAGCTCGATTCCAGTCTTGGCGCCGTTGAGCGTGTGCAAAACATGAGCGTATCGGTGCATGCGCCCATCCACGTCCCAGAATTCGTAGCCCTGTTCAAACTCTCGCAAAACAGCGGCTTCGAAGATGTTCATCATTGCCGTCAGCTTCGCATCTCTAACGGCCCATCCCTCGGACCAATCACTCCCCGCAAATTTGTGCAGGTTGGCCAGCATCTGCGCTTGCTGCTCGGGATCTGTAAAGGCTTTGAACACGATCGGGTCCGTGTGCGACTTTGCCTGGGCCAGATCAAAGTAGAAGGGCGCAAGAGCTTTGTAGATTTTGCCATACTCCTGCCTTGCCCCGCCTCTGATGCTCTTGACGCGCTTGAATACGTCGAGGTACGCCGCGGGGTCCTCAGCAGGATCGCTTGTCCCAATTGTCATGGTCTCGAACCCGTCTCTCAGTTCTGAAGCAGGTCGTTGTCGACGTTGTTGTTCGACCGTGGCATCGAATATGGTGGACGATGCGACTGCGTTCGTCTTGCCATCTTTGGCCTGGTTCGCGGCGGCCGCAGCAGCAGCAGCTTCTCGCCTGCGCCTGACCGACTCTTCAAACCTCTGTCTGGCCTCTCGCTCGTCCCAGCATCCCATACTCTTCAATCGTGATACCCAGCGAGTGTCATCGTATACCATCTCTCGCAAACGGTGGGAAACGCGGGCACAGCGCAACTGGTCGGCCACGGGCAAGTAGTTGAGGATCGTCACCATGATTTCTGTCCACAGCAGCACAGTTAGCTGCCATTGAGCTCTCCATAAGGCCTCGTAGGGTCAAGCAAATCAACCAGGAAGCGAGACATTACCTGCTGGGAGCTTGGATCGCGCATCGAGCTCGGTGGCCTTGAGAACGCCCAAGATGCTGCCCCGGTTGCGAGGCCCAGAGCCTCCAGACCGATACATGGTGGCGATAGTTGGTGCACAGGCGATGAGGCCTGCGCTATTCGTACAGTTTGTGGTACGCACAACACCATCGGCGTCTGCTATGTAGCTTCAGGCGAGGCGAGGCGCATCGTCGTGATGCTGGTGGGCGAAAGAGTTGTGCTGTTTTGGCGGTGCTGAAACGCTGAGACGGAGGTGTAAGTGCGTATTCGGTAAACAAGTATCGCAGGTGGGGGATTTTGGCGGCATGAGTTTCACCGAGCTCTTCTAAAAACGGTTCTAATTTGCAAGTACCTCAGCACCAAGACTTACTAGCGGTGGTACCTGAGCTGACATTGTTTGCTAATAATAGCAACGCTGGAGATACCCTGCAATTTATCTCATGATGTACAATGCAATCGAATGAGAATTAAAATCCGTTGACATCTCTGCCTTATCTTTAGCTGATATATGCAATTTATTATCTATCATCTATCGAAATTTTGAAAACTCCTCAATGATGTAGCGCATCGTAGCGTATGAAGCAGAAGAACTGGTGATGGTGTAATGCACCAAACTGATCAACCTAGATTGTTTCCTCACCCCAGCAAACAAAGGAATAAAAAAGACAAGAAAATGTATCCAAAAGCTTTGGGAATAATAGAAATAATAAAAAAAAGGCCTCGCAATGCGATTGGCCTTTGCAATTCCTTCTGTATCAACTCAACCTAAATCCTGTGCACGTATATATGCTGTAAAAAATAAATCGGCGCCGCAATGCTAGGTATCATGGCCAAAACCGCCCCCCTAATCCAGGAATGTGAACAAATGAGTATGCAAAACATTCATGGCTCTCGTGGCATCGCGAGCGTCAATGACACAGGAGATGTTGATCTCACTCGCCCCTGTAATAAATGCGTTAGTCTGGTGAAAAACATGCGTCTTGGTGGTTTTGCTTACCTTGAGAAATCATCTCGAGATTGACATTGTGCTCTCCGAGCGTCGAAAACATGCGCCCAGCAACGCCAACCATGTTCTTCATGTCTGCCCCAACTAGACTCAAAATAGCCATGTCTGTTAGAATGCTGACATCTCCACACTCCGCCAAGTCCCGCTTCGCAGTCTCAAACGCCTCCGATCGAATTCCGTCAGCGTGGATGGCCATGGAGACGTGCACCTCACTCGTGGAGATGAGATCGACGGAGATGGACTGCTTGTCGAGGATGGAAAACACGCGGGCGAAGAAGCCATGTGAAATGGATCTCTTGTTTGAGTGGACGTTGATGACGCTGATCTGATCCTTGATTGTGACGGCAGTTGGGCGCCTGGGATTCTTGAACAGGGCCCGTTGCGAAGGTCTTGATCGGTGCAGCTGCTGCGCCGCCGACAGAATTGGATCTGGAATCACCACCGTGCCGTTTCCGCGTGGATTCTTAACATTCTTGATGCGGATAGGGATGGGCGGATGGGCCCGGATGACCTGGTCCATGGTAAGGTGGTGGATGACCTCGGAACCGTAAAACGTCAATTCAGCGGCCTCTGACGGCGTGATGGATGGTAGCAATCGAGCCGTGGGGACCTTTGACGGGTCTGCTGTGAAGATGCCGTCGACTTCTTTCCAGATCTGCAGCTCGTCCGCCTTCAATCCCACGGCGCAGAGGGCCGCGCAGAGATCTGTGTAGCCACGACCAATATCTCCATCAATCAAGCTGCCAGGGACGTTTCCAAAGAAGCCCGTGACAACCGGGACCCGGTGCTCGCACGCGGTGAGCTTTTTGAGAAATCTGCTTACCGCCAGCTTGTAAAAGCCGGCATCCAGGGATGGAGAAGGGGTGTCGTTATGCAAGACATCTGACAGGTCCACATATTCAGCGTCAACTCCTGAATCTTTCAACAGTGTAGTCATAAACAAGCAGCTGAGCTTCTCGCCGAAGCTGATGACGCGGTCCTTTGACCTTGAGTTGATTTCAAGGTTGAATCTCTTGGTGGCCATGATGTACTCAATCAACTCCTGGCATTCTGCCTTGAGCTTGGCTACCAAGCCATCTCTCAACTCTGGATCCTGGACAAACGTCTCGGCGGCGGAGACGTGATCATTGCAAACATCCTGGATGAGCCCAGCAGCCTGCTCAATCAATTCCTGTTGCTTCTCCTCGGAGCTGAGGGGCGTAGCAATGTTTCTGAGTTTTGTGTAGACAGAAAGTAGCCTAAACAACGAGACAATGAGAAATCCGCTGCAAGATGTAACGAGTCCAACATGGATGGGGGTTTCTTACCGACTGGTGGTGCCCTCGGCCTTCTTGCCCGTGCTTCGAGCAGAGCATACAACAACAACTCGGTTCCGCGAAAGATTGGCCCTGTAGCAGTATCATAATAAGCTGGAGGCCATACATAGCGTGACTCACCATCGCCACATGTGGACAAACTTACTTGACAATATCACGAGCAATCTATCATGAGAGAGAGCGCGCATCAGCATTGACTCATTGAACATCCCGCAAACTTTAAAAAAGCAAAAAGCACAGAATAAATTCAAAATAACCTCAACTCTCACTCACCTTGTCTGGGAATTTTCCAACACTCGTCCCGCCAAACTTCTGAACCACCCAGCCCAGGTCGGACGAATTATCACATGTCGCGCTGCCCATGGTGACGATGCTTCCTTGCTGCTAGCGACTTCGGAATCGAAACTGAATCCGCTAAATGGCCACTTCTGCGCTCCACTAGATGGATGACGTTGTCCTGGGTCCCAATTCCCCCTTGAAGAACAAATAAAGGAAAAAGAAAAAAAGAGTAAAATTGAGTGAGTAAAATGTTCAAGACACGAAGTCAAAAAGATAGTGGCGGTTGAAGTATGTACTCTAGTTAGCTTTTTAATAGAATAGAAAAAAAGAGAAAGCCACAGATCGAAAAAGCCTCCAATGGTAGAAAAGAGTAAGGGGAGAAAAAAAAAGGTTGCCTCAGCTCAAGTCCGAATCTCCAATGAATCGAAAGAGTCACAGATTTAGTGGAGGGGCGTTTCGGACACCGAATGGTCCAAAATCTGAGTGATGGAGACGGTTTTGTATTGTGGCGTGGGCCGAAGAACGGCGAGGTGAGTCTCCAGTTTTTTTTTCGTCCGCTCCGAACAGGGAAAATCAAGAGGGAATTTTCAATAGTCATACCAAAGTGTGAACCCGGCACGGCAAAGCGGTTATACTATTAGTCGTCACATTTATCAATTGGGTCCTGATTTGATGTCTATCTCATCATTATATTGCTGTATGCAGACGGTGAGTCTTGGTGGTGAGTCTCAGATAAGACAGACCCCTGGGCACGAATCAAACCACTGCCGTTGACTGCATCCGTCTTACTTGGTTGTGGCGGCTTACGTACAGAAGAGGGCAGTGGTAGTAGAATAGTTGATGTCCCATTGCAGCCAGTAGTTACAAAGATATTACTCTCCTTTCTTTCTTTCTCTCTGACTACTTCTCCAACTGCAATTATCAATTCACGTATGCTTTCCTTTTGAATGTGTCCTATTCCCTTACTTGTGGCGCAACGTGGTGAGCCACAACATGCATGACATCCCTAGTACTCTGCTCAGCTATCATGATATCAAATAAAACGAAAAAAAAAAACGCATCTGCAGCAGAGAACCCATTCACACCGTATCCGGAGAAACAGGTGCTGAATACATCGTACACCCTATCCAGTAATTGCCAACACCCCGTCTATTCCAACACGCCCCTTGCCATGGTCCTCCCCTCCAATAATAAAAAAAGAATACAACCAGCGGGAAACAAGATGGCCACCGCAAGGCCTTTGAAATATATAGCAAGAAACAGAAAAAAACACCAATCCCCCGGTCGGAACCATCCGTGCGGAAGCCTTTTATTACAGTCCAGATGTCGTGTCGTCGTCCATTCGTCCGATCATCACAGTGATTAGTCCGTCTCCTATCGCAGCGAGCTTTGGTCGAGCTGATCTTGGCCCAAACCAGAAGCAATCCGCTGCGTAATTAACTCTCTCATCCCTCTTCATTCCATCTTTCAAATATTTTTGAAACTTCTTTTTTCTTTTTCTGCAAGGCAGTTCATGTGCTTTCGTGGAGGTGAGAAAGGGGTTACTATAAGCTTGCACCCGCTGTCAGCTCCAGCCCCTGGCCTTCTGCTCCTGCGAAAGTGAACTTGTCCATGGGAAAATCTTCCTCGGGAGTCCGAATTCCAATGCCACTATCATCATGGGAATCGGCAATCATCGGGGCCGAGTTGGTATTGTTTGGTGGTGGAAACGGCGCTCGGCCCGGCTGCGTGTGTGATACATGGGCTACGCTCACATCGTCGCTGCCACTGCTGTATCGAGAAACCTGTCTGCTCGTGGGCTTGCTGGAAGCCTGAGACTGAGGTTCTGTTGCCGGTATGGGTGCTTTGGCACTTTCCTTCATGAAACCGCCTTGCTCGGCCAGAAAGCAAGTCATTTCATCCACCCACGTCTTTGTTACCCACCAGGAGCCAAAGCTCTTACCTTGGGCTAATGTAAGGTCTCGCATGACGGCGGTTCCAACTCTTTCAACACACCACACAATATCTGCATGTGATGCGTAAGGGAATTTTGCTGGCAGGCTTTGCAAAAAATTGACCCATCTGTCCAAGACGTTCTGACCCGATGTGTCGACGCCAGCATCGGCCTCCGCTTGGCGACCACTGCGTGTAACCACGTCCCCATAGATTGTTAGACATTCAACCTCCCAAGGAACATTTGCCGGATCTAGCAAATCTCTAATTTCAGTCACGAGCAAGGTGACGACGTCGTCCATGCCGCGGGTTGGAACGCACTCGGCAATCTTGCGAGCGCGAATCATGGTGATCCAGTCAACATACATCTGATCGCGATTGGCCGGGTTTGAAAGCATGTTGGCTGCAGCATGTGCCGTCAGATTCACACGCAGGGCACGATCCAACAGGCCTGCAAAAATGGCAGCCGGCGATTCCTTGGCCGTAATAACGTGCTGTGGCTGGCCTTGGAACGAGTCTCGAATATGGGGCACTAATCTCTCGGAAATGTTGCGGAGGGTATCGAGAACTGGCTTGGGAACGACTTGAAGAGTCAAGCCAGAGACAATGCGCATCATTCGTTGATATAGAGCAATGTCGCATCCTTCAATCCATGGGGCAAGGGCGGGGTGTCCAAACAACTTCTGGACGGGCATGGTCAGTGTGCCCTGGAAAGACGTGTATAGGTGGAAGAATGTCTTTTCACGGCAGTACCGAATGCACTCTACCAAGGATGTGCAGTGTGATCGGTACAGAGCAGACAGCGACTTGGCTGCATCAGGGTCAGTTCCATGGGGGAGATAGGATTCAATCGGAGGCAGGGCGATTGGCTCGGACTGTTCGAACGCGCTCTCATCTGGGGGTGGAAACGCCAGCTGCAGCTCCGTCTTGTTGGATGTAGCGTTCACATTATCAATGTTGCTGAGGTCGGGGTGGTTATAGAGGCTGTGGGATCTGTTTGATGACTTGGTCGGTAGGGGGTTGATTTGAGTTTGTGTGGCTGTTTGAGGCGAGGGCAGTACATCCCGGCGAACATTGTTGTTACCAGGCTGTGTTGGTACGCTGGAGCTGGATCAGTAACAAGTCTTGTTTTGTTTCCTAATTCGCATCGCAGTCTCGTCCTTTGACTCACCTAAGGCTCTGAGAAAGAGCTGCTGCTGCTTCTGGAAGCGCCCTCGGGGGCTGCGGCTGCGGCTCCTTTGCTTCTGGCTGATCCTCAGCCAGGGCGAAGTTGACGTAGTGGTATTTTGATTCTCCTCGAACTCCAAGACGGCGTGTCTTGAGGCCGGGAAAGAGAACCCTGACCAACTTTCCGAAGCTAGCTGGGTTCAAAACTGTTATTCTTTCGGTAGCGCATCGTGAGGCATAGTTGGCATAGACTCGGCCGCGAGGAACAGAGCCCTTTCCTTTGGAACAGACTGAATTGATCCTGTAAACGCACAAGGTTAGAACGAGCAGCATTAAACACATATAGCACATGGCGCATACCATAACATGGCAAAAACCTGGCGGGTGCGCTCAGAGTTGGGCCCTCGCTCGTTTCCATGCAGTTCACGTGCCACATCCTGGAGACTGCGATGTCGGTTCGCGCTGTAGAGATGCCGCATTTCCAGCTCGTTGTTGGCACTAGACCTCGTGGCTGTCTTGACGGCACCGGCGGCTCCCGTCATGGAGTCAGCGTCCTCGTTCTCTTCGCGATCCAGCATCTGACTGTCGCCCTCGGTGAAGCTCGCATTGGCGCCGTACTGCTCGGCAGGTAGCGGATGCCTCGTCATTGTGTGATGTTGTTGATATTGCATGTGATGGGCCATAGCAGGTCCCATGGATCCGTCCATGGAGAAGTCGTGGTTCGAGGATTGCATGTGGGTCGCCGCCTGCAGGATCATGTCTTCAGGGGACATTTGCGGTGCGGCGCCCAAGTCTTTCGAGTGACCGTGGTGCTCGCTAGGGATCCATTGACCGGTATAGAGAGATGAGGCCTCGGCGAAGGCTGTTTGGTCGAGATTGGACTGGGTAGCGGCACTGTGAATCGACGTCGTGGAAGCGCGGGAGAGAGGCCGCTTCCTGGCCTTGGCCGCTGCGCGTGTCGCTGAATTGTCTGCAGGGGAACGAAGAGTTAGCTGGCAGCGCCGTGAAAGGGATTAAATGCAAAAGCAATTGCACAGGCCGGGAAAAGTATACCCTGTTCCATGGTGAGAGTCTGGCGTGGTTGAGTTTCAAGGGCTGAAGTTTGTCGTCGAAATGGCTGCTAACTAGACAACAAACATTGGCTGTGGACCGGAGACACGAGCAGGTTTGGCGACCCGGATCTCGCCGCGACCAGACGCGAGCAAGGGTCAAAAAAATCCCAAGATGGAAGCGAAGAAGGAGCTGATGCAAGCGACTTTGCACAGGAGCTGCACGGGCGGTTCTGTCGATGCGCGCGCCTGGTGGTTTGTGCCGAGTCGACTTTTGGCTGCAGCTGTTGTTGTGATTTGAATTTCTGTTGCGAGGCCAACGAGAGGAGAAAAGCAGACGGGCAGACGCAGGACCCCAACTGGGCAAGAAGCCAAACTAGGCAAAACTAAACAAAAGGCAGAATAACAAACTTTGCGACATTAGGTAAGCAGGCTTGCGCACTAATTAGGTGGAATTCCAGCTGTGGCCGAATTGTGAGGAGCGGGGCAATAACAAAAGAGTTCGGAAGAGGCTGTCATGTCATACCTTATAATTTCATGGTGGCTTTTCTGAATAATATGCACGAGAATCAAGGGATGCAATATTGTTATTGTTCTCTTTCCTATCTTGCCGGCTTGATTTACCTCAGTAACGGTAAACGAGCAGCAAATACAGTATTCAGCTGTACTCTGTTCAGAATGAAAGCACGCATATTACCACCTACTACACTAATGATTTCATTCAAGTGCCTAGCTCCCGGATGCGGTGCCGGACAGCGCTTGCAATACGGTAATACTCAGCTCCGTACTTGGCACATCATTCTGAGAAATACAGTAAAACTTAACAAGCGGTATGGCACCTTTTGGGTTGACTACCTGAATACCCTCCTGCTCAGTTGTTGTTCAGGTTAGTAATTGTCACTTTGCTCTCAGTCTGGCCTTAGTTCCCTGCATGGTACTTGTTCAAAGTACTACTCCGTAGATGTTGATAGGTGATATCACATGCGCGTGCTCATGGTCCGACAGCCTTTGTCGGGTGCTCCCTCGCAAGCTACAACTCCAAGTCCAAGACCTCTCACAACCCCTTGCTGCTGACGTCCCCCCAAGTCCCCAGGGGACAAGACTAATGCCCGGAATACTACTGGGTAGTGCGGAGTAGTCGCCACGTACAGAGTACCTCGAGTCAGCACCGGATCGTGACGAGCACTGCGCTGTACAGGTACGCATCTTCTACGGCGTTCTACATCCCGTAGTTAGGCACATTCAGGAAATGCTCCGCTGGGGCTCCATCTCGCTGCGTTATCTGCTGTCTTGACGTCTTCCATTGGTCTTCCATTGCCGTATTTTCAGGTTGCTGCATTTCCCCCTCCACCACACCTGAAGCGGCACCGCAGAATATCCGACCCTTCCATGCAAATGATAGGACGTCATGTATCTCGCCCAAGGCGTGTACCCCTCTCTCCAGCCAAGCCCTGGTGGGCTGAGCAGGTACCTTGCCGGATGCCGACACCTCGGCCCTAACACAAGCATGGCCCCAGTTTCAGCACGGAGCAGATCGACTCAGCAGCACACGTAGCCGGTCCATTCCCTTGCCAAGTGCAACCTGTTACTTCCACAAGCCCCAAGCCGCTGACGCTATTTATCAAAGCTTCCTGAAATCTGGGCTCGATCAACCTCTTAATACCATCATCACTCCCATTCCTGCATCCACCCTTATTTTGTAACTTTTCTCCTCCTCTTGCTCTGCTCTGCTATCTCGAAGCACCTCACCTAGCGCTGCTATCACTTATCCATCTACACCTTGTGCTTATTTATTTCTTATTTTTATTTGCGGGGACCTTTTGCTGTCGTCGCAAGAACCTCCACGTCGACAGCTGCGCAAATTTGAGCATCAAGCTTCAACCTAAAGCAAAATGGCGTCTGCCCAGGCAAAGGCTCAGGATTACCTGAGCGTCATTGATAAGGAGGTTCGTCTTCTGCGCCGCCTCGGCCAATGCTGTACCTTCAATCGAGCTCTGCGTGCTGACTTTGTAAAATGTACAGCTCTCCAAATACCCCGCCCTTAACAATCTCGAGAAGCAGATTGGTGTCCCCAAGGCCTATGCCGTCATCGGTGTTGCTGCTCTCTACTTCTTCCTCATCATCTTCAACATTGGCGGCCAGCTCCTCACAAACTTTGCCGGCTTTGTTCTTCCTGGCTACTACTCTCTGGGCGCTTTGTTCTCTCAGTCCAAGGAAGATGACACCCAGTGGCTGACGGTGAGTTACTTCTGGTTGCCCCTGCACATTGCGTCTACGCAGACCAAAGAATCACGGCGACTAATTCCATTTTTCAGTACTGGGTTGTTTTCGCTTTCTTCACCGTCGTCGAGGGCTTCTTCAGCATTGTCTACTGGTTCCCCTTCTACTTTGTCTTCAAGTTCATCTTCCTGCTGTGGCTGGCTCTCCCCACTTTCCGGTAAGTTTCTCTTCCAGAAAGCTTCCACGTGTAGAAAGATCTAATTTTTTCCCCCTGTAGCGGCGCTGAGGTCATTTTCCGATCTTTCCTTGCTCCTACCCTCGGCCGATACTTCCAGGGCCCTGGCACTTCTGCCGGTCTCCGCTCCAAGACTGATGCCTTTGACAAGACTCAGTAAATTATGCTAGCTTGAGCAGCTACTTCCACTTGGTCGCAAAGATCAACCACTTGCTCGCCAAGTCCCGGACCAGGTGCTGTAGACCCCAAAGATGGAGGACGGGCCAGATTGAAACAACCGATTATTGGGAATAAAATGGGGTATCACGGAATCGCCGGCACACGTTGGATTTCCGGAGAAGGATTAGGGTTATCTGAGGAACCAAGAGCTTGGGAATCAGGATTTCGATAACGCATGTTTGTTTAGAAGGTGCCATGAATTGGAGGTTGTAGGGCGCAATCGAGTATCAGTTTGAAGATGAAGAGAGAATGCACATGTGACAATGGAAAGACGCTTTGCGGCGACCTGGAGTCTAACTCAAGCTGAAATGTAGGAGCATAGCTCCCCGTACCAGCCAATGACGCCACCATTCGACCGCCCAGGACGCTACCGCATTGTACTGACAATTAGACTATCTGGAGCATCTATTTACTGAAAGCCACAGGTCCATTTTCTAGCACTTGAGTCTGAAAACCGATATTCAATTTCTGTGTTTTTTTGCACGTGCGCATGCGCACTCGGTGTGCCCCCTCTGTCCTGTATCGATGATGCAGAAATGTCCGTGATACGAGGTACCAGCTGCTGGATTGCGGATTACGTGGCTGTGCGGGTGAGCTGCGCCTCTCCCTGAGTGCGGCCCCCTGCGCGCTTCGATAACTGCCACCCGCCTGATAACCGGCATCTGGTACTCCGTATTATCGTGAAACGACGATCTGACAAACCATTGAAGCGGAAGCGAAGCCGACAACGCCAGCTGACGGCTGGAGAAGGAGGTTCTTTCTTTCTTTTCTTTTTCTTTCTCTTTTGCTTCTTTTCTTCTTCTTGAAACATTGCAGAGATCCACCATGATATCACATGTCTCCTGGAGATCGACATATCACAATCAGGAAAAAGAACATGCCGCATTACTAGACGACCTTCTCGCAAGCGACAACCAAAATAACACAAGCCCGCACGGAATGCGCCTGTGATGCTATTGACCCCATTGCAATCGCGACTTGCGGCCTCTCTCGCGGGGCTGCTGGTTGTTTTGATGCTCTACATTCTTCTCTTCGCACCCACCGCGGCGCTCGCTCTGGAGCTTGCAGCACCTCCTCTATCCGACTTGACGACCCCGGCAGAGCCTCTGCGGCTGGACGCTGAATCGCATTCCTTTTACGAACCCGATTTCGCCTTGTTTGATCGCGGAATAGTCGGTCGAGCCCCCGTCGATTCGACCCCTCTACAAAACAACATCCCGATCCCATTGAATCTTGAGCCTGGTGCCTCTGCCTGTTATGTGGTGCAGAAGAGCGTCATCTTCAGCGGCAGTGGAAGCTCGGGCTCTTCCAACTCCAAACAAGAGCTGAAACGGGATGATCAAGACTTGGAGAGGCGTGCCGATGATGATAACAATACGCCAAATAACGACCAGGGCAGTGGTGCTACAAGAACTCTCTACCTGTCTGCAAATACCTGCCTTCAGCCACACAGCACATCTTCAGACACAGCGACAACCCCGCAGCTGCGCCTTTTCATCTCTACTTCTAGCAAGGATGGATGTCCCGACGTGACGAAGCCTGCGGACGGTGTTCAGTCAAAGGCATTTGTAGAAGGTGCTGTCATGTACAGCTTAAACGCAACAGGAGACGTATACGTCACCGTTTCAGCCCCGAATGTCACCAAAGATTTTCAAGGCATATACAATTTTGAGATTGCGGCATCGATTGATGCCTACTACTACCAATACAACTCGAAAGATGGCCAGCTGTTATGGATGGACAGTGACGCCAAATCCGCCCTGCTCCAGACAGCGGCTTTGACAAGCAATACGAGCCAGATCCAGTCCATCATGAACGCTGGTCCGCAGTACGAACTTTATGTCCAGGGCAGTAAGGCGCCGATTTTAGACGGGCTAACGCGTTCGGTTTGTGGGATGAATAATGTTGCTCAGATTGCTTCGAAAAGACTGGATAATGGACAAATGAATAACAATGAATTGGTCCGAACCAAGATGACTGACAAGGGCCCAGGTGGCTGGCCCAGGCAACAATACTATTTTGAAGGGCTCAACTCCAGTTCGTCATATTCCGGAATTCTAGTCAAGGTTGTGAATACAACAACCAGCTCCAAGAGACAAAGCACAGGGGTAATTGGAGGCGGAGGCACCGTCTTTCCGCCCACTGATTTCCAAACCTCAGCAGGTATGGTTTTACTTTTCACATTTCGGGGGCTACGAAGTACCTAGTAGGTTCAAATGAGCCATGTACTAACAAGCTCTAATAGGGACAAACTGCAATCTCATCACCGATCTGGACTTTTGCGACGACGTGCAGTGGGCAGCTCCTGGGAACAACAAGTTTAACAACACGGAGCTGGGAAATCTCTACGACGCTTATGCCAAGCAGATGTATGCCAACTTTCAAAACGTGATGATGCAGATTCCTTGCGAAGCGCCGTCTACGCAGCGATATTCATTAGCGGTCAACTGCAATAACTGCACAGTGGCTTACAAACAATGGCTCTGTGCCGTCGCCATCCCCCGTTGTGAGGACTTCTCAAAGCAGAACAACTACACCATTCCAAGAAACGTTGCCCAGTCGTTCCCCAACGGCACTTTCCTCCCGGATGCGCTGAGACAAGAGCTTATGAAGACGCCGGCTTTCAACACATCTCGAACCACCTTCATAGACGAGGTTATTGCGCCGGGTCCCTACAAGGAAATCTTGCCTTGCGCGGATCTCTGCTATGGGGTCGTCCAAGGATGCCCAGCGGCAATTGGCTTTGGGTGTCCCGAGGCTGGCAAGCTTGGATTCAATGTGAGCTACGGGCTACGAGACCCTAACGGCGGAGCAGTTACTTGCAATTACCCAGGAGAGCCGAGAACTCAGGTCAGTGACTCGGGGGCAATCAAGCCTAGCCTGTTGCTCCTTGTTGCGGTTGTTGGTCTTGGTTCGGGTCTTTTGCTATGATATGAGGGGTGAAAAGAAGAGCAAAATGGTATTTATCCCGCATGCAAGGCGTTCATGGTTAGCGTTGATAGGATTTGAAAGGTTGGTTCACTATTTGAGAAGAAAGAGGAGCATGGCGTTTTACGGGCGACATATAATTTGACCAAGGCTGTTTTATGATGAGACTGGCCGCTTGGAAGGCCGGCGGCTCTTTTTGAATAGAAGCCTGGAGATTGGCTGGCGATTTGAATCACGCCTGTGATGATTGGCAATATCAAGAGTATAGAGAACGGAATACAGGCAAATGCATGCATCAATAAGAGCTGAGAACCGTTTAATTGTTGACAATGGTGGTATTACACTGGCCTTTTCATGTGGCCTCGGTTTATGCATATGTTTGTCGTCTGTATCGTGATGGCTTTGGATATGTTACTTCTCATGCCATGCCACAATTTCTCGTATGGAGTCTCAATGCCTTTCCAAATTTTCAATGCCGTTTGGGTATCTTTCCCTTCACGGCATATCCTTCTTCCCATCTTTTGTCTTTTGATATTCATTCACTGTGCTTTCCAGCGCTGCAATCGTCGCTATAACAGCACACATCTCCGTCAGCTTCGGCTCTCTCCATAAGAGAATCCGGTGACATAAGGACTCAATCTTGCTCACCGTCCGCCTCCGCGCGATGCTCATCGGCCTCGAGTTTATTCCAGGTCCAGTAGGCGACCTGGTATGTGAAGACGGCGAGGACAAGGACCTTGCCTATCGGGCGGGTAAACGTCTTGTAGAACTGCGCCTGTTGTTGCACAAGCCACAAGTCAGTACCAAATAGAGAATGAATGATATTGAGAAGGGGAGAGAAGAGGCTGCTCACCACTGGGCTCGGCTGCTTCGTCGCATAGCTTCTCGCCTGTCGCATCGCACCACCACCCGGCAAACGAACAGCAGCAGCCGCTCTCCGGCGCAAGACGCCCAGCCCCAGAGCCGGATTCATCGTTTCGGCTTTCGAAAGTCCGGAATCACGACAAATTCGTCTCAGGGAGATGCACGTGTCTCAATGCGTGCTTTTGCCAGTCATTAGGCGCTGGAGCGCATTGTTCGCCGATGGAAAGCTCCAGTTTCTCTCGGGCTCTGTCATCATAGGGCCGAAAACTGTAGTGCAATTTTTAGCATCACGGGCCTGCTAAAGAGGGCGCTAAATTCTGTTGCCAGATCCGAACCATGCAGAACAAACAGTACATCGATCATGCACCATGTGGCGGTGCAGACGGACTGTACACCCTTCTGTTAGGCGCTGCTGCCCGCTAAAACGGCCTGGAACAAATGCGCTATTGTCCAGCATGTCGCACCCCGCAGAGGACAACATGGACCTGGGCTGGACCGTTTTTAGGCCCGATACACGCCACATGCACTAAAGCACCTGTACTCATACTCGTACAGGCAGCTCCCCAGGCACACCACAGGCTACACAAAGGTACCGACTACCTCGCCCGCTACTCCCCGTAACCGGCGCAAGCTCGTATCCGGAACCTCTCCATCGATTAGATAGCGCCGCGGCTATTTTCCCTTGACGACACATGTCCTTGTCTCCAGATCCCTGAAATCAATCTTGCTGGCCATTTACTTCTTCCTATTCCATTCCTTTCGATTCTCTCTATCGCCCTTTTTCGCTCCTTCGTACAATTGACTTTGTTTCGCGGTGTCCTTGCAAAGAAACCAAAATCTGTCCTAATCCTATCGAACACTCTTCGGATTTGACACGACATCCGAAATAATTCGCCCCCGTCTAATTAAAGCTTCTGGTATAAGAAGTCGCATCACCCGGCTGGGCGCAATTTCTCCAGCTACGTTACACTTTAACGTTTTACCAATTTCTCAACAAACTCATAAATCACAATGGTAAGTATCTATCCTTTGCGATTCAACATATAAAATTAGAACAACGTGTCTAACAACTGCAATCCTACAGGCTCAAACCCTCGAGCAGCGCCGGCGCAACGCCAAGTTCGCCAAAGACCAGGAGAACAAGATGGGCAAGTCGGAGGACCAGCTCAAGAAGCGCACCAAGGAGACCCCCAAGTCGCCCATCTCCCTCTTCTGGCTCGGTACGTCTAATTCGAACAGCTACCTAATCCTAGACTTGCGCTAACTTGCCCTGGTGCAGCCATTCTTGGATTCGTCGTCTTCGGCGGACTCGTCTTTGAGCTCCTCTCGCGCTTCTTTGGCATCTAGTTCGAATGCCCGATACCACCACCTATCTGATAAAATTCGAAGCGAAATAAAGCGAAAAGTACAAAAAAAAAGAAAAAGGGTTGAAGGCCTGCGAGAAAGTGGCAGAGACCTTGACATAAATAGAAGGAAGAGCGAGCGTGGGCATGGGAGGCGAGAGTGAGAGCAAAAATGACGGCTTGTGAGTGCCGTCAAGTGTCTTGGTGCTGCTGCCGCCACGATTGTTACATTGTCATTTCATTTGCGTATCTTGCCTTATTTGCGACATGATCCTAAAGTTGGTATCATGGGGGTTTACGGCGCATGGGCATTGTAAATCTAGTACTTGGGGATTTTATGAGAGGAGAGAACAGAGAACAAGAAACAAATCATTCCATATGGTATCTCCTGTGAGTCCTATCTAACGCCTTATAGACTTCATGCGTCAAATCAACGCGATGAACAGATGCAAACTTGACATGCAATGCGAAACGACAATGCTGTATGCAGTATAGTACAAGTAATGGGTTTGCCATAGCATCATCGCTCAGAGGATGTGGCAGCCCTACGCACCCAAGCCGCGGCGCTTGTGGCCACTCTCCTTGAGCATCATGCCAGCCTCGAACTGCTGCTGGATGGCTGCCTCGGCGCGGACCGATTTGCCCGGGTTGGAGGCCATGCTGCCTGGTTTGGTGGCATTGACACCGGCCTTCTTACCTCCGAGCAGTCTAAGGAACTTATCCTGTCGAGCTGCTCCTCCCTCGAGGCCTTGAATCTTGACCTGCTCGGTCGTCGCCTGCGCAACCTTCTCTCCTCCCTTGGTCTTTTTTTCTTTCTTGCTGACTGGCTGCTCAGCATCGTCGTCGTGCTTTCGTTTCTTATCAGCCTTGGGCTTGACGCTAGTTGCCTGCTCCTCGACGGCTTTGTCTTCCTCAGACTTGGCCTTGGACTTCTTCTTCTTCTTCTTATCTTTCTTCTTCTCGCCGCTCTTCTCCTCCTCAGTAGCCTCAGTAGCGCCGTTGGGCTTGCCCTTTGAGGTAGCCGTGGTAGATTTAGCAGCGTCTTTCACGACGGCATTAACCTCCTTGTCGCCCGCGGAAACAGCATCGTCGTCATGCGTGAGGTTGGCAGGCAATTGGCTGTCACCATCCTCGGTAGTTTTCTACAAGCAAAGTCAATAACAGGCGCAGAGCCATATATGCACTAGAATGGAAACTTCGTACCTTGAGAGCCTTTGCCACGCGCTTGGCCAGCTTGTCGGCGTCTTCCGCTTGCTGGAGCAGCTGCTTGGCCTCGGCTTCAAGCTTCTTGGACTCTGCCAAATTCTGGAGAAGCTTTTCCTCAACCTCCAAAAGCTTCTTCTCCAGAAGCTTGTCACTCTTCTTCTTGTCACTTTCCTGCTTCTCCTTCTTGCCTGAGATGGGGTTCTTGGCACCATCAGAAGCTTCTTTGGCTAATTGTTCATTGGCCTTGCGCTCGGCTTTGCGAGCCTTCTTTTGGGCCTTGCGAGCAGCTAAGAAACATTACGATGAGCTTTGAAAGACTTTTCAAGGTCATAGGCAATGCGGACACATTGAAGCACAAATGTGTGACTGCCTTTTAAAAAAGAAAAAAAATGAGAGAGAGAGAGAGAGCGACGGAAAACCTACCTCGATCGGCATCCGCCTTTCCGTCGGTTGCAGAATTGCCCATGATGACTTGCAGAATAGGAAAGTGATCAAGACAAAATAGGTTGAACAAGTTACGGTGATCGGATTTCTGTGTAATCAGAGACTCAGTCGTGCGTAGTTGAGATTGCGCGTAGGCCAAGTTGAAGTTTGAGAAATCTTGGTGGAAAGCTGCAGGCGATCTGCAATCTGCAGCTAGAAAGAGCTGCTGCACCAAAATAAAAAAAAAAATATGGGCTTTCTGCCGGGCGGTGAAGAGTACCCCACACTAAGCGTAAGGCAGGTACGCAGTGCAAACGGGAAGCGATTGCCGGGCTGAAGGAAGGTGGGGTGAGAAGCTGTGGTACCTGCCAGAGTAGCGCGAGATCAGGAACGATACGAAATACTCCAGAGAGGAGTTTTGGGGCTGAATAACAAGCGGGAGATTTGAGGTTTGATGCGTCATGACAACGAAGATAACTGCATACCTGTAAAATACATTGCTATATGATAGGTATAAGGCTATATTAGTAAGGTGTTGATGTATGGTAATTGGTACTGATGTATTTGAGGCAGCTTACAAAAAGGCGAAATCGTTGAGTATGCATGATAGTGCCGAGGGCAAAGTGTTGAATCTTGACCCATTATGTAAACAAAACGGTAATTTGTAGTCTACTCTTGAAGTCTTCATCCCCTCGTTTCAAGCATTACGCCATCTGGTTCAAATACAACCGGAATTTACGAAGCTGAAGAGAAGAACAGCCGTTGCTTCTCTTTAGTTAGCCACAGATTCTATCCTGAGGAGTCTAGCTGACGATCTTCTGCCTTACTCGCTCCACCGATACCCCTACATACAAACGGAAATCACTGCCACAACAATTCGAGCACTTTGCCAGGAAACATCTTCAAAAATGTTGGAGTGGATTCTCAAACTATTTGTGCGTAGCATGGCATGGCATGTCACCTAATTATGCAACAAGTTGTGTGCCGGATCCTTCATGCAGCCCGCCTGGCGCGAGGCTTGAATCCCCGAGATGATCGGCCTGTCCACTCCCACAAATCTAGATCAAGAGCCACAAAATAGAGGCCCCTGTTCACTATCTGCCGTCGCAAACCGCGACCAACACACATTTGTGTAACTGTCGATTTTTAGTATTAGACGTAATGCAAGGGGGTTGCCGGTTTCCCTTAGCTTAAATGCACAGTAGCTACACTTAGGGCAAGGAATCACTCATATTTAACTTTCTATGCCAGCACAATATGAGTTCCAGTTTGTTTATTTAAAGTTATGTACGTGCAATGATCAACTCTATGAACGCTGCTGTATATCTTAATCGTCATCAATGAGAAGAGGTGTAGTGTTCATCAACGTCTTTATGCTTTCCCGTATATGCGCCCGCGCCTTAAACCAACTTAGAGAGAATAAAGACATTGTGTCTCAACAAAAAAGCCGGCAATTGTAGAAAATGAGGCCTGACCGATAGAAAAAATAGAACAGAAGAAGGGAAAAGAATATGAAGAACAGGAAGAAAAGGAAGGAAAGAAGTATATATAAGAATATGCTCATGTGTCTTCATGAAAACATGGGATAAGGGTGACCAAAAGTTGGCCCATCATAGATGTAGGTATTCTCGTCCACGTAGCCATCGTTGACTCCGCCGCTGCTATAGCTGGCAGTTTGGCGAACATCAGAGCTGAAAGATGAAGAGTAATTCCTAGCGACAAAGCTGTCTTCTAGGTGTGTTCCCTGCCCGCTGCTCTTACGGCTCTCAGCCTCATGTCCTCGAGATACGATGTGGCTCAGGCTCACACTGCCCCATGGCAGACCTGATGGCTCTGGCTCTGTATCCACGTCGTCTGGCTCGGGAATGCGGTAGCTGTTGCCGGCATGTTCTTTGTCTTTTGCTTCACGCTCTGCTCTCTCTTTTTGTTCCTTGACTTTGCCACCTTTATGTGTAGTTAGCAAGCTGGTGCTTAGCATAGTTAGGATATAGTTTGAGAGACGTACGAAACTTGCGTTGTGCGATGCGATTCTGTATCCTCCTCCTCTCTTCTGGGTCTGTCACCTCAGACCACTCGGCGTCTTTTGCGCTTGCTTTACTCTTTTTTTGTGGTGTAGAGCAACTGCTGCTCTTATGTGATGAAGGCTCAGGACTTTGAGAGAGACTTCTGGATCGGTGTGTTGCAGGCATAGTAATAAGGCAAGGCTCTATCTTGAAGCCAAAACAGAATGTTTCAATCGACCGCTTGAGACTTTAAGCTAAGTTATGGAGAGTGTGTAAGTGTTTTTGTGGGCGCCGTATGGTTCAACGTGGGATTTTATACCCTGAATCGTGTCAATTGACAGGCGAGTTCAACTCAGGTTCAATGTGTGTTCAAAATAAAGCACGTGCTAATTGGGATATTATATCGTTCAAGCGAGCAGAATGTCTCATGCTCAAATCGCGAGAGGAGAAATAATACACGGCGTGATAAAGTAGTCCTTGGTTAAATCTATTACAGAAGAGACGCAGTGGATAGTGGGAATCAGCCAAGGCTTATAAGTCAAACAGCGAGGCAAAACCAAAGCATGAGCCGTGAAACCGACCCAGGCAGAGCCCCAAGAACCAGAACGACCCAAATGCCAGAATAGCCCCGGCTCTAACCCCAGTACCCGTCGGTCATCGAGCAGCGACAGCCGTGATTCAGGAGCTAAACGGGCCATCCGCCTGCTTACCTGTACGGACAGGGGACCAGTTTAGAGCATTCACGCCAAGGGATCTGCGGTACGCCCTTTTCAGACTCCACTGCGAGGATTCCAGGGTCCGGGCTGGTAGTGGCACGGAATCAGCGTGCGCGGCATCGTGTGTGGACGGAGGACGAAGCCGATGCTAGAGAGAAGGGATGTGGGTGGATGGATGGATGGATAGACTCATGGACCGATACGGAGGATGCGAGTTGAGGCCTTGGGAGGGCGTACAGGTAACAACGGTGACGTAGCAGTACTAGTTCTGTTGATGCTGTTTTGAAATCCAGAATTCACACGGCACCGAAGGATCACAGGCGAGGTCACCCGGGGGCGGGAAAGGCCCGTGAGTTTGAGCGCAAGAAGAGTGCTAGAACAGGGCTAGTTATTAGTGCTGGTGCTGGTTCTCGTACGAGTCTCCTCGGTATATTTTGTGTGTCCGTCCTTGTATGTCCCAGCATGGACAAATAGCGCGAGAACTGCATCTGGAACCCGGCACTGAGGGTGAAGCGACGGGGAGGTTACATGCACTCCTCCTGGGCAGGGGATCGTCAGCAGGGGGAATGCCGGTGTGAAGCATCATCTCATTGCTTGTTTCCTCGTTGCCACTCCCAGTGCCGTATGCATGTAGATGCATGTATCACTTGTTGCCTGGTGCTACTGCTGCCCTAAGGCATCTGCCTTGGTCAATAGCAATTCTAGTACGCAATCTAACGGACGTGATAATGACTCCGAAACAGACGTCGGGTTATTTATTTGCAAAAGAGCCATATTATGAGTAAACGCCAGAACAGAGAGTACAGGCTAGAGGTATTTCCCAGGGCTGCAGTTAGTGCAAGTAACATCGAGGCATCAAACGAAGCGGCACTAGACCGAAAGACGGCATGATTCAAGTCAAACAAGGTTAGAGATAAAGGTTAGCACTCGATATAAGCCAATCGTAATATTGCAGGTTTGTCTGGTGGGGCAAAATACCCTGCTGGCCAATGTTAAAAAGACGACCTACGTACCGACTACGGAGAGCAGGATACATGTTCTAACAGCCCTTCGCCGTATAGTGGCTTCAGCCGCAGCTTTGGGTTGAAGCGAAGGAGTCCCATGTCAAAAAGAAGGAAAAAAAGAAGGGGGGCATTCGATTAGGACACAGTAGCTAAACTCTTGTATACTGGCTCGCCTGTGCCTTTTTGCCCTCTTCGGCTTCGGTTTGTACCCTTCGGCTTCGGTGCCTTGTTCTTTGTGCACATGTTCACCCTCTTTTGTCTTGCATGATGGTGGTTTAGACACAGACGCCACCTGCATGTGCTTAAGGATACGAGTTCGAGACTTGATGAGACTTGACTGCCCAAGAATTAGAGCAATCTTGGCGATTGTGAGGCGTGAATTGTGGCCAATTGTGTGCTAGGGCCGCTGTAGCTCTGCCCATGAAAAGCCCTGGACGCTATTTATAGGTGACTTAACGTTGATGTGAGTTCCAAGTCTAGAGTCGCTTCGATACCGAGCAGGGCAATTTAGTACTAACGTCAAGTTGCTCCTTCCCAGCAACTGCTATACTGCAGGTCACGTTATGAGTAAGGTACCTGTATGCACAGACTTCTCGCAAAGCTTCCTTCAAATTCTTTCTTAACTTCACTGCACCATTATCTTCATTGTCAGCCTCGCATCCTGCCTCTCCGCTGAGCTGAGTCTCTGCAGTTGACAAGCAACACGGCCAGAATCCACAACCCATACAGTTTCGACTTGCGACTAATACTATTTCCCTCCAGTTGCTAGACTAACACCTAGCCTTGTCTGTGCTGCTGCTAGGATGACTCTTTTGCCGGCCAACGTTAATCTTTGGGGGCCGCGCACAGGGCTGGCACCAATGACAAACAGCGTTACAAAAGGTCCCCGCCCATTGCACTCCAGCTCTTCAGCCCAATCAAGGATCCCCGACTAATAAAGCGAGATATACGACGGGGTGCCAGGCGTCACATCCCCTTCCAACTTTGCGTCAGCGCAGCCCTCGTCCTGTTTTTGCATCTCCGCTGGGCTGGTTGACGCATTCGGGTGACAGAACCGAATCATTAATCGTCACCAGCCACGCCTGCTGAGGCTTGCTCGCGCAAGCACACACGCACTCAACGCCGTGGCTCCAGACGATGACAAATGGACACGCGCAAGAGTATGCTTCGTAATACACAACCTAGACGATATAGTATCGCTGTCATTTCTCATTCTCTCGTCTCTGCATCAATAAGCATGCTTGGAAATCCTTACAGCTCGGCATCTGCTCGACGCCTTATGGTCGACAGCCCAGACACCCAGCTCACGAGCATGTTTCGTTGCCTCCAATTCCACCAATACGAACGAGTCTCTATTCGCATTGGTCAGATCACTTTCTCAGCTCTGAGTTCAGGAGGGTTGCTTCATCTCAAGCCATGCACGCGATGGGGTGGTACGTGCAAAAGCCACGCGCCTCACCCCACCGTCACCAGGCACCACGGTGCCAGAAGTCTCGCCTTGCTCATCGTATTAGGATGTCTCCTGAATTTCCATGCCTCGGATAGGCTATTGGGCAAGCCAAGTGAACGTTTTCTGGACACTCGATGTGAGATGTGGCGGCGACACCGAATACTGTCGGGCTAATAAGATCGTGGTTGCTACAGAATTACACTTTGTGTGGTTCAAAATCACCCCGACTGGCACCCCAATCGCATCTCTACCGGCACTCGCAGAAAAGACGGATGTACTCGCTGCTTAAGAGTGTTGATACGAGACAAGGCAACCATTAGACCTGCCTCCCCCACAGTCTAACACCCTGTTGCTTCTTCTCACCATGGCGAATATCTCAGAGATCATGGATGGGAATGCCAGGGCATGACTACACTTGAGGCTCTTACCGAGCATTGACCACTAGCTCCTCGCTCTTCCCTCCCTGGCGTTGATGAGACGGGTTAGCGAGTGTGGTATCGTCAACGGCGCCCTCCCGACATCTCTCATGCCGCATCGTGGCCCTCACCCTTGTCTAGGAAGCACGATCTATTCAAGGAGCCGAGGCAGGATACACAATGTTAGCTCCAAAGGTGATATTGAGCCAACGCTCACACGGTTCAACAAACCGCATTGCTAGTAATGCATGTTATAAACACATGCTGCGATATGTCGCGTGCTGTTTCCACCATCCCTGCTTGCCATGCGTTCCCATCCTTTGAGCTAAAACGCGGATGCCCTTCTGCATGCTCCGTAGGGCTGCCAAGAATACCACGGGTCAGGTCGGTATACAAAAATAGGGCACGTAGCCGTCGAAAAGAGCATGGTGATCTACACTAACCCGCGACAAGTATTCAGGGCGAGAGAGATTCTAATCTCAAGAGTTTTCTATTCTTAGGTATTGCAGGGGTTACTCTATTTGATCTACATAATAGCTTGGCTGTCCTCGAGAGCCCCCACCCAGGACGGACACCTACACGATTCAGTGTAAAAAGCATGAATGAGGTTGTAGATGCTCGGCATACGTTGTCGAGTCAATGACATTGCTGCCTTTCTGAATTACCTCCTCACGCTATGCCTCATTTCTACCGGGGAGCAATGCATCTGATCTACCCTGGTTTTCAGCTGAGAGCTCTGGTCCCTCTTTCGACTACTTCTTGCCTGGTTTTACCCATCGGCCGCACATCTCGGCCGCTTTGCGTTTTTTTCTTCTCCTGCTGCTTTTTCTTTTCTTTATTTAGCATCAACAGAAATCTTCAAGTCGGCCGACACTCCGTCGCATTGGTTACCGTGGTGAGGCGATAGCTTGGGATTGGCATCTTCTCGGCTCAGAAAGAGGGGGCCCCAAAAGTTCGTGGATGGCGAGGAGTGAAATTGTGAGTACAGACGCTTCTTTGATCCAATAGCTGCTCAGTTCTTTATTTAGAATGATGACTTTTGACTCATATCTACGTTATATGCTACGCGTTATGCGTTATGCGTTATGCCGAGATAGAGGTTCTGCTAAATGGACTCGGACATGTCCCGAGAAACATGGAAGGAAGAGAAAGACTCACAAGACATGTGATGGGAAGAGTCAAGTCTACTATGTGAGTAACAGCAACTTATACATTATACGGAAAAGAAAATGAAGAACACTTCATGTGACATATGCGTGGGGCATTTACTTGGACATGAATCTATTATTTTCCATCTTTGGTCAGTTTCTCCCAGCCTTCTTGGGTTATTATACTCGAAATTATTGATAATGATACACGACGCAGTTATCCGCACGACGCAAAACGCAAAGCTCAACAGAAAATCTCTAAAATAACATCACTGTCACGGGCTCTCCATCTCGGCTAGCTGTGGCGACATTGTCGCTGGCCTGGGTACCACAGGCTCATCATGGCCAGTTTGGCCCATCTCCTGCGGTGGTTTTGGCGGTACCCAGAACCCAGACATATCGCTATGTCCTCCCATATACGCCTCTTGTGGGACTGACGAGGAAGCCATGCTCATGTGCGCGTTAGAGGCGTAATACGCATTAGGAGGGTGAGCAGGCGAGCCATATCCACCTGAGTGTACAGGGACTGGCACGATTTGCGGCTTTGCCGACTGACGGCGAAAGTATAGTAACAATCCGACGGCAAGAAGCAAAACTGCCGCGCCGCCGATGGCGATTCCTGCTATCGCTCCGCCAGATAGGGTGGCCGAGCTGGACTTGGAATCCGGGCTGGGGTTTGCATCACCAGCTGCCGTAGTCGTAGAGCTCGGAGGCTCTGAAGTCGTCGCCGTCGAGCTCGTTGTCGGTGCTGGGTTATTTATCGTAGTAGTCACCACCGAAACGTTGCTCGTCCCACTTGGCCCAAGGTCCTTGTATGCATCGCAGTCGGGCTTGGGTTGCGCAAGGGGGCATTCCTCTGCGAAGCAGATTGAGTAGAGCTGGCCGTTGATAGGGGGCGCACACCGCACGGCGTATCGCGCATTCATAAACGTGTCGAGTGTTTCCGCATCCTCTTCCGAGAAGCCAAAATACTTGCTCGCCAGCGTGAGCTGCTCAACGAAGTATCCGATGTGCGTCTGGTTCAGGTTCATAAACTTGTGGACATAGGCCATGGAAAGAGGACCGCCGCTGTCGGCCGTCCGTGGAAACTTTGGCGCAAGACTGCAACCGTAGACAAAACCAAAGGCCGTAAACCAGTGAGTGAAGAGGCGGCTTGATTAAGAGAAACGATAACGGTTAGTAATGGTAATGGTTGAGTGAAGCGGCAAAGAAGCCATGAAAACACTTACTACTGATTCGTCGACTTGTCTATATTGACGGAATTCGCAGAGCCATTCAAGAAAGACATGAGTGGCGCGGTAGCTCCTCCATCTAACCAGTCAATGCCTACTGGCTGGTTATTCAAGTTCGTCGTCGCCTCTGTAGTGTGCCATCACGATGGGTTAGCAAACGAACAGCCAAGTTGGGGGTTTGTACAACTACACTGAGAGGATTGTCTTACTTGAGCCGTCGAACCAAGGTCGAAGGTATACACCAATCCCATCAAAGTTTCCTTTGTTGAAAATACCGGTGTTCTCGTCGATTGGGTTTGGAAGACCAGCACTTCCAGCATAGGCGAGAGTGACGATGCTCTGGACGAGGAGCAACTGCGTGGTGACATTGCTCTCACCGTACCGCTGCGCTGCGTAATAGTCGCATATTGATTCGTTACCGGCTCTTTGGGCGAGACACTCTCGCCCTGCGGCCAACAGCAAGACGGCGGCGACGCGTTTCCACAGCATGTCGAGCCCCCTACAGTTACAGATCTGATGGACAAGTCATATGTCGAAGCAGCAGAGACAGAAGATGAGGCGGGACAACCAGCGACCCGAGAGTACGGATTGCTTCGTGGTAATATAGGGGGCACCCAGCCGGGCGTTTGCATCTGGCCGGGTCAGGGCCAGACCATTTTCATTTCCTCTAGCCGCACCAACTTGAATCCCAAATCCCACGACGTGCATATTGTGGCGGACGAGGCCTCGCTCGATTTGCTGGACCGGGGGCAGCCATGGCGTCCCTGTCAGCCCAATGCTCGCTTCCTTCTCGAATAATTGCCCCCAGCAAGGCTGCGTCTAACGTTACTGCTGCGGCGCCCCCATGTGACTGACAGCTCAATCGCGCTCTTTTTCAGCTTGTCGAGGCAACCAGCGAGATGGCCTCTGTGAATGGCCATGTCCAAGCAAGCCCAGAACTGCGGCGCTCCATACCCAAACGAGGATCACCGACTAACACCAGACGGCATGATGCCTGAAGTACGAGTAGCTCTCGCGCTATCCCGTGTTTTCGGCTATGAACTTGGCGTTCCAATCGGCACTTGGACAAAGCAGCGCGGTATGATTGGAGAAGAGCGGCAGCAAGCCCTCCTGCAGTGCCAATGCTTATATCTGACGGCGGACGTGAGTGAGTGACTTGTCCAGGTGCCCAGCGCGCCAATCCTTTGCGGCTGAAAGATGGCTTATTCAGTAGTCGAGCTCGCGAAAATGCAAGGGGGGGTCGATGGTTTAATCTTACCGTCAATACTATCGTCTTTAGCGTGCATGTCGACTGGGGACTGCCAACAACAAAACAAACAAAACTATCTGAAGCTTGGCGATAATTTCAGGCAGCCGTTTCTTGTCGGTGAGACATCTTGTGATTTATGATGATAACTAGGACCCGGGTTTGTGGCAAACGCCATGATTGCTTGGTATTTTGGCGTCCGTGTAAGTTGCGGCCTAGATTATGCTTAAAATGGCCCGGCCCAATGGTCGGCTGTCGCTGCTGAGCCAAGATACATAAAAAGGTTGTGCTTTGTTCACGATATCTCAGGTGACTTCTTTTGTGAAATAAGGGTACGAGTAGCTATCCTATCATTCACTGTGACCTCGTTGCCATTGTCATAATTATTGGGTAATATCTCAACCTCCTCTATAATCAGCTTTTCTGTATCGTCATTCCTGTGGAGTACATGTGGTGATGAATGAATCAAACACCCTCAGATAGTTTCTATTTTGACCCATCTTTCTAATTGCAGCGCTCATCTTGAATTTGGACGAATTATCATGATAGAGAGAACCTTGGATCAGAAACTTTCAAGGGGTCAGCTTTTTTCACTAGAAATCCAATTACCAATGATAATATTAATAGAGTGACTGCCTGAAAGCATGCAAGGGAAAGCTGCAGCTATTTCTGGGGATTCATTGTCTAGTTCCCTAAGTCGGTTATCTAATGTCTTACATCATAAATAACATGGGGATATAGTAATAGGTGGCAGAAAGTAGAGATAGCGACTAGCAAATACTAGAAAAGGTAGCAGTGGTGGCAGATACTAGAGCAATATAACAGAAGCAGCGGACACTGGACAAATATAGCGGTAATATCAGCATGTAGAAAACCAAGTATCTACTAGATTCAGTTGTTGGACTTTTGCGTAGCAAATATGTTTCTCTGTCCTTCTCGTTTACTCATAGAGAAGAGTGCACTGGTGGCTTAGTGTAAGTCGACGTTATGATCCAACCCAGCATCAAGGGGGCAGCCCAGACGCTTCCTCGCTATACCATGAGATTCATATCGTTATACCCTGAGACGGCAATGCTTTGATTGCTAGCACTAGAATAACAACAATTGTTTACAGAGTTTTCGTAATATACAATGCGCTAGCCATCAAGTGGCCCCCCTCTTAGAAGCCTGACAACGCTTCCGCCTCGCGCTCAGCTCTCCGCTCTACCGACCGTCTCTTGAAGCGAATCTCCGCCCTTCTTCTCTCACCACCATCAATCTTGCGTCCTTGACGTTGCTCCCACATGCCCTCCGTAACCTTGACGATTGCACCGGCCTGTTGCGGCAAGGGTGTCGCAAACGGCCCCGCTATTGACTTGAGTCCTCTAACTGTGTAGCCATTGGGTCGAGGGAGGATTTCGGAATCCCCCAGAGCTGCCTCTTCGCCCTGAGGCACATTGACCACGTATTTCGCATCGCTGACAATAGAGGCCGGTGGTGTTGCTACTTTCAGCAGAGCTTGGCCGTCCGTGACATATTTGAAGTCTCCGCCAGGTCCCAACGCACCCTTTCGGTATCGCTGCATCCACTGCAGAAGGTATCTGCGGTTGCGGGGAGGCTCGATTCCAAGCTCCTTGAGTTGTGGTGAGGTGAGGGAGAAGAGAGACTCCCATGACGGAAACTTGGAGGCGTGCTTATTGAGGCCGCGGCCAATGAGCGTGAGGAAGGTCTGGACGTCGGGGACGAATGGTCTAGGTTGCGGGATTGTCGGAGCCGGTCTCGTCTTGTGAAGCCATCGTGCTTGGTTTGCGCCCAGGAAGCTGGTGCTGCGAAGGAATCGCAAGGGTGGTAATAGGCCGTTCTTCATCGTGACTGTGTCGAGGAAGCCCTAATGTTTGGTGGTCAGCGGCATTGACAGGGCAAATTGGCCGCTGATTGGCGAATAACAATAACATCAATAATTACCTTGAACGGTAGCCGTACAAAAAACCGGCAGTTGACGGTCCTGACACTGCAAATCCTCTTTTCGAGCCCAGCCCGCGCAATGCTATGACATGCGAACTTTCTTGGTCTGATCCATTCGATTTTCAAGATATTAGCTAAGCAAGGCTTAAGTAAATTAGTGGGGTAGTGACCACACCTGGTTTATCGGTGTCATTCCATTGGTTCATTTGGATTATCCAATTGATAAGGCCTGGAATTACTTCCGGCTGCCTTCCATGTCGAGTAACTTGTCGCATCATCACTCCTTCACACTTCTGATTCATCATGACAGCGCGCGCATCTCCCATGCGTGGTGCTGGCTTGTGTTTGAATCATCCAAAATAATCCAAAATACGCCCGATTAACGAGATTTATACAGAATGTTCCGCAAGAGGGCACCGCGCAAGCCCGCGGCGTGGCCCACGTTCGACATCGGACACGATGGTGAGTCCGTTCAGTATCCGCTGTGTTTCCCTGCAAAGTATTCACAAACTGACGTTTATTTCATCTTCGAAGATACCCTTCCGTCTGCTTTTCTAGAGTTTTTCGACTCTCTATCCACTCAAGGTCCTTCCGGACACATCAGAGATAGCCCCGATGAAGTCGAGCCCCCCTCGTCGAAGCGTCGCAAAATAGACCGTGAATCAGGCATTAGCATCTGTGTCGCCAAAGCCGAAATATCATTCTCGCGCCGATGTGAAGAGGCTTCAAGCCCAAACCGCCGTAGTGTCCATCGTGGTGTTGAATCATTGCTCAAGTTTGGTCTTTCTGGCGAAGATTTATTGATCCGAACGCTACCAACCAGTCGCCTTGGTCAGTTCGCCGCGCACGTACGTCTACGACCTGGGGATGCAGATCGAAATGCCCACGAGATATTTGATATTGAGAAATTAAGCTTGAGGAGGACCACCGTAGGCGCTATTTGGGTAGGCGCTGACATTGTGATCGAGCATCACCAAGGAGTTGCTTCCATGACCATCTCTCTTCAGCTTTTCTGGAATGAAACATCAACCCCGTATGCGCCGTTACGACGATACGACGAGCGCCGATGCAGTGAGAAGCTGATTAATGTCTTCTTCCCCCCGCAATGGAGGACGGTCAATCCCGCTTCGTGGTCGCCGATGGATTTCTACAATGCGGCACACGTACCACCAAAAGATGATACCAGCTCCCTTTCCATTCATGTTCCTGGTCTAAACGCCACCCTTTTTCCCTACCAAAAGCGAACATTGCAATGGCTACTGCGTCGAGAAGGAGTAAAGTGGACCACGCAAGACACAACTCTCCATCCATTATTGGAGGAGGAGCAGAAGCTGGACCTAGATCTGTTCCGTGCCGTGAATGATGCCCACGACCGCAAAATATATCTTAGTGATGTATTCCACACTGTTACCCGAGATCCCGCCCCCTACTACCAGGCCAGCAGACTTGTCAAAGGTGGTATTCTGGCGGAAGAAATGGGACTGGGAAAGACCCTGGAAATGATTAGTCTCATCCTTTTGCACAGGCGGCAACCAGAACATCCTCCAGATTTTCTACCAGGCCAGGAGAACCTTGTTCCTAGCGGCGCAACCTTTATCGTGACTCCGAAATCCTTACAGCCGCAGTGGATATCTGAACTATCCCGTCATGCTCCAGGATTACGTGTAAAGCATTATACTGGATGTCGAGGAGTTGATAAAGAGGACGAGGCTCGACTTGTAGCCGAGCTAGCCGGGTATGATGTGGTGGTGACGACTTATAGTGTGTTGTCTGCGGAGCTTCACTTTGCAATCAATCCTCCCGAACGATCAAGGAGGTTTGAAAGGGCATATCGCCGCGTTATTTCGCCCCTTGTCCAGATATTGTGGTGGAGAGTCTGTCTCGATGAAGCGCAAATGATTGAAAGCGGTGTCAGCCAGGCAGCGGCATTAGCAAGAGTAATCCCTCGAGTGAATGCTTGGGGCATCACTGGAACACCAGTCAAAGATGATGTAAAGGATCTGCTTGGTTTGCTATCTTTCCTGAGATACGAGCCCTACTGCTCTACGACGCCGGTCTGGCAAGCACTCACTACGCATCATAAGTCATTATTCCAGCAACTCTTCCATTCAATATCTATACGGCATACAAAGGCGCTGGTACGGGATGAGATATCTCTGCCGCCACAAAGACGGTTCGTCATAACGATGCCATTTACTGCAGTAGAAGAGCAGCATTACCAGTCATTATATAAAGAGATGGCGGAAGCGTGCAAGCTCAATACAGAAGGCGGTCCTTTGGCAGAGGACTGGGCTCCAGAGGAATATGAAGACGTTATGAGAATATGGCTCAACCGACTAAGACAAACTGCTCTTCATCCGGAAGTAGGTGTCTACGGACGACGAGTACTCGGAGGCAAGGAACGTCCTATGAGAACGGTAGAAGAAGTGTTGAGTGCCATGTTGGAGCAAGGCGAGACTGCTATCAGGAACGATGAGCGAGCGTATCTTTTGAGCAGACTGTTTCTGGGTCAGTTATTTGAGAACAGTCCTCGGGTCAGAGAGGCCCTTGAGATTTGGAAAGAGGTGCAAGACGAGTCTGCCAAACTGGTAACAGATGCCCAGGCAGCACTTCAAGAAGCACTCCGCGAGAAGAGAGGAGTCGAGGATGTGAGCGATACTTCGGAGAGGGTACAGGATGTGTCAGATTCAGACATTGGATCAGATGAAGAGGCCGAGGAAGAAGTGGGAAGTAGAGGCAAACTGGGCGAGCTGCAAAACCGGCTAAGAAACAGCCTTGAGCTGCACCACAAGGCTGTCTTCTTTTGTGCCAACGCATACTTTCAAATCAGGGACAACCAAGAGATGACACTGCCTGACTCGGAAGAATTCCAGCGTCTTAAGAAGCTTGAGGACGACGGCTACGAGAATGCCAAGATGATTCGAAGGAAGATTCTTGGACAGGGTCATCGCAAAGCCATGCGATTCGTGAAGAAAATTGCCCTGAAAGCCAACGATCAGACTTTTGTTGAGATACCAGAGCTCATTATGAAGAGTGAGAAGGGCATCGAAAGCAGTAAAACTGTCGACGATCTCGAGATCCTCTACGATGAGCTCAACGAGCAAGCAAATTTGATTGACGAATGGAGAGAGCAAGTTGTCCAGCTCCTTTTGCGCCCACTCATTGACGAAGAGGAGAGCACCGAGACTACCGGAGAAGAGCTCGCAGATTCTACCAAAGTTCAAGAGGAGCTCATGGTCTACGTCCAAGTTCTCCGAGCCATCATTGCTGACCGTCAATTCGTCATATCAGGTCAAACGAATGGACTGGTGAGGCATGAGATTGAGACCTCGGTCCGGATGGCGAAAGAAGGAGATGGCCCTGCTCCTTTGAAACTGATCGAGCTGGTCCGCAGATGCGCTGAAGTCAAACCTCGAACGGCTAAAATATCCATGCGTGGCGCCATCAGTGAGCTACGCAGCTTGGTATCGAAATTTACAAGAGACACAAACCAAAGCCAAAGAGAGCTTTTGGAGTCCACCATTGCATCAAAACTGATGAAGACAACCCAAACGCTTCTTGGAGAACAGAATAAAGCGGTAGTGGCTTTGGAAGCAGAAGTCAAAAGCTTCGAAAGAGCTATGAATGCTCGGTTGGATTACTATCGACAGCTGCAGGCTCTCTCAGATGATGTGCTCCCCCTCGAAACCCCCAAGACTGAAGAGGCCATTGAAAAGGCGAAGAAAAACATTGAAGATTTTCACAAAAAGCTGCTGTCTGGCGAGGCCAAGCATCGATATCGTAAGTGGAACAGAAATCATCGTAGTTATTTTCGCTTTGGTGCTAACTATAGTGAACAGTGCTGAGCTTGAAGGAAACTGGAGACAAGTCCAATGAGCCCCGGATGTGCGTCATTTGCCAGATGCCGTTCATGACGGGTGTGTTGACCGTGTGTGGCCATCAATTCTGCAAGGAATGCATCATGATGTGGTTCAAAGCCCACCGAAACTGCCCTGTCTGTAAGAGGGCTCTTAAGGCGGACAATCTTCATGACATAGTTATCAAGCCTCGACAGCTGCAGGTGCGCGGAGAGGACTCGAATCTGCAGAAAGGAGACACACAGGACGATAGCCCGCAGGAGCGTCGGGGTTCTTCAAAGCAGACAATGCTCTATTCAGAGTTTGACGCTGCAGAGCTTGAGCAGATGAAGAACATCGAGTTGGATGGCCCCTCCTTTACAACAAAAGTCGATACCTTGGTTCGACATTTGATGTGGCTGCGCGAGTCTGATCCCGGCGCAAAGTCCATTGTATTCTCACAGTAAGTCTGGTTCTCTACTCTCCTTTCTCTTGCTGTCAAACGTATATCAACTCACCATTGTGCCAATTAGATACAAAGACTTTTTGAACATCTTACGCAATGCCTTTTCCCGCTTCCGCATTGGGTACGCTTCCATCGACGACCCCGACGGCATCACAAGATTCAAGGAAGATCCCGCTGTGGAATGCTTTCTTCTCCACGCCAGAGCTCACTCGAGCGGCCTGAATCTCGTCAACGCCAGCCACGTCTTCTTATGCGAGCCCCTTCTCAACACTGCTCTCGAGCTACAAGCCATTGCCCGCGTTGACCGAATTGGACAGCGCCACGAGACGACGGTGTGGCTCTACATTGTCTCCGGGACGGTGGAGGAGTCAATTTACAATCTCTCGGTTCGACGCCGCATGGAGCACATGGGTAGAAACCTCAAGGGCAAGTCTAAAGAGTCGACTCCGGAGCTACTGGACGCGAATATTGAGGCGGCCAATACGCTCGAATTGGAGCAGGCTGCCTTGTCGAAGCTCATGAGCAAGGATCGGTCTGCGGGTGAGATGGTGGATCGAAGCGATTTGTGGGAGTGTCTGTTTGGACATGTGAATGCGCAGCGAAGTTGAAGTTGATTCATGATGAGCTTGATGAAGAAGAGAAGGGGTATGAATATAGAATGATGAACGATTGGTATAAAGGGAACAAAAACAACAATGGTATCATAGAGATCACGCGAGATGCCCCTGGCCTGAGAATTCGATACAAGCATACAATCGAGGCTTTGGTCTGGAATAAAAATATCATTATCATTTCTCCCCTCCTCAATGTTGTACATGATTTCTTTCTAGTTTTTTGTATCCCAAACCGACCCCATGTCCATTCCAGCCCAAGCTCAGCGGTTTCTTTCATAATTTTTAAAAAAGGTACCCATAATCTCGGCAATCTCATGGTCGGTTCGTGCTGCTTTGTCGGAAGGATTTGGTAAAACGAAAGTATTGCTACACATTACAAGTTTTCCGCTACCATTCCACATAGTGGGAAGGCTGTTATACAAGGAAAAAATAACTCCCTCCGCCTTTCCCAAGAATAAGAATAAGAAGAGGAAAGAAAAAAGGTGCGACGAAACATCACCTGTTTCAGTCCCAGCAGCTTTTTTTCTGTTTACTCAAGAGTCTTCTTCTTGCTGCTGGCGCTAGACTTTACGCGCTTGGCGACAGGGCGGTTGATGTGGTGGTCAGGGATCCAGCTCTCGTCATAGGACTTGCCGGCGGACTCGGAGCCGGAGAGGGCATCAGCGGGGTCGACGGGCTTCTGGACGGGCTTCTTGGCGGTGCGAGGTCGCTTGGCCTGGGGGAACAGGGCCTCGATCCAGGTCTTGTAGACGAAGAAGAGGGTGCCGCCGAAAACGGCAGTGAGGACAAGGTACAGGAAGATGCTAGAGAGAGGCAATTGGGGTCAGCAAAAGAAAGTCACAGAGAGAGGGGGAAGACCAGGGGAGGAATTTACATCTGAGGGTCAAGGAAGCTGGTGGGGGCCTCGACAATGGAAGTCTCGCCATCGTAAGCGGGGACCTGGAAGATGTCGCCCTTCTCGTTGGTGAAGACGGCCAGCAGACGCAGACGAACATCCTGAGGCATCATGTCGAGGGCAAACGAGTAAGGGATCGACTTGGTCTCGCCGGACTCGATCTGCAGGCTGTACTGCACGGCCGTGAGGTTGCGCACGATGCCCTGGTAGGCGGGGGCGCCCTCGGGCAGGTCCTTGGTGGTCCACAGAGCGCCATTGGCGAAGATGACCTGGATGGCGTCGTCCTCCTTGTTGGTGACCTCGATCAGAGCGGTCGTGGGTCGGCCGTTGACCAGCTTGACGCCCAGGATGTCCGAGTCGGGGAACGTGGTCCTGATGTCGGCATTGAGGGTGGCAGGCGGCTTGATATCGAAGTCGGGAGCCTCACCTGCGAAGTCCTCGGGCTCAGTCTGTAGACAGAAACTGCGTTAGTTGAGCTGCGTATGTCATGTTTGCATTTATTGTTCGTGATCAACGCACCTGAGCGACTGCGCCAAAGACCTGCAAGGCCAGGAAAGCGATGAGAGAAGACTTGAACAGCATTGCGACGACGACACGAACCCAGCGGCGGCCCGACCCAATTGATTTGAACCAAAGGGAGAAGGGGAAAACGAAGAGCAAAGAAAAAAGAAAAAAGATGAAGCGGGAAGAATGGAGGGAGAGAGAGAGAATTGGAGGAGAGGCTGTGGAAGCTGCTTTGTATCTTTGAGGCAGGCGGACAAAAATGGCCCCAGATTCCGACTAACGGAAATGTGGCCACAGCTCGTGGCAAGGCCCCACCTTACGTAAGGAGGTGCGATTGCCTTTGTTGGAAAGAGAAGGGGAAAGAAGAAGGGGAAAAAGAAGCTTGTCCGGAAGAGGAATGGCGATGGCCTCCCATATTGGTATTTGATGAGAGACAATTAGAGAGGAGAATATTCGACAAGCAATAGTTCTTCAAATACTATTGGCAGTAGTGGGTAGACTTGATATTAGGGCATGTATAGGTAGTAATAGATAGACCGGTGCCTAGGTATATCTGTATTAGGCGTTCTATGGTTCAAACATTGGTATTATTCCCCCTTCAACATCCCATCTAAATAACATATTCGCAAATCAAAGGGCAGGACAGAATCCAACATTCACCACCAAAATCCATCATGTGCGCCTCCCTCTCCAGCCCAACAACAATAATAAACCACAACTCACAATCCAATCATGGCCCTCCAAGATCCATGCCGCCCCATCCATCAAACACGTCCATGTCAGTGTCGAGGCTGCCAAACAAATCTGCCTCTGCCGATGCATCCAGCCCGCCATTGTTACCAGATGTCCCCAGACCCAAATCAGATGAAACACCGCCCATACCCATGTCTAGGCTGACGCCATCCATTGCCAGCGTGCCATCGCCCTGAACTCCCGCAGCTGCAGCCATAGAATCTCCCACCAAGCTCGCGGCGTCACCAGCCAGGTCCAGCTGCATATCGGCCGCCTGCAGCATTGGTGGTGGCGGCAACACCATCTGTGCCTCCACTCTCCGGTAAAGGCGAACCATGATTTCTGCCAGCTCGGCATCCTTCTTGTGCAATTTCCGATAGTCCTCTGCCTCCATCTTCAAGACCTCCCGGAGAGTAAGACGTCGCTGCAGTGGTGGCGGTATGTTGCCTCCTTCATCCAATAATACACTGGTAGGTGGGATATCATTGCTCACGTTTGGAGCGCAAACCAGTGCCGTGACCACATCATAAACAACACTTCCGCTGCCCGTCAGCATTTGCTGGCGAATTTCCTCCAGCATGACCCGTAGAAGCCTACATGCGCCCACAATCTTGAGCGTGGCAATAATCTGCCGGTGCGTATACGAAGTTGGCATGGCCGTCATTTCTGGATGTATGCACCACTGGACGAGGGCCTGTATCAGGTGTTTGGTGGCCCCCGACAGGCCGCTACTGGAGCTAGTTGCCCACATCTCCAGCTCCTGATGCTCAGCAGCCCCTGTTCGCCTAGAAAGGGGCAAGCTATCCTTCAGAGCCCTCAGCAGTGGCTCAATGTCCTGGTTCTTGGGATCTTGTCGTTGGTATGCTCGTAGTGAGTGCTCCAAGGGCTTGGCAACTATTCCCTTTACCGCAGTAAGCATGGTGCTGGCCTCGCCGGAAATAGAGGTGGGCAGCAGGATGAGCTGCAGGATTTTGATAATGGATTTCTGCTCCCTCTGTTCAATCCAGAGGTAGTCGGACAAGAATCGGATCGCCGGGATCAGCGATGGAAGTAGAAACGTGTCAACCAGATCTAGAATAACTAGTAAGTGTATGATCAATGAGTCGCCACAACCGCCAGATACTTACATTCAATGCCCGACCTAAGGGCGTCATCGGTTAGAGCGCCCTGGCTATATGCAATGACAATGTTTTCAAAGAGCGTCGCAATGAGGAGGTAGAATTCTGCAGGCGGACAAGACGACATCAAATCGTCGCCTAGACCTCCCGCATCGCTGTCGAAAAGTCCATGGATCCATCCACTGAGGTGTCCATTCTCCTGCTCCGATACCTGATCCCAACAGACGCTGATATGAGCTCGGCTGATGATTTTGGCAACGTTCGAGTCTGGTGACGTGATGCCAATGTCTGCTGGAGACAAGCCATATCGGTAGGCAAACGCCAGCACCAGGAGCAGAATGGCGCCGAATTCTTCGTAGACGGGCTGATACTCGCCTTGGTCCTCGTCATATCGCCAACCGTCCAAAAGCTGGCATATAGGCTCCAAAACAACCGGCAGTTTCTCGAACAAGAGGAGTACGTCTAGGGACTGGGGCTTCTGAACTAACTGGCTGCAGAGCATCTTCAGGGACATTGTTTCCTTGCTGTTGCATAGTTGCCGCAATAACTACATTCGTTAGCATGCAAGCTCATGTCGTCACACCAGAGTAGGAACAAACCTCGACAAGCGCCTGGCACACCGCTCCTACATTGCCATCCATCTTATCCATGTCACGGATCAGCGCTTGTATCTTGTCCGGGTCAGACAGACAACTCTGAACCAATTTTTCCTTGGAGTATTTTTCTTGTGAGGGTTCATATCCCATTGAGCTTTCTCCTAGGATCCGCTCCACGTGTTCGCGCTCTATGAGCCCGTGCAGGGCACAGGCCGAGCAAAACTCTTCTCGAACACTCTCCGTGTACGGGTTGTTATTGCGCGATTCATCAAACATGAGTGATGCGGTAGGAAACACGCTAGTGTCGACTTGAGAAAGGGCCTCAGTTATACAAAACTCGGCAGATGTCGGAAACCCGGCAGTGCAAAGCTGGGCGAGGATCAGAGGCACCTTATTTATCAAGAAGGACCGTAATAGATGGGCGTCCCTAGGTCCTTCATTTCTGAAGACGGCGTTTGCAAGCAAGTCGAAAGATGCCAGTATCAGATCAATTGCGCTTTGTTGCGTATTTCCCTGGTACCTGTTGTTCAAGTATGAAAACATGGCATGATCGTCTATCAATGGGCGCCCAACGAGAGAAGCACCAAGGTATATATATAGGCCTGCCCGTGTATTAGATATGGGCAAGTCCGGGATCACCAGGCTATCCAAGCCAACCGTAGAGTCTAGTAGGTCGTCCATGGCAGCATTGGCAGCTTGGTTGTTCTTATCTATCGGGTCCAATGGAGCAAGGACTTCTGTCCTAAACATTTCAAGCTTTTCAACGAACTGCGGGACAGGTTGAAAGATTTGCACAAAAGATGTAAGGCTCTCTGAGAACTGCTTTCGGGGCTCTACGCAAGGAGGTAAGTAAATGAAGTGATCGGAGAGGATAAGCTGTGATATTACCTTTAACAGCCGGGTGGCTAATGGCCTTAACAAGAGCCGGGTTATCGACGAGCCGAAGCAGCAGAGGGACAAAGGCAGCCCGGGAGACCTCCATCTCGTGGCGAACCTGCGGATCTTGCAAGCCGCCGGCGAGCATGTCGGCACCCAGAGGATTCGACGCGGCGGAGAACAAGGACATCCATTTTGAGATGATGTGCATGAGCTCCAACGCCGTACGAGAGTCCTTGAGAGCAGTTCCTTCCACCACAAGCCGTATCACATGGTAGAACATGACCTCTTCGAGCCATGATGAGCTCTTCCAGAGAGTTTGGGATGACGAGCGGCGATGTTTCTTAGTCTCGCCATCTTGCTGTGTTTGTGCTTGTTCCTGATCTTGTCCCTGCTCTTTTGCTGACTCCTGCGCCTGTTGTGGTGTCAGAGAATGCAGCGACGAATATCTATAGAGAGCTCGGAGGATGGACGCCGCATCGATGTATCGTAGCTGGGTAAGCACTGAGATGTATGGAGGGATTCGCGGGTCGGGGCTGACGCAATTGGACTTTTGCGGCTGCAGGAAGAAGTCGGCGATGATGTCGGGGGTGAGCTGATGCTTGGCGAAGACAAGCTTGACGTAGTCCTCAAAGGGGCCGGCGTCGAGGCGCTTCGTCAGGCATTTGGAGATGAAGTCGTTCCAGTATTGGATGGAGCCGCGGAGGGCCTCGGTGGGCGAGCTGCGGTTGTCCATGGCTCGGCGCGCCCGTAGGGGGAGAAGCCGAAGTGATTATATTGTTGAATTGAAGTGTCTTTGCGTGTAAACGAGGAGGTTTTCGCGGTGTCGAGAGTAAAGGATTGTCTGGTATCGGAGCTTGTCATGAACTGGTTGGTGCCCTGGAAGGGTGAGCAGGCCAGTCCACCACAGCCATAGGGCCTGTTTTTGCTGATGGGAGCTGTTTGTTTGTGGCTGAGACAAGCTTTCGTCTTCCTCTCCCGCCGCGCTTCGCTTCTCTTCTCTCCTCAACCTTCGCAGTGATGTGGATGAGGCTGCAAGAATCAAGAATCAGCCTCGCGGGTCGTGGCGTCGCATCGTGTCGCTCAATACCAGCTTTGTACTTTGTACCATGGAAGGTGCCGGTGGGTCTCAGCGGCCGTTGTTCCGCGTTTGTGGAAGCGGGTCTAGTAGACAGGGCGCTCCTTCCACATTAGGACAGCAGACAATCATGGCAACTCATGAGCTGAAAGAGGGAAAGAAGGTGTTAACGGCAGATACTTTCCTGTTACAACAATATTGCCAATTATTACCTAACATCACCTAGATCTAGCTATAAATTCTTGTATCTTGAAGTGTTCACGAGTAGCAGCACCCTTGGCTTTGTTTGCTACTAACTGACGGTATCACGCTCCAAGGCCTCAACATTTCATCAATTTTACACAGCATTGTGAATCAGAACTGACTTTATTCAACTTCACTCTACTAAAATTTATCTCTAAAGTAAAGTACCTAGTAGGCTTCATTGATTCGTTTATAAACTCACGGGATAATCAATTACCACCAATAAATATTTATTTCTATCCTACTCCAGATGCTGCTTCGGCTCGTATAAGCCAAAGCAGCACCATGGCAACACAGCAATTACCAGCACTATATAATAACCCCATATGGATATCTTTTGAGAAAGCAATTGAAAACAGAAAATGGATATCTAACTAAAAACAAAAAAGACAAAGAAAATAGGTGAAGAGAAACCCGCAGGTTCCCTCGGATGCACGACGAAATATCGGCCACATGAGCAATCTAGGCGTTCCATGGTATAACACGCCCCTGCATTAACACAGCACTCGTCTCTCCTTCTAGCAGCCCAACCTTTTTTCGACTTTTATTCCCACGGCTTATTTCTCGTAAGTCGTCATCAAAGTCTTCTTGCCAGCGGCAATCAGGTGAGCATAATCAGTGCCCAGGAAGCGGCCCTTTGCGTAGTGAATGAGGAAGCTAAAGACCTTGAACGAGCCCATCTGGCCAGTGCCGCGGCTTCTGCCCAGAGTGATGCCGACCATGACCTTGGTGCTGGGGGTGTAGACGGGCATAGCGCCGCCCTTGAGATAGATGGGAAGAGCCTTGATGAGGTGGACGGTTTGCGCATCTGCAACGCCAGCCTTGCTTCCCTCCAGGTTGCCAATATCGCCAATGACAAAGATGTTGTTGTAGCCCTTGGCCTGGAGAGACGCGGTCTGGTTGATGTATCCCTCGCTGTCCAAGAGAGCCGCCGGGACAAACGAGCTGTTGGGGGTGCCTCCAGTCGTGGGGAGGTAGGCCTGGGTGGTCAAGGTCCTGGTCTTGCCGTCGGAGCTCGTCAGCGTCAAGATGGTGTCGTTGCCCGAGTACTCGACGTTGGTGACCTTGGTGTTGGGCACCAGCTTGACCTTGAGCTTCTCCAGCTCCGTCTTGGTCTGCTTGCGGACGCTGTCCATGACAGGTGGTGCAAGGGGCAGCGAGTCGTTGTAGATGAAGTAGACTTCCTTTCGGCCCTCCTTGGAGTACTCAAAGCCCAGTTCGCCAGCAGTCTCGGCGCCCGTCTGACCACCACCGGCGATGACAATGCTCTTTGCATTCTTGATCTGCTCCTGCACCTCGCGAAGACGGCTCTTGGTGTGCTCGGTGTCGCCCATGGACTTCCAGGGCATGTTGTCCTTGGATGAAGTGCCAGTGGCAACAACGAGGGTGTGGTAGTTGATGGTGCGGCTGGCACCGGAGCTGAGCAAGACATCAACAGTGTTGCTGGCAGGATCCATGGCACTGGCGACGCCCTGGACAAACTCAAACTTGTCGGCAGGATATTCCTTGAAGAAGGGTCGGAGGTCAATCATGGCCTTGTCGTCGGCCAATTGGCCAGGCACAACGACTCGGGGCATGGCAATGGGCCAATGGAAGTGAGTGTTCGGGGCGACGACAATCATGTTGTAGTCCTTTTCCTTGAGGACAACATTGCGCATGGTCTGGCGGATCAGAGGCGCGGCAGCAACGCCAACGCCCAAGACGACAATGGTTTTGGTCATTTTTGGAATAAATTTTTGTGTTTCCTTGTTGAAGATTTAGACTCTGGTGACGGCGTTGTGAGGAGGTGGGCAGGGGGTATATATATGTAGATGGTTTGTGGTGTTATATCGGAGTAAGAACTGAACACTGCTTGCGGAGGTAGGGCTCGGGATAAGGCACTTGCACAGGCACGGACACCAGGCTGAATATATACCAGATGTTTGTTCCTTTGTACTCCGCAGCCCCTATACCCTTGATGGACAGAGCAAAAGCGGTCCAAGCAAGCAACAAATTGCAATGAGCCGTTGCCACTTACACGCGAAACGTTAGGCCGGAATCAAAAGACCCATGCCCGGCAGGATTGCAATATTACGATATCCAGCGAGGCTCAGGACGTCACACAGACTGCTCATGAGAACGAGATTAATAATATTTCGGCATCTTCCAGGTGTGCGATCCTCCGCCGGCAGATCAGAATTTTGCATCTTGCTCTTCCAGACGCGCGCGCTACATCTCACGAGAAATGGCACTAGCAGCCTTCCCAGACCCGCTGTACATGGTTGTAATCTGATCGAGCTCAAAACGGCAAATGAGATTTTGAGGCGGATGGAATCTGGCGTGGTAGCTGTACGAGTACTCGTATAATAATACGGAATAGAACCAAGACAGGTTCCGAAGTGACTTAAAGCCGCGCCATTCCCGGTCTCGTACACTAGGATATAGCAGACAAAGAAGACAAAAATAATTCAAGATATTCCTTCTGCATTCCTGCTTCCTTCTCATTCCTCCGTCCCGTATCTAGTAGTCTAATACCCAAAACGTGACAAAGTAAACAACACAAATCCCCAACCCTCAAGGGATAATGATGCATGTTGAACGAGTATGATTGCATGTAAACTGACAACCGCGCGGTGAGCTAACAGCTGAGAGATCGCCATCAGCGCCAGCCAATCAGCGTCGTTAGCGCCGGCTTCCCGCTCGTCACGCTTGCGGAGTTTGAAAATTAGACTAATTGCTTGTCTGATGGATCTCTTTTATTATGCCAGATAGCTTGTACAGCACTGTAGCCCTGGCGGAGAGAGCTGTTATCAACCAGAGAGTTTGCTTTGTGCTATTGGCAATGCTTACCAAGGCCGGGCGCTGACTCAATTTTTCAAGCTTGCACATGGTCTAGAAGCTGTATGCTCTCTTTTTCTTCTTCTTTTTTTAGTCTTTAGCTTGCGGAGTTGAAATGCTCTCATAATCTTTTGATTTTTCCAGCGACGGCGCAATCTCTTTTCGAAGACGCTCCGGTTCCGAGGTTCAGCTTACCCGGGACTTATCTAAGTCAATTTGCTTTGGAATGCTGATTACAATATCATCACTAACATAGATGATGCATCATTACAGATCTCGTCTGCTCTTTCCCAAGTGCAGTAGAGGTACCGTGGTTGTGGTTAGTGCGCATAGCATGGCCGAGATAGCTATGCTGGTGTCCAGCAATCTCACTCCACTTCATCTTCACTCACTCACTTACCCAACTCACCTTATTCAAGTGCGCGGAAGAGAGTGATGGCTTTCTATCGCTCTTCATTTTCGGCAGCATAATGGCCAGTTCCAAACCTTTTCCTTGGTGGACCTCACAGTTCCTTACGGTTCTGATGAGATTGTTATGACTACCTCTAAGTCTATCAAAAGGTCCAGCAGCACACTCGCGAGAGGTAGCTTTCGTCGAATGAATCGCTAGAAAAAAATGACAATTGCAGAAAGAATCTGATATGGAGCCTCCGCCAAAAGGACACCCTCGTGGATTTTATTTACGGGGTCGAGGCTGCTCTTGGCCATTCGCGCAATTGACTTCAATGGCTGCTTACACGGTATGCCATATTGCATGAGCTACTTCTTGTTCACCTTGTTGAGCGACTGGTCGGATTGAAGTCATGATGACATATGTATCTGTCAGATGCAGTCATTCCCTCTCTGCAATTTACTCTCAGCCACCCAACACAGAGTCACAACCATAGCGAATTCACCATCCATTAACGTCAAAACATCACAGCTCCATCACATGAGTTATTACTTGGAAGCTTCACTAGTCCTCTTCCAACGCACTCTTCCGCAAAGAGCATATTGGGGGCCTAAAGAAACGGTGAGGCGAAAGCGTACCTAGTATGGAGGGAGCGGGCCGTCGCACGGGAAGATCGATCCCGCCACCCATAGTCCCGACAGTGCTAAATAAGCTCCTGTACTCGCCAAGGTATGCAAACCATCAACTAGCACCTATACGCCCATATATCCGAGCTCTTGCCGCAGAAATCTGACATCAGACACGCACAGGAGGGTTATTGAGAAGGGAGGGCTTGAAACTTGTTGGTCGAGTAGTTCTCGCCAATCTCTCTACGCCTACGTACCTTTTGGTAGGAGGGTAAAACTTGCCGGCCAAGCGGTGTCTACTCCCCCCCGGACCAACACACACACAAAGCCGTACGGGGGATAGGAGTAAGGGCACAGTTACACGTACCGCCCTCCCAAAGGCCTGTGACCGAGCCCTTGAGACAGGCCAAGCAGCCATCACCCACTCTGTGAAACCGCGGAGGGTACAGGTAAACAGGAGCCCATGACACGTCAACTGCGCTCGTCCCGTCGACACTTCACATGTCATTTGTGATATAGGGGAGAACTACCTAGTTGATCGACAAGTTAAGATGGGCCGCCCTGGCTGCTTCGAAAGGCTAGCAAAAGATGGAGAGAGACAGCCATCTTGGAAAGAACCAAGGGCGAGGGGTCTACCACGCTGCTCGTAATTTTGCGCTGAACAGATTGGCACTTTGGGACTAAGGCTGTGTGTGTCTCTGGCGCCGCGTCTTTTCTGTTTCAACAGGCACATGTTTTTTCCCCCTCCCTTGCTTCCCCTTACGAGTCCCAGCACCCAAGATGGCGGTGTTGGGGGCGTGAAATGTGATGACGTTGTTACTTCCCCCCCAAAATGGCCGCTACCCGAGTATTCGGAGTTTGTCTCGTCCGCTTCGGGCATCAGGGCCGGGCGCTCTCTCTCTCTCTGCCTCCCTTGCGGTTGGGGGGGGGGGGGGGAATAACAAGGGCGGCCCCATCTGGGTGCTAAATACCGACAGGTTGGTAATTAATCTACTCTGTGTGCTGCGAGAGGTGGGAGGAAAATACTCGTGCGACAGTTGTGACGGGTGATGCTGTCACACCAAAGCTGTGGCCGACGGGTGATGGCCAACGGGACGAAGCGTACCTGATCTGCTGTATTGATGTGAACATGATTTGAGTTTATTGTAGATAGTTCGTACCCGACTCACTGACTTATTTGTAGCAATATACCTACCTGGAACGCGACCCCTATAACGTTTTACATGGACCAACAGCTTCTACCTCTTGCTGAGATGAATATCCCGTCATGCCAAAAACACAGCCCTGGAGGCTAGATCCCGTCTGTTTGGCTGCCTGTCTCTCCTAACCACCCTAGCACCTGGTAGCATCAATTCCATACCTGGCATTCGATCGGTAGCAACCGGTATTTGGGGCTAAATCTTTTGAGCCTCCCGCTCCCCCCGAGTTCGCGTGTACTCGTACGGGCATGTGCGAGTCTGGTACTGACTGGACTGGGTTCAACGGATGGACGCGTTGCTACATGTACCAACTGCACCTGTTACCAGTACCGTGGATGGATAAGTCGGTGGCTTTCGTTGCATCGCCCTGTTGCTATTCCTGTACCTGTTGATGTATTTGTTCCTGTCCCTGTTCATGTTCCTGCTTCAGCTTTAACTTCTTGCGTGTGCCTGTGCATCTCATCCATCGTATCTCGTACAGTACCGTGCCTGCCCTTGTACCTGTGCCTGTGCTTATTATACCATATTACCTACCACCTGGGCAGCTTATTATAATACCAGCTCTGCTACCTGGTAGCTGGCTTCCCGCTGCTGTGCCTGGTATAAATCCATGGGCACTTGGTCACCGGCGTGTCCCCTGTACCTGCAGCCAGCACCTCCACCCGTGCCTGTACAGATCAAATAAAAGTACATGCTACAGTAAAAAGAAACGCCCTGCTCGTGCTCGTACATGCACTGTATTCTCAGCCACTGGGCAGGCAGGCAGGCCTGTGGGGGAATGTCTGATTGTGACTTCTGACTTGTGTTGGATCGATCAGTTCTCACGCCCGAAATCTTTCGGGATTTCTGGACAGCCAACCAGAATGCTGGACTTGCCCTCCCCACATCGACATGCGCGCTGGTACAGGCACCAAACGGTCCCGTACTCGCTAGTGCGACCTGCGGTAGCTCGATACAACGAGGACACCAACGTTGGGTCCAAGCGCTGGTAGTTCGATACTTAGACGCTGCTAGCATCTGCGCCGTCAAGATGGAGTATGGTGCTTCCGCACTACTGACAGCGACAGGTACAGCGCTTGTACCTGCTCGATTCAGAACCGCAGACCCGTCACAATGCTATACCTCAGGCACGAGTCCCTGTACGCCCGCTGCAGATCTATAATTCGACCAGCCAGGGCATCCCGGTCGTCGCCCGTTGTGCTAAACTCACACCCCCTCCCCCCCAATCGCTGCCTTTTGCCTTTTGCTTTCTCGCAAGGCCCAGGAAATTGCCGGCCTGCTTAGCTTTTCTCGATCCTGCGTGTTATAAAGATTCGCTCCCTCCCGATTTGAACTGCGCTTGGCCCCGGCAAATCTCGATTCGATTCGATTCCTGTTGTTCCGATAGTTTGTTCAATAACTTTGTTTTGGCCTCATCCCAGCTGAGCCCCTACCGTACCGTACCTTATATCTTGCTTACATCGACTTGGGCTATCGTTTCTCTTCTTTCACTATACATAATCTCTCTACCTACTATTACCTATTACACACTCTGACGCAAACACCATACCTACCTATCCATCACCAAAGAATCGAGCATCACACCATGACTGCCGTCTCTCCCCCCCACGTCCCTCGGGAGGTTGACTTCATCTCCACGGAGGAGTTGATGGCCATGACTCCCATGCAACTCCGAACCCTCGTCATGAGGAGCGGCATCCTCGAGCCCAGAAAGGGCCCTTGGTCCCCCGAGGAGAGCCACCGCCTGGTGACGCTGGTGCGGTTGATGGGCCCTCAGGACTGGGTCAGCATCGCCTCGTACATGGCTTCTCGCAACGCAAAGCAGTGCCGCGAGAGATACCACCAGAACCTCGACCCGAATTTGCGGCACGATCCCATCTCGGAAGACGAGGCCCGCCACATCATGGACCTGTACGCAAAGTACGGCACGGCATGGGCTCGCATCGCTGAGCATCTCCCTGGACGCAGCGACAACGCCATCAAGAACTACGTCAACGGCCTCGTCAACAAGACCAGACGGGCTGAGGAGCGGCAGGCAGGCCATCACTCTGCTGCCAAGAGGCGAGGTTCTGGACAGTCCACCCTCTCCGGTGCTTCTCCTCCAGCCCCAGTGTCCTCCGTTATGGCTACGTGTTCTTCCTCAACCGGCACAGTCTTCACTCCATCACCATTCGGTTCCCAAGCACTGGAATCGCCAACCTTTTCCGACATGACCGACTCGGACAACGGTAACAACTACACAGTGGCATCGTTTCGATTACCGGCTCATTCGCCAGAACTTTCACAGCCCCTGGCTCATCACCCCACACTCTACCAACAACAGGCCCATGAGGCATCCATCTTTGGACAGAGTAGCTACGGCTACATCCAGCAGCACGATAGCCAGCGTCCTGATTCTCGCTCCTCCGAGCCGTCATTCTTTTCGGGCCCGTCCTTCCAATATCCCAGCACGGACCTTGCCCGATATTCCATCTCCGGTCCAGCTTCACGAGAGCTTACGAGAGACGTTGCGATGCAAAACTATGATCTGCCCAGGCTACAACCCCCGTGGGCAGAAAACCAAATGTCGCACATGACAATCCCGCCGTCTCCAGAGCAGAGTGTAGCCGCCACCCCGCCAAGTCACCAGGTCGACCCGAGGATGGCCATTGCAAGACTGTTGGTGTAGGACCCAACAACCAGCTTTGGCAGTCTTCTTCTTTTCTTTTTTCCCCTCCCTTCTCTACCCCTTTCTTATAATTTCCTTCATCTCCTCCATATTATTCCTCGACTTTCCCCTCCTATTTTCTCATGTATCATTTCCTTTTTCTGATCTTGGGTCTATTTCTTTACATGTTTTCTTATTTCACTAGCCGGCTTATATCATGGTAGAACAGCCTCCAGATGGCAGCGTTTTGTTTGGGAATTTCAATGCATGTCGCTTTAGGCGACATTGGGTACTGCGGAAAATCAGTCACATCACGATGGAAGGCGCTTTGGGTTATCATAGCATCCTATCCCCGACGAAGGCGATGCAAGGAAAATGTGTGTTTTTTCTATGTTTGTTTTTGGCACTTGGAATTTTCTTGTCTATATTCATAATACCCCAACTTCTCAAGGAGAAACGTTTTCTCCTTCTTTTGACTACGTTTCCTTGACTTTGTGCTTGAGTTGGGTTGATTTGGCTTGGCTGGGATGGAAATGGGGCTGGTTTTGGGGCAGCCTGCAAGGCTCTAATTACCTGTCGGGACCTGTAATGAACTGTGGATCAACTGAAAGGGCCAGGATTTTCTGTATCAATAGAGTTAGAATCAATGAGACACAGTTTCTCGGTTTCCTTACATTACAACATTAAAAAATGCATTACCGAATGCCGAGTCTTGTTGTGGGTAGCCGTTAAAAACGCCTCTTTTCGAGCCCCCCGAATGCGCTCTAAATTAGTCGCCCTGCCTGAACAGAGTTTGGCCCAACCGTTGAAAAAAATCTAGCAATTGGATCATTAGATAATCAGCTCGAATGAACCCTTGAACAGCTGTACAGTCACGTCGTCTGGTGGTGGTATTCGTCCTGTTAGATTACGTCAGGAAAGACAGGGCCCTCGCGTATCTGTACGTGACCAGAAGCGGAAGTTGAACGCCAGGCCAGCTCAAAAAACGACAGACAACAAAAAACAGTCGCCGGGAAACGCCCGATCGCGAGCGTGCATCCCTTTTGCAGCGATCTGGCACCAAGCAGAAGCATCGGGAACGCCTCAACGGCTTCTGGCGGGTCCCCCTCCAGTTTTGAACGGGTGTGTGTGTGTGAGCCACTTACATGGCGACAACAGGATTGCCCATGATGTCTGCCTTAGTTTCTCTTTGCTCTAGTAGGTCCAATCCAATTCCCATTGATGGATCCTTTTTTGCGCCAGCCAGCCCCCCCTCCCCTAGGATTGGTTAACGTGCCCCCCGGCAAGCTGCAGGACAAGGACAGTTGCAACAGTCTTGCGATGGATGATGATGACTTTTCGCTCAATCTCTCTCCCCCCCCCCTCCCGGGAACTGGGGTCTAGGGGGAGGCCAACTTGACCGTTGAGATGGGCCTAAGCAGAGTGACTTGTTCGTTATCCCATCCCAGAATCCTTCCAAGCCACTTTCACCCCCCCTGCCCTTGTCCGAACATTGATTTGCAACGGCTAGTGGACAAGTAGGCAATTATTACGAGTTACATACGCCTTTGTTGGTTGTCGTCTTCTTCCTCCCCCCCCCCTCCATCTTTACACTCCTCGCACTCCCTCTGGCCCCCCAATCCTTGATTCCGGGCTGGTGGGAAGAAGGGAGGTGGGCATCATAGGTTTCTCTTTATTCAAGACTTTTGGGGGTCGAGAGTGTTTTCTATGGGTATTTAGGAATGGATCTCGCTGTGGCTAGTCAGCTGAGAAGGGGGTGCGATGGGGCCGGGCCCAAAGGGGGCACGAGGATGATCTGGGCGAGCGACGGTTTACCGAGGTTATGTGGAAAGAGAAGAACTCTGAGTCGGAGAAAAGAAGAAGGAAGAACAAGGTGCGTAGTTTGGATCACAGCAAAAGCTCCAGATAGGCGAACGAGAACAGAAGAGATCAGCAACGGTGGGAGAAAAAAAATAGTAGTAGTGAGGTGCAAAAACCGGGCATTCCTTGTGCTCGTATAGGCGCGGCGTCTTGGCCTGCGTAGCAGTGATTGACACTTGCCAATCTCCGGCCGGAAGCTGCGAAAAGCCGGCCACGATGTGGTTATGTAGGTGGGCATGTTACTCATACAGTCATACAAGGTGTGTGTTGCGTTGGAACCCTGGTGAATGAATACATGCAGTAGATACGATGCAATAGAGGGCGCGGCGGTCGGCATGAGGCGCTCCGGGATGCATATTCCCCCCTCTTCTCTCTCATAAAACGGTTTTGCTTCAAGGAGCCATTTTTCCGATGCCATCTGCCGGACGACGGGATCCTCTTCCCGCCAGCCACCGCAGTGGGCATTTCTCTAAATACAAAACCAGGCTATCAAAAACGATGAAGTAAAGGTGCTTGAGTCGTGAAAACAAGGTCGAGTCAAACGGTCAAGAAACGGGGGCCCAGCGAGAGAGGAGACGCTCTCCATCAAGATTCCGGGCCCAGCTTGCGATGGATCATCAATATCGCACTACACGCCCCTCCGAAGGGGTGTTTACGCAGTAATCCCGAAAATTTTCGGGCGCACGTCCCGAAGCCTTGCGCTCAGCCCTTGGGAGATCCGTTGCCGATGGTGGGGCGCGGCGTGTGATTGGCCCGCGGGCTTGTGACTGGGATATCCGGGACCAACAAAAGTAATGTAATAATAATACTCGTACATTTAGGAGGAGAGGAGTATGCAATAATGCTGCTGCTGCTGTCATGTACGATTACTGTAGTGTGCTACTGCAGGTTGTAGGTATTAGGGAGTTGCAGTGCTTGGCAATATTGACTTAATGCCCGAGTAAACAGTACTACGGAGTATATCATTCATTATACCATCATAGAAGCAGATCCATGACAGACGAGAAAACTAGAACAGTTAGAGAACGGATACGAGACGATCCGACACGACCACGACACGAACCACCCACCCCTAAACAAGATGCCCACAGATCCATACCCATCCAAGCCATCCTCTTCCCATCTCGCTCTGGTTTCTACAATCAGCCGCCCCCGCCCTAAACCACGAACAGCAGCTCGCCGCCGGACGCTGCCAAATCGCCCTCTAACCGTTTTCTTTCAAAATCTCGGTCATCACACGCACACACACAAAAAGTGACCGATGGATTTGTGCATGAGAAAGACACAGGGAAAGAGAGAGCGAGAGAAGAGAGAGAAAAAGATTACGATGCACCCCTCCCATCCCACATCCCTTTTCACACCACCACCCCCCTTTTACTCTTACGCCCTCTTTCTCTTTCTCTCTCTCTCAACTTTTTGCCCATTCAGCATGTCTCTCCCCATGTCCTTGGCAGAGCAATCTAAGTGGCACAAGTCCGAGAGAGCGGTTCCATCGAGGAACGCAGCTGAACCCTTGCAACCCGCTCGTGAACTCTTCCCACCCTCTCTGAATTGAACCCGGGATTCTCTCTTCTCGAGTACCTGCTGTAAATTGGTAGGTATTTCGCTCTATTGCCCCTATAACCCCAGCGTCTTACTGCACTGCACGCGCACCGATTGATGTTCTAGCCTTTCTCTGCCCTGGTTTGTTTATACCCCCTGCCTGTCTGTCTATTTTTTTTTCGTTTCTCTTTATTCAAACAAAATCCCACAGCGACCGACTCCTTGTTTGTTTCAAGAGCCCCCGCATGCGCGCATCCCAAGAAGGATCTCATTGCACATGCACAGCCTTAGTAGCATGCACTGTTTCCCAGGGTACATTGTTAGCTTGCCCGCCATCGATTCGGCGTTCGTTTCCAAACACAGCCAGCTAGAAACAAGCCAGTCAGCCAACAACAATACCAACAACAACCAGGGGGTGGCCACCCCAGACACGAGACCAGGACCACACCAGACCAGACATGAGCAAGAAAAAAATAAGAGAAAGAGAAACAAGAGAAAAATGAAAAGGGCCAGCCATGGACCAGTATGTAGCCCTCGCGCGTGACAAATTGCCTAACACTCTACGGCGTACACACCTAATAAGTGCTAAGGTGGCACGTACAGTAGCCCATCGTAGAGTAGTTTTCTCCTTACACGCCTCCTCCCTGCTTCTCGTTGGCCCTTAGCCTTTTAGCCTTGTACCAACGTCATGAACGTTGGAGATATTGCCATAGCTTTTGGGGCGGGCGGCTGTCAGCCTCTGACGCCGACAATTATAGTCTAATCAAGAGCCGACCAACGCGAGACTACTAGGTAGGGAAGAGAGAAAAAATAGAGAGAAAAAAAAACCAGCTGCACGATGCTGATTGCAGTCCCTGCTTTCGAGGCTAGCAGAGCTCCAGGGCCGGGCGCTGGTCCCAGCAGTCAGTCAGTTGCTCAGCAAGAGAACAGACGAAACCCTGACCTTGACAGCTATTCAATTGTTCGCCGATGGGGTTCAGCAAGATGGAAAGCCGTACAAAGTCTGTGCTTGTGCCTGTGCCCTGTGCCTGGATCTTCGAGTACCCGTATACACTTGCCGTACTCAAACATACCTGCGAGTTACTGCACTCATCCCATCTCCACCTCTCGCCCTTGTCCTCATTCAATTCATCCATTCTTCTTCCTCTCCTGTCTCGGCCTCTCTTTTGTTCCTTGTCCCGCCTCTTCTCTTTTCTTTTGCCAGGGGTCCCAGGAATCCGGAGCTGCGGCCACGCATCCGCACATGCTGGCCCTTCGGTGGCGAAACGGCCTAAACCGCTGCTGCATCTTCGCTTATCTAATCGCGCCCTCTCGGCAGCCGGTAATTGGATCTCCGGCTGTCGCGTGTAGCATGTAAGATTGAAGACGGGAGGGCAAAAAGCTAGCCCGCCCGCGTGTGTCTGTTTTTTTTAGGTACCTGGAAAGTACCTTTTGTTTCAAGCTGCAGCGAAATTTCGCGGCGAAAACACATGAGCGCTACAAATTTACCATGGAGACAGGACTTGTGAAGCTCTAATTCAGCGGGTTACCAAGTTTTTGCTATACGTGTACCCGTAGGCGCTATATGTTAGTGCTGTAGTGGCTACTAGGTAGGGTGCCTACCTGAATACATCGACACGCCCAGCTGTCACATGTGTGTGTTAGCATTTCAAGCCCGGAGATTCCAACCTCGGCGGGTCAGTCTCTGTCCTTTGCAACCACATGGATTCTTTTTTATACATGTAGGTAATGTACTTTAACAGACGCTGATGCCCAGCTGTTGCTGCTGTTATGTGTCATCTGGAGTCTGGGAAATAGCTAGGTTGGGTAGGTGGTAGTTAGTACCTATTATCGATGGATAAAGATTCAATGATACTTTCTTTGAGCGCATCATCTTGCATCATCGGGTCCCCTCGGTTGCCTTATGCAACATATACTTGGAAAGTTCGAATTAAAAGATAGCAATGTTCAACCTATAGCAGTCAGGTCCGACCGCGAGATCAACATGCCGAGACTGGCCTTGTGTCGGTTCTCCCTACCTTAGTACTTCGTTGCCTTTTTTACTCCTCCATCACAATCTTCTCTCAGCCAAACCCAGCGGCAATCTCCCCGAGGCGACCATCATCAACAGCAACATCTTAGGCTTCTCACCGATGGCAGCTTCAAACACGGTTCCCCTAAAATGCATGTCAGCAAATAACTGGTTCATGGGTTTGCCGATACCAGACAGCGAAAGGCCACCAGATGCTGTGGAAGGCTGGTACGAGCCGCAGCCTCTAACACCGCCCAACCTGATCACTCCGGAGATGATCAATGAATGGCTATTTTCTAGCAATCGGCCCCGATTCGCTCGTTTGTTGGACTTTGGTAGACTCGACAGATCCTGTGGCTTATTGTCCTCGTACCTTGGTTTCTCCACATTGCAGCACTTTTACTATTTTATTGATTTCATTGGTAGGTTTAAACAAATCTGTGATGAGACAACTCATGCCGATCATATCCCGTCATTATCAGATGGCAGAAGAGAACACAAAACTCACGCTTGTGCCCTCCCTCCAACAATCCTCTCCTTCTTTTATAACCATGTCACAGGCGCTGGCTAATCATCTGTTGTAGCCCCGCGGGTAATATCCCCCATAATCGGCCTCGTCATTGGTCGCAAGCGTGAAGGGGACTATTCAATTATGCTTCCCCGCAAAGCCACGCTCTAGGATCAGTTAGTTGCTATGAGGGAGGATTACCGGTTGAAAGCAGTTTTGGACAACGGTAGAACCGACGAGGTTCTAGTATGCGGATACATAGGGTATCCCGGCTTTCGAGTACAAAATCACGGCAGCCTGTCCGAGCTTAATCCAGTTCTCACTGTAATTGCTTGCATGTACAAGTTGATCAAGGCCAACCCTTTACGATTCTGGGAGCTGCCATTCGATGTGGAAAACGAGCTTGTATGGGGCATACATCATGAAAACTGGCAACGCGCCCACGCAGTCATCCATTTCGTCAAATATCGCAGAACAGACTTCGCACACTGCCCTGATGCCGGTCCAAGAAAATACGAGAATTCTAAGTTAAAAGAACCAAGATGTTACGCCTATGCTACACCAGACCTCATCGCTTCCGTGGCCGCAAGGCAAGGGAGTATAGTCAGCGACGGAGAAGATGAGTCGGTGGATAGCATGGATGATTTATAAGTTTGGGTGCGGAGATGGCGGCAGGGGAACAGGGACAAAAGACTTGATCGGACAGAAGCAGTATAAGAGAGGATGGAGGAAGCGTTGAACAAACTCAGATTGATGTTGGTTAGCAGCATTGCTATAAGTTGAATATTCCTTTGCTCTCATTTAAGCCGTCATGCGACCTCACGTTGGTTTTGATGGCCCTATTTCGAATGGAGTGTGGCAGCCAAGTTGTTGTGAGAAAAGGCCATTGTATGCTCATATCAATTTACAGGATCAGACAAAAATTGCCTTCTTCTCCACTCAATCTCTTCCAACAGTAAGAGAAAAAAAAATCTATATGCCATCTCTCTAACAAGTACTTTTACTAATGTTACAGTTGATATACGTCCCGCTAGTATTACAACAACACCCATCGGCTGAAGCTCTCACGAGCGCTCAACATAGCCCGACTTGGCCACGCTGTTGGCGAACAGCTCGCGACACCGGACTTTGCTCTCTAGCCTCGCGCACAGCAGAAACGCGCCGCTCAGCTTCCGGTGCAAGCTGTACGTTTCCTCGGGCGGCGGCGCCAGTCGTTCATTCAGCATGACTGGGATAAGCGCCCTGACTCGCTCGGTAATGGTCTGGTCCTTGAAGTCGTAGACCTCCGGGGCTGATTCGAGGAATGGCTCTGCCAGCGTGAGGACTGATTGGATATGTGCGTCTAGCATTGTCCTGCTCTCGTGGCCTGTTAGGTATCCCAGGCCTTCGGAGAACTTCTTGACGCCTGCTCGATCGGAACGCGATGCGCACTCGAGGAGCTGCACGTACTGCGAGATAAACTCCTCGGGGAACTCTCGCGAGGCACCAAAATCGAGAAGCTCTAGCTTGTTGGTGCCGGCGTTGTAGAGGAAGTTGGTCCAATTGGGGTCTGTCTGCATGAACTTGAACTCTGTAATCTCCCTCAGGCACAGCCGCAGGATTTGCGTGCCGATCCAATCGCGCTGCTCCTGAGTAAACGACTTGACGCGAGTGACGCCAATGCCGTCGAGAAAGTCCATGGTCAAGACTTGCTTGCCCGATGCTTCCAGATGGACATTTGGCGCTTCGAATACGTCCTCCTCGCCCTGGAGCAGTTCCTTGTACCGGGTCGCACACTCTGCCTCGCGCGTGTAGTCACATTCCCAACCGAGTTCCAGTCTGGCGTTGTCAATCGTCTTGTTCAGGTAGAGGCCCTTGGGGAGCAGCTTTGTGGCCGTGAGCAAGATGCCGAGATTGTCCAGATCAGAGTTGATGGAATCGGCTACGCCAGGAAATTGAATCTTGACGGCCACTCGCTTGCCGTTCGACTTGAGCACGGCTCTGTGTACCTGGCCGATCGAGGCGGCCGCAATGGGTTTCTCTTCAAATTCGCTGAACAGGTCTCGCCAGTCAGAGCCAAGGTTACTGACCAAAACACGGTCCCGCTGCCACGCCGGCATGTAGTCAGCTCGATCTTGAACTCGCTGGAGGACCTCCTGAAGAGGTGCCGGCATTGTTTTTGAGTCCTGAAAGCTCATCATTTGTCCCAGCTTCAGAGCAGCACCTCTCATTTGAGACAGCTTTGCAACCAACCTCTCCATGTTCCCTCCACTGAGTAATACAGACCCTTCACCACCACCTCCAAAGGCTCTGCTTACGCTCTCCGTCACAGCTCCGCCAAACAATCCAGCAGCCAGACCGCCATAGTTGAGGATACGACTGAACCGGGTAGCGGGTACTTTGGATTCTCGAAGTTGATAGGTAGGTATATTCACGGGTGGTGCTTCGGGGATGGCCGCTGCTTTCACAGCTTCGACGATTTCCTCATCTACTTTCTTCGTACTAGACTGAGGTTCTTCTGTAATTGTGTGAGGGCTTGATGAAGTCTCTGGTGAAATTTCTGGTGAAGTTTTCGGCACAGGCTCTGGTGATGCCTTTGTGATATCTTCTGTAGCAGGCTCCGGCGCAACTTCTGTAGCAGCTTCTGGTACAGTCTCTGGTACAGCCTGAGGTTCAGGCGGCGGCGTACTCGTTGACTCCGGTGTTGTAGTTCCTACAGACTCTGATTGTTGTACACTATGCTGAGCTTTTTCATCTGCAGCGTCAACAATATTGGCCTCAGCCTCAGCAGCAATTGAAGGAGTAACATCCTCCACAACAGGAGGTGGTCGCGGCCAGTATCGTAGAGGATGCTCCTTTCCGGCACCACCAGCAGCCTCTTTACGACTCTCTGGCTTCCTTCCCTGCTTGCGTAATGAGTCGAGAATTTGAGAGCCTCGCGCAGTGTGAAAGATGTTGACGTCAATCCCCTGAGGTACGTCCAACTCCTCCTTAATCTGATCCTGGTTCTGAGCTGGAGGGGTATTCGCAGGTGCATTATTTATTGGTTGCCGTACGAAATCACTTCCGGATAGTGAAGTTTTGAAGTTTGGTTGTTCATGGAGCTTAAAGTCTGCCGGCTTTAAGCCCTCAGAAGCCGGCTCGGAGCTCCTCTCACCAACATCCTCAACATCCACAGCCTCCTTTCCCACAGCTTCACCTCCATCAGCCGGCTCCTTTTGCTCTGAAGCTTCCGTTTGCACCGGACCAGCAGCCTTACTCCTCAACACAGACGCAACGCTCGACGTCCTGCTATAGACATCGAGCTGCCGGGCGCGGAGAGCGACATGCTTTGCTGCGACAGACCGAGAGGCATTGAGCACCGCCGCAAGGTCAATCGCAAAGTTCACAAAACCCATGTGAACTTAAGCAGCCGCGGATTCACCGAAACAAAAAAGCAAAGTCTTGAAAAAGCTTCTGTTTTGCGGATTCAACATTCGTATGATTGAGTTGCAGATCGGAAAAGGCCGCCAAGTTTTAGTTGGATGTCGTTAAATTATGCAGTTAAGCGGGGCGACGGAACTGCATGTCACCGAAGCGCATCATGGATTCTAATTTGAGAGTGGGCTCTGTGCCAATCTAAGCCAGATTAACAGATGGGTGATATAGTGAAAATGATATCAATATATAAATAAATAAAAATCTGCATAGTCCATTCTTTATGGATTCCTCGACTCTCTCTATGGTTCTCTTCTGTTAACAAATTCGATGTATAAATTTCCATGTGGCGATTGTCCCTTATAAAACGCCGTGCTAATTCAGTTTCCAAAACACCACCAATACCCTTATCTCGCTTTTTCAAAAATAAAACACGTATAGTAAAATGAATAGTGTCGCCACAGCCCCGAAGCAGGAATAGCTGCATTAATTTGATTTGGGGGGCACTCTGCTGACGCTTCTCAGAAGCGAGCCTTTGGGCTTCCTTGGAGTTGCTTGTCCAAAGGAATCGGCTGCTTTGCCTCTTAGCGGGGTCGCCATCTTGTTCCATAGTCGTTGGGCGGCCGGTGTCAAGCCTCCTGATACTCTCGGGCCACTGGTGAATCTCGGTGTCTCCATCTGACTGGCCTTGCCAGTGAACCCCCTTCGCTGAGACTCGCTCTTGGACTTGGAGATCCGCTCCACCATTCGCTCGTGGAGGAGCTCTCGCTCCCTCTGGTCTTGGATCTTGAAAGGGTTTGTCGCATCCCCGGGTCCTAGGTTGATAGGTGCAGGCATCTTGATGGATGCGTCGTCGTCACCGTCTTCGTCATCCACAAAGGCGTATCCATTCACTCGCGGGGTTTCACCACCGCCCACGATGCTGGAGTCGAGATCTTGCTGTCGTGGCTTTCCCGCAATAGCATCGCGTACTGACGACATGGTTGGGGATGGGGGTCGCTGTGGCACATGAGGCTGCGGCATCCTCGTATTCTCATAGCTAATCGATCTTGGCGCCATGCGAGACTGCTCCTCCGCGCTCTCGGCAACCGTCTTAACCCCGTCTTCGAGGCCCTCTGGCTCAAACATGAGGCCATTCCGTGGGGCTGCCTTCCACGAGTCCGGTCGTGCAGGCCGCTCTTCGACATCCCTGATGGCCAACAAATCTCTCTTGAATCCATCGTCAACAAGACTGCGCGTCTGTTCTAGCCTGTCGGTGACCTCTTTTTGTTTAATCATCTGCTTCGAAGGAAGTTTATTTCCACGCCAGAGCCAGGCGTATTTGTCGGCCCTCTTCTGGTTTTGTTTGTCGATTAGTTTGTAGAAGCTCTCATTGTCTTCACTAGTGTAGGTGGCCTGAAATGTGGACAAGCTCAGGTTGAGGTCCAGCCCCGATTTGGCCTGCGCGACGCTTGTTGCCACGGATGCTGGTGTATCGCCAACAAAGCTAGTCGGAGTGCTGTTGCCGTTTGTGATGTTGATTGATGAAGAGGCTCTGGTGGGTTTCCGACCAGGGGTCATGACGTGTCGAAGTCTCCGGCTGGCGCTTGATATCCAGGCAGCATCTTTTGACTCCATCGCATCCAGATACTCCTGCTGAATCTGCGTCTCCAAAAGCCCCGGAAAGAAATCTCTGGCGATAATCTGTGAGAGCGCTTCTGTGTACGTATCCTCATCCAGCACTTTCTTGGGCCTCTTGATCTTTTTTGCTGGCGGTGGAGGCGGCATCAGATCTGTGTCGGTCCTCTTACGCACCAGGGCGTTTGAGGCCCCAGCCGCAGACTCCATGGCGGGTCGTCTCAAGACGAAGCTCGTGGTTAGTTTTAGGTTCCGCCGTATGTGTGATGACTGTGATCCCTTGCAGAGTGATTCGTTAATGTGAAAGTGGCCTTTGATTATGACAAAGAGGTGTTGTTTTGTTGATGTGCAAATGGGAGAGTTTGGGCTATTCAGTTGTCGAAATGAATGACAAGGGTAGCGTCGCCATGTGAAAAGTACCGTGCCAACTGGCAGTACTCCGGACTACTGCCGCCACGCCAGCAAGGCCCTTGTCACTCGCCCCCACGAGCCGCCACATGTACATGTACAGGTACATGCATCTATCCGACCGCAGCACGCACCAACACACACATGGCCGCCATCCAGGCTTTGTTATATGCGCAATGCAATGGACGGCGGAAAGCCACAGGTTGGCCTTAGGGCTGGCTAGGCCGCTGGAACATGGCCGCCTCCGACATCCACAGGGCACATGGCAGCGGCAAATAGCACAACCTGGTAGGCCCTACAGGGGGCCGGCAGCCTATTGAGGAGCCTCTGGAGCAGCCTAGAGGAGCCGAGACGGGCATCTGCACTTGGCCTTCTCCTCATTCGGACCTTGTTAGCACCTTGTTAGCCCAATCCAGAACCCACTCTGCATCCCCAGTTCTTTATCGATTCCAGGTTTTGGGCTCTCTTTGCGAAAAGTCCAAACCTCTCACTTGCTCCTCCAGACGCTGCGCCTGTGACGTTGACCGGCCGAGGACAAAGAGCCCGTCTTTCTTGTATAGATCATCCATTGTGCATTCTCCCATCTCCGAATCCTGCGAATTTCTCTTGCGACGGTCTGGCGCACGCGATATCACGGCCCTAGGCTTCCCTCCCAATATCTCCGCGTGCTCCAGTCCAACCTATAATCACCCCTCTTCACAATGTCGCAAACGGCTGTCGAGTTCAAGAACCAGGGAAACAAGGCGTTCTCCCATGGGGATTATCCTACAGCCATTACCTTTTACAGCAAGGCCATCGACGCAGATGCTTCCGAGCCCACGTTTTTCACCAACAGAGCCCAAGTGTGTAAACCCGACTTCTCTCCGGCTCTCGGTCTTTATATCCCAGGCTGCAGCTTGACTAACTGACTTGTGACTAGGCATACATCAAGACAGAAGCATACGGATATGCCATTGCCGATGCCACCAAGGCCCTCGAGATCAACCCGAAGTTGGTCAAGGTAAATGATTCCCACAGCCGCATTGTACAAGAGTTTGGTGGCTAAATTAACGGTTTTCGATGTATAGGCATACTTCCGCCGAGGCCTCGCCCGCACTGCGATTCTAAAACCCAAGGATGCGATTGAAGACTTCAAGGAGTGTGTCCGGCTGGACCCCAATAACAAGGATGCGCGACTCAAGCTGGAGGAATGCAAGAAGATTGTGCGCCAGCTGGCTTTCTTCGCTGCCATCGAAGTTGGCGATGAGCCATCGGCTGCGGAGGGGCTTGATCTGGACTCCATGGTCGTGGAGGATGGCTATGACGGAGCCAAGCTCGGAAGCGAGATGACCCAGGAATTTATCGACGACATGATTGAGAGATTCAAGAATGGCAAGCTCCTTGCGAAGAAATACGTCTACCAGATCATCATTGCCGTCAAGAAACTTGTTTACGACGAGCCCACCATGGTGGAGGTGGAAGTTCCCGAGGGAGTCGAGCTGACTGTCTGTGGTGATACCCACGGTAGGCAAAACATATTGATTGCGGCATAGCTATTATTGGTTATTGCATGGTGCTAACTTATTCCCGAATCTAGGCCAATACTTTGACCTCATGGAATTGTTCCGACGAAACGGTGTTCCATCGGATAAGCACTGGTACCTGTTCAACGGCGATTTTGTCGACAGGGGTTCTTGGTCCACCGAGATTGCGTTATTACTGTACGCCTACAAGTGGCTACGACCCAACAACTTCTTCCTGAACCGAGGAAATCACGAGACAGATGACATGAACAAGGTCTACGGTTTTGAAGGAGAATGCAAAGCCAAGTACAACGACAGGTAAGTTTGGATTTCGGACTTTGACACCAATACGGCCAACATTTACTGACGCCCATTATAGGATTTTCAGGCTATTCTCCGAGAGTTTCTCAGCATTGGCCCTGGCCACATTAATTGGATCCAAGTACTTGGTTCTCCACGGTGGTCTTTTCTCCGATGACAAGGTTACATTGGACGACATTCGCAAGCTGAATCGACACAGCCAGCGCCAGCCTGGTCAGTCAGGCCTGATGATGGAGATGCTGTGGACCGATCCTCAAGACGAACCCGGCCGAGGACCCAGCAAGCGAGGAGTCGGCATGCAGTTTGGTCCCGATGTCACCAAGAGATTTTGCGAGAACAATGGTCTGGAGGCTGTCATTCGAAGTCACGAAGTGCGCATGGACGGTTACGAAGTGCAGCACGACGGAAAATGCATTACTGGTATGTCTCATGTTGATTGGACTAGCTTCTATCGCCGCAGAAAAACTAACGATTGATGATTCTTTAGTCTTCTCCGCCCCGAGATATTGTGACTCGACTGAGAACAGGGGTGCTTACATCAACATCGGACCTGATTATAAGCTTCGGTACGAGCAGTTTGATGCGGTACCACACCCAAATATTCGGCCAATGGTGAGTTTTCCTCTTATCCTTCTTCCCTCTGCTACTTCAGGAGCTGGCTCTAACATAAAAATAGGCCTATGCTCAAAGCTCTCTGATGTCGTCCCTCATGTAAGGTATTAGGTCCATCTAAAGAGAGGCGATGAAGGGCTTCTAGGAACCTGGGGAGTATATAAATCTGTAGCCTCCAGGTATCCCAAGGGGTATCAAAAAACAGTAAAAAGCTTCAAAATATGGCCATGTAAGAGGCAGCACTTAGATATACCCCTCTGTAGATCAGGTATTTTAGGTTATGCAGCATCAATGCCTCAATTGTTCCACAGCCGATCCTGTCCATGGCTTCCAACCATTGCACCGAGCCAGTCAGAGCACTGCTTGATTCGTAGAAGAGACTCGATGCCTCCGTCACTGGTGCCTTTCCAGGCAGTAAGCGCTGCGGCAAAGGAGCCGAGATCTTCTCGGGGTACCCGAATCCAGCAATCCGATCCCTCCACTTTGAGAACATCAAGAGGAATTGCAGTGCCAGTTAATCCGAGGAATTGACGTAAAGCGGCTGTGCAATAAGATTTGACCTGGAGATTGTCGAGCTCAACAGCGGCATTGGGAGGGTTTGTCCGAAGCTCCAGATGGACGTATGAGAAGGGTGGCGATTTGATGATGCATGTGAGGAGTTCTTGCGATTTGCGAAGGCTCGTCTTGTCCAGGATTGACCGCTCGGCCTCTGGATTTGTGTCTTGGCTCATCTTTATAAGATAAATTTGAGTGGGAGAGTGTAAGTCGTTAGAGTTGGCAGTGGTCTTTAGAAGAGAACTCTTGGGAGGATGAAAATCTAAATTGCGTTTGTTGCATGTTGTGGGTTAGATGCATCGTTTGTAGCGCAGTCTGGTGAATCTTTGGAATCATCGAAACACCCAAAAACGAGAGAACGAGAAGCACTGCCCATAGAATCGAATATTTATTGAAAAGAAATTAGAAATCAAATATTTGAAATAGATATTATATACATGTAACATTTCGCATAAATCCTCTTGCATCCAATGTCAAAACGCTGCAGACAGCACAAGGTACGTATTCCACGCCTCGGAAGCAATTCCGCACTAGCGCTCCTCCAGCGCCTTTCCGCCAAAATGACCCATTGATAGATTCCATCTTCAATCTTCAGCCTTGCCAATTCATCCAACAAACCTCCCTCACTCTACCGCGCAGCATGTCTAGCTTCGTCACCCCCGGCCAGCAGCGCTACCTGCGCGCCTGCATGGTCTGCTCCATCGTCATGACATACAGCGTCCGTCTCTTCTCTTCTCTTCTCTCCCCTCAAGAAACGCGAGCCAACTGCTGACCTCCCAAATCTCTACAGCGCTTCCGCGACGAAGGATGCCCCAACTGCGAGGAGTTCCTGCACCTCATCGGCTCGCAGGACCAGATCGAAAGCTGCACGTCGCAGGTCTTTGAGGGCTTGATAACGCTGGCCAACCCAGCCAAGTCGTGGGTCGCAAAGTGGCAGCGCTTGGACGGATATGTGCCCGGCGTGTACGCGATCAAGGTCTCGGGCCAGCTTCCCGACGAGATTAGGTCTTCTTTGGAGGATGAGTATAGAATACAATATATTCCGTACGTTTTGGGGGAGTTTCTTTTCGTTTCGGTGGGGATGAGAGACTGACTTGATGACACAGGAGAGATGGCACGCAGACCGAGGCCGATGCTTAACGAAGATGGATGTTCACACAATGATTTGGCGTACAACAGAGGCGAATACGGCGTTTTGGTGATGGAATCAAACATTGGAGGACCAAAGATTAATATATAAATTGTTGTTAGGTCATTATGGTATCTATGGAAACGCAACATGCTACAAAATACATCCGTTCCCATATGCAATCTATACGCTTTATCAAAACTCCCAAAAACGCCGTCCCAATTCGTTGTTTCTTTCAATGATTCCTCTGCTTTTTACCCGCAGGCATCCCAAACCCGACTGAGCCGCTGGGTCTCTTCCTCTCCATCTCTTCCTTCATGATCCTCTCGGCCTCGCTCATTTTCTTGGGCTGTTGGAATGCAGAGCCCTTCTTCGATCCTGAAGCCAACGCGTTCTTTTTTGCCTGGGCAAAGACATTCTTCGTTTGTGGCTTTTCGCCAAACTTCAGAGACACCCCGCCAAAGCCCCCTTTAGTCGCGACTGGTTTTGGCTCCTCCTTTGACGCGGCCGGATCTGTCCCCTCGTTCTTTTCGGCATCTTTTGGTCCTTCGGGCTTATCCTCTGTAGATTTGGGCTCCTGCTCCGGCTTAGGCTTCGCGCCAAACGACAGCTTTATTTTCTCGCCATCTTGTCTTTTGAGTTCCCTGTCTTCTGACTCCTCTTCGCCTTCTCCATCGCGTTTCCCGGCGCTCTGCTGTGCTCGTTTGATCTGTTCTCGAATCATACGCTGCTCGATTTCTTCGTCGCCCTGATCCTGGGCCTCTTTCCTCCTCAGTGCCTCTTGTCGTCGGAGAGCGTCGGGCGAGTTGTCAATCCAGCTAATGTGAAGACCCTTTTCCGTCTCTTCCACTCGGCAAATACCTTCTTTCCCCAGATACTTGGCGAATTCAGTCAACGACGGCCATTTCGTCGCGTTCATGTGAATGTGCTCTTTGTTGGCAATGTATTCCTGGTAGAACTGATTGATCTGGACTTGCTTCTCTCCATGAGCCGTCTTCAGCAGCGACAGAAAGTCCTTCAGGAACTCGTCGCTGTACTGGTTGATGAACTTCTTCGGGTCCTCGCCGACGACGAGCATTTGCCGCACGTGGCTTTCGGACTGTGTGTGCATCTTGAATCCATTGGCGTCGCGACACTGCTTCTCGCAGACTTGACAGTACCATCTCAGGCGCTGGAGTCCTTTGGACTTGAGCTTGTTGCCCAAGTACTTGGTAGAGCCAACTTCTGCCTTAGGCATATTGTTCTTTCTTTGTTGTCAAGGATTCTTCTTCTGAAGTAAAGTCACGGCAGGAAGGCAAATAATACGTGAAATGTGATGTTTGTGATGGAGATGGCAGTTGCCGGGCTCAGCCTTGCATAGGCGATAGAATCTTATCTTATCGCCACACTATCTACTTGCCGAGGTTTCTCCAGAGACATTACCTCAGCCTTATTTCCCTTGGATGTCAACATTTATTGTTACTGCATCAACGCCACTCCATCAACTTCTGTCTCTTCACAGTCTCCTCGTTTCAGACTATTCAGCTGCTGCTTCGCGTTCTTCACCCCGCAACTACGATACCCAACACCACAGCTCGAAATGTCTGAGCGTAAAGTTCTTCAGAAGTACTACCCCCCGGATTTCGATCCCAATGATATCAGCCGCCGCCGAGGGCCCAAACCCACAGGGCCGAGAATCCAAACCGTCCGACTTATGGCTCCCTTTTCCATGAAATGTCTGAGCTGTGGCGAATACATATACAAAGGACGCAAATTCAACTCCCGCAAGGAAATCAGACCAGACGAGAAATATCTCGGCATCCAGATCCTCTTCTTCCACATCAAGTGCACAAGATGCAGCGCCGAAATTACCTTTCGCACGGACCCGCGCAATACAGACTACGCGATGGTCAAAGGCGCCATGCGTTCATTCGAGCCCTGGAGGAATCGAGAACTAGCTGAGGAGTCGGTAGAGGAAAGACTGGACAGGCTGGAGCGAGAGGAAGCCGACGCGGCGGGCGAGGAAGAGAAGAATGCAATGGAGGATCTCGAGGCCAAGAATGCCGATGCCCGACGCGAAATGGCTGCAGCCGATGCCCTTGATGAAATCCGACAGCGAAACGCAAGGATACATCGATCTGAGAAAGAAGGCACGGATTATGCAGACACTATAATTCGTGCTGAGGACTCGGAGCGGGAACGACAGGACAGAGAAGATGAAGAAGCGGCCAGACGAGCGTTTGCGGCAGCGGCAAAGCGTCAGGGTAATTCTGTCTCGGATGGCCCAAGCGAGTTGGAAGAGACAGCCGCTGAAAGTGCCGATTTCTCAGCATCAAGGGATGGTGACATCGACACGGAGAAGTCTGCGCCCTCACTACAAACTAGCACAGCATCATCATCCATGCCGCCCCCGCCCCCGCCGACATCTTTCAAGAGAGTGGTGAAGAAGAAGAAGGATCATTCTGCGTTACTTGGTATTAAAAAGAAGCCCTCTTTGGTGTAATAGCTAGGAAGGAAGGAGTTGAGGGATGAATTATAAGCGTCGGGCCTTGAATATCACGAAACATAAGGAAGATTCGATTACTCCTGATTTATGACATGGCGTTTATACAAGGATGGTGTTAATACCAGGCAGGAATGGGTTCATTAATGAATTATAATACTATACACATCACACATGGTCACTTGGCTTCATACAAATTGAGAGCGAAACAGCTGGTAAAGTTTGAATAAAGATTGCCATGGGATTGGAATCGTCTCAATTCGTGTATGCATCGTCGATTGCTATTATCATTATCATGTACGGTGGCTTTCCAGCCTGATATAGCCCCCTCACCCTTCCAACTGTCCAATGTCCCAAGTATGTACTGCGCCAAAGGAATCCGAATTCCCAGCCAATTAGTATCCTGCCATAAAAATCCCCCCGAAACGCCATGCGTGTATCATATAGTCGTAAAATCAATAATAAATAAAAACGAGCGACAGATTAGCGAGTGGCACCAAGTCGGCTCGTTTTCGATGTGACGCAAGCAAGAGTTGCTTTTGCTGTAGTGTAGATGCGTGATCGGTAAAAAGAGGTTGCTTTGTCTCTATACAGGCATTCCAATCCTGGATTCGCCATGTCGACGGCGTTATTCCATACTAGACTGTCCCGAAATTCATTTTTCAAGTCCCGTCCAGATTACCAATGTATTGCCATAATGGCACACTACTGGAAAAAAGAGAAGCACCGCTAAAGCTAAACATGCGCAAATTCAAGCAGCGAGTTTTCGCTTTTGGACACCCGCAGAAATGCAAGATGGTTACATCGCAGGTGCTGTGCCGTTGGTCATGGATGTGCCAACTGATGATCGGCCAGAAGCACCGGAACTTGTAGGTGACAGGGCAGCTCCAAAGGCCTGCATTTGGCGTTTTGTGTGGTCGTGGATGAACCGAGAGTAGCTGGAGATGCTCTGTGGGGCAGGAGGAGAGTTTGTGGGCATGGAAACGGAATAAGCGTCTTGTCTGCCGGGCATCATGACGAGTGTTTGATTTGATGTTGTATGAATTTGGATTGTGTTGAAGTGTGGTGTTATATAGATGTCGAGGGTGGTGTGATTTATCCTCGAGCTGCTGATATGAGAGTACGTAGATTTGATTGGTGGTGATACGATGGGAGTTTTCAGCGAGGAGGCGAGAGTATTAAGTAGTTGTGTGATTGAAGTCTTTCAATAAAAGGTGTTGGATGGGCTGATTAAGGATGACGTATTGAAGTAGAGGTGCAAGGCAAGAGCTAGGCAAGGTTGTGGAAATCAACAGATGTTGTCGTGGCGAGCTTGTAATAGAAAGGTGCGGATCTCAGGGTCTTTTATAAATGTGCAAGACAGAATCCAGGACCCTCCACCACCCAATAATTTCCCCTCATTCAATCAACCTTGAACATGCATTCAAGGGGATCAGACTAGGAGAACTAACTTGCTAGTTTCTAGGGTCTCTCGACCTTTCCTGCACCCCTCCGATGACTCGACCGACTGCAGACCACATACCAAGCACACGCACAATTACTCACAGGACACCCTCAAAGACCCTCACCTGGGCCAATCCTGTCCGCCCCAGCCAAACGAGCTGATCGGCAGTGGGCGAATCAACCGACGGTAGCGCAGGTGAAAATGGCGTATCACTACATACTTAGCACGGCGAACAAGGCCTGTTCCCTGCTGGGCGCTGCTCTTTGGCCACCTCTTGCACGGTGATAATCGCCTCCAGCGCCTCTTCGGTGCTAGAACGCTCCACCACCGCTCACCCACCGCTCCGCACAAGCTCGACACCCTTTTTGGGGTCCGGCCGGCTGCTGTTCGCTCAGGGTCCTGCGAGGCCCACGCCACCACAATCATAGTGGGCCGGCCTAGCAAAGATGGAGATTGTCCAGGGATGCGCCGATGCTCTTCCAAGTTCTGGAGGCGATACGTATGAGCAGTTGAAACGGTGGGCAGCAGACTGGAGAAAACGGTCCAAGTTTTGCCTGCCAGAGTCCCTGCTGATCGGAAATCGTCATGCTCGTCACACGCGTGTCATACCGTCCCTCTTTGGCCTTTTTCAAATGCTTCTTCTGGAGCAGATAGACTACAGACTAATCCAAGTGCCGTGGACGCAATACTGTGGGCACCCATCCGCCAGGAATTGGGAATTACGGGGCTTCAAGCCAGCATCATTGCTTGACGTGTGTTCTTTGTTGCCCAGAAAGCTCTGGCTTGTCTGGCTTGTTTAGAGGCAACTGCGTCAATGGGCACGCTACTCTGCTCCAAAGCGCCCGTTGCATCAGATGAATGCATGCGCCCGCCCTCTTAGGCCATGTCTTGGACAAGGCGAAATGTTCGAGACCCTTTTCTTGTGTCACACAGTTGCACGCCATGCTGCAAGCTTAGGGATATCGACCCTAGTTCTATGTCCATTATTCAGCATTTGGCAGATGTCGGAAACCGGGGCTTCCGGATATTCTATCTGTGCTATTGGCCAGAGATTTCGAATTAATCAATGCATAGGTAGCTAGCGTATCCGTTGCACATGCAAATCTCCCCAAGAAGGAGGAAACGCGGGCAGATTAATCTCTCCAAAGCTCCAAAGAGAAGGAAACGCGGACAGGCGAGATCAACATCCCTGCCCCTTGGGGCATCAATCGAGGGGGTTATTCTCCATTTCCTCACGGGTCAAGCTTCGAGAAAGAGCGAGCTACGATTCCTCGTTCCAATTAGGTTATGGAGTTTGTGTGCCTGAACCGTGTCACTCTCACCCATGCATTTTCGAGGTCCGTTTATTCAATGATGCGGCATCCTAGCAGTTATTCGGGCCCAATCGAGATATGAGCTCAACGGTTGATCAACCTAGGCCCTACCAAGCCTACGAAGCAGATATGCACGTTGTGGCTTTCAACCTCAACGTATTCAACGTGGCCCCCATCGAGATCGAAGAGCGCCGCTTCGTTCAACATCCACTTTATTGCGAAGAGAAAACATTCTTCACTGCTTGAGAACGACGGCAGAAGCCCAGATCCGCCTGCCCCCATCCGATTCCCCCCTCTCGCCTCTCCAGACGCCTTCCAGTCTGAATGAAGTCACAATGCTCAAGGAGGGAAACAGTACGGTCAAAGCTTCTCCAGCAGTGGTGGCCATACTGTAGAGTTGACGCATTACAGTAGTTGATGAACTACTACGTCGAATCAGCAAAAAACCTGGCTGGAATACCCAATTGAAAAGCCGCTGTATGTGATGTCACCCGTTACCCCACTGCGAAAACGGCGATGCTTCCAGCTCTGAAAACGTTGCTCGATCTGGGCCAACGTTTTCGCCGCCTCCGTCACGGGGTCCACATCACGTTCCTCTACGCCATTACGGTGCGGTGATCGACTCTCATGTTATCCAAAGCTGTTCATGATCGTCGTGCGGTGGCCTTGACGGTTCAACGAGTAAATCACCCCTAATCTGGTGCTACTGTACGTCTCATACGGAGTACTGCGCGGTTTATCATTGGCCTTCTCCTACGACCAAGCTTCAAGGTCCCTGCATCACACGCCGGTGATCGACATTCAAAGTCTTCGACATGCTTCTCTCCGCAAGCGAACCAAGCTTTTGCTAAACCATCACATCATTTCCCCCAGAGCTCAATGGAGCCAGCCTCAATGCTTTCTTTGGCTTTCCCTCGTGAGCCTAACCACGTTGCACGGCACCATCCGTAAAGGTCAACTTTGTTGGTGGACTTTCTAGTGGATCAAGACATTGGCAAAGGCCAACCAGCGTTGCTCGATCCCTCGAATCCATGTGCCTTCGTCGAGATCTTGAGTGGCCATAACCGCCAGTTTAATTTTCATGATCCACCTACGCCACTTAGCCTTCTTTTTCTCTTAGTTACACCTCGGTGGGAGCAACTCCAAGGTGAAGCAGAATCGCTTGCTTGCATGTCAAGCATGTATTGCTCTGCAAGTATAGGCGACGATCCCGGCATTCAACAGTCGCCGCAACTTCTGGCCCCTGTCGTGCGAGAAGGCTAGCATCACTCCGTCACCACTAGATGCAAACCTTACAAAGACCTCAGTGACAGTGGAACCATCATCATTTCTGTATCTTATCCAAGTTGAACAATTGTGACCAAGTTCGTGTATTGCGTGAACAGCTCAAAGAAAGGAGGCCATTCACAGAAAGATGGCAAACCTGCAAATGCTATGTGGGGTACGATGAGCGAAGACAATACTCTTCACGTCATACCAGCCTGAGCCAGAGTATGACGTTTGTACGACTTGATATTTGCCTCCATTCAAGACATCTCTGAGTATCGTCCAAGGCTACAACACAGTCATTTATCGAAGAGCCTCTTCAAAGCCAAGAAGACAATACACGTCGATGGTCATCAAAGTTATGATGAAACTAGCGCGGCTAACTGCATGCCTGTCGTTTATGAGGACCGCTAGAGTTGCATCAAGACTCGCACGGAGCGTTACATCCTCGACTGTGACGAAGTGGCAAAGTACTAATCATGTCGGTTTGCAGATTTCATCGTGATACCAAGATTCACGCTTACCCATTGGCCCCCTTTTCCTTTTCTCATACTATTGGGACAGGTCGTTCTTGGAACTCTAGCAAACTAGTCAGCAATTATCGACGAGCTTCGATTATGCATCATTGGCAGTTCACCAAATCGGCCCTCATGCAGACTATGTCATAATCTGACCTCGCTCGCCAATGTCGCCATGCACTTACTAGGATAAACACGTGAAGAGGCGGCCACGATATGATGGCGCCCGGTAGAATTCAGAATTCGTCTTCATCACCAGGGTGATCGATGACCTCACAATGCCTATCTCTGAAGCTATCGCCAAACACTCGGCGCTCTAGCATTCAGCCTGTGACGCAGTTCGACAGGGGAGATCTGCACTTCAAGTGGATTTTGCTGCCGTCGATTTCAAACTCTATTCTCGTACTGTGGTATGAAATGATGGCTCAAATCGGCGATGTGGTGCCATTGGCGTCAATTAGAAGTGATTCTTTCACGAACGGCTTCATGGCCTAGTCAATCTTGTTTATTCTCAAGCCAAAATGAACAACTGAATGAGAGTTGCAGGCAAAATTGTTCATCTCAGCATCGTCCACTTCGATAGGGGGCGAAAAGAAGCAAGTAATTACAGGGATTTCTACTCCGCGTTCTGTCATAACTCATTTTATTAAAATATGGAGAGAGACTCTAATGACGCCTCGACTTCCTCTCCAGCGAAGCCAATTCTTTCTTCTCCTTGCCCACCACCTTCTTCCGCTTACGCTCAATGGCCTTGTCAACTTGCGACTTGCTCATGCTTGCATATCTGTTCATCAGCACCTGCTTCTTCTGCTCGCTCTTGCGCAGGTAGAAGGGCTGCTTGCCCTGTGCCACCAACTCCTTTTCTTTCTTTCGGTGCTCTTGCAGTATCTTTACTTCCTCCTCCTTCTTCTGCCGGGCCTTCTTCTTGGATTCCATAGATAGTAGCTGTCGCTTCAAATCCTCCTTGACCCAGACGTCCTTGGTCTTCTTGATCTGCATGCGTAGCTCTGCCATCTCGCTCTCGCGGTACTCGTCCAGGAAGGCATAGTTCCGAGAAACCTTGGCCTCGTCTACCTCTCCCGAAAGGTTGTCGAACCGCGGGTCGCGAGTCTTGCGGCGCGGATCGGCGAGGATTTCGCGGCGCCTGCTGACGGGCTTCTTGGACGTCATTTCCTGTGGCGCGTGTTTGGAGCTTCGCTTCGATGCATCGACCCGACTTGATGGCTTTTTCGGCTCTCGTCTTAGTGATTCCTTTGGTGTGCGTTCTGTAGGCTGATCGTCTTTGGAGGCATCCGCCTTGTTCTTTTTCTTCTTCTCAGAGGGGGGCAAGCTGGCTGCTGCGCGAGCTAATGCGCCGAAAGAGATGGATGAGAAGTCGACCTTTGGGGCATCTTCCTCGGCTTCTTCAGACTATAGATGGTTCAAAACATAAGCATCGTAAACCGGTAATCTTCTTTTTTTGGAATCAAATCTTGCATACCTCTGAACCAGACTCTTCTTCGTCCAAATCCTCATCCTCATCACCGCTGTCATCTCCTTCTTCAGATACTTCTTCTCCTGAATCATCCTCTTCGCTGGCACTCAATTCCGGTTCCCAGTCTTCCTCGCGCCGGGCTTTTACCCGTCGCTCAAGACCCAAGGAGCCGAGTTTCCGTTTGGAAGACATTTTCGTTGTCGTAGCCGTACAAAAACGTGATGTTGGATTATCGCAATATCCTTCCACTCTAGAAGCTACAGCAGTAATCTTCTTCCTACAAATTATTTTTTGGGGGCGTTATCTTATCGATAAAAGACCCCGGCTTTTTCTGCACGGTTTAATGGGCGACTTATGCAAGTAACCAGCAAATATGTGGGCTTAGCGTCCGGAAAGCCTTCGACCAACACCAAAACTCAATCATCCTAGTGCAAACGACCATCTCGCCTCGATAATGCCCTTTTGTAAATCTCGAAGGAGCGCTTAATGTGGCCACGCAGGGTAATCACGGGACTCTCCTGCTCAGCACGCTCCACCGCAAACAAGATCCGGACACAGCCATTGTCTAGCAAACACCGGAATCCTTCATCTCGCAGCCCACCGCTACGACAATCCCCTTCCGAGGCCATCGGGCCAGAGACCCACGAGGAACATCCGCCGCTCGTTTTACGCTCTTCTGCAGAAGTCCACTATTCCTCGACAACAAGCAAGCAAAGCAGGGGAAAGGGCAAAATGAAGTCCCAGAGCGTCCAAATCCCGGGGTTGACTTTGCTTAACAATCTGACACCCCATGCGATTGCGCCGACTTCCGAGGGCAGCCTCATCAGTCCTGCGGCTCCCCAGCTGCCAGCCAAGGCGCCGTATGTGCTGCCACGAAAACAAAAGGAGAATAAAAAGGCAAAGGCGAGGAGAGCGTTAGCAGAGGCACAGGCACAGGCTGCCATGAGCCGCATGGCGCAAGATGCTGCTCCTGCTCCCGTCTCTGGCCAGCATGGGTACGATCATACAAACTCCTCTTCTTCCACACATGAAAGTGCTAACGAGTCTATCCTTATTTTAGAGCCTACAACCTCAACTATTTCGACTTAAGCAACGCCAACAATTTCATGAACCTCCCTCCCAACAACTTCCACAGCTCCAACAACTTCATAGCCAGACCCCCTCCAGCCGGGCCCCGATTCCCCCCCAAGAACCTCCCTCAAGACGGCCGCGTCGCCCCCAGCAAAGCATCCGGCGGCATCCCCGACCCTACACCTCTCTACATCGCGCAATCCCTCTCGCTCCCGTCCTCCCTCCGCAATCCGCGCCGCATCCTCGTCATCATGGACCTCAACGGCACGCTGCTCTACCGCCCCAACAAGCGCAACCCATTCAACTTCATCCAGCGGCCCCACGCCCGCGAGTTCCTCGACTACTGCGTCGACACCTTCCACGTCGCCATCTGGTCCTCCGCCCGCCCCGAAAACGTCGACAAGATGGTCGGACAGCTGCTCTCCCCCCAGCAGCGCGCAAAGTGCCTCGTCATCTGGGGCCGCGACAAGTTCGGCCTCTCACCAGCCGACTACTCCGCCCGCGTCCAGTGCTACAAGCGCCTCTCCAGCATCTGGAACGACCCAAACGTTGTCGCTTCGCATCCTGCCGCCGCCCAGGGCCAGCGCTGGGACCAGACAAACACCGTCCTCGTCGACGACTCGGCTGAAAAGGGCCGTAGTGAGCCCTACAACATCCTCCAGCTCCCCGAGTTTGAGGGCCTCGCCAATGAACCTCCCAATGTGCTGCCGCAGGTCCACGACTATTTGAATACCCTCTGCTATCAGACCAACATCAGCAGCTACATACGAGATCGTCCTTTTAGAATCGATTCAAGCTATAGCTTACCGCCTCCGCCAGACTTCCATACATAGAGACTTTTGACTACTAGATTCTTTGGTTACGTATACAGCGCATATTTTGATGAAGCCTAGTTGGGACTTCATGCCTCCTACATAGATCTGTACGCTCTACAAGCTCGTTGGCCTGTCTAGAGCGTTCTAGTAGATTAAGCCTTTTGAGCTTTTCTTTAGATACCCCTCATCTTATACTTTTTCATCTTCACACATAAAGGGGAACTGGCACATGGTAGCTTAGACACTTTTACGGTTTTGAATTGGTTTCCTGCGGCCTTGTTTTATAAGACTACGTAGGCATGTGTGTGTGTACAAGCACATGAGATATCATCATTCATTCCCTTCAACCCTTTTTTTACCCATAACCCATCATCACTTCATAGCTTGTCATCCTCCCCATCCACTGTCGTTCTTTATTTGAAGACGTGGCCATCGGCGTGAGGGTACTCCTTGCCGTTGACAATGACGGGCTTGTCCCAAGACCACTGAGCCTCAACAAAGGCACGGTCATCAGGGTTGTTGGGGTCAAGCTTGGTGAACTCGTAGCTCTCGTAGTCGGGAGCGACGTCGAAGACAGGGACGTAGTCCTGGCCACGGATGACAAAGGCACCCTCAATGACGGAGTCGTTGTTGGTTCCGTAGACGGAGGTGCATCCGAAGAGGTACTTGCGGGAGCCCTCGAGACGGTTGTTGAAGCCGCCGATGAGGTTGTTGGACATGAAGGTCATGGCAAGCTCATCGTTGTACTTGTAGGCAACCTTCCAGATGGAGTACTCGTCGAATTTGACGTTCTCCCAGAACCAGGCGAGGGCAGCGGGGGTCTCGCTGTTGGAGTACTGGCGCTTCCACTCATCGAGAGGAAGGGAAGCCTTGGGCAGAGCTTCAAGAGGGTGCTTAGCCTTGGGGGCGGCAGCAGGCTCCTCCTCCTCCTCAGCGGCGGCCTTGGGGGCAGGGGCAGGCTTGGCAACAGGCTTGGGGTGCTCAGGCTTCTTGGGGGGAGTGTTGGTCAGGACGGGAGTCTCCAGGAAGGGGAGCTTCTCGGCGACGGCAGTGTAGATGGGCTGGTTAACAATGGTCTCGTACCAACGAGTAACAGCGGGGTGCTGCTGGCGCCACTGCTTGTCGAAGAAGTACTGGAAGCCGCGGTAGAGGAGGCCAGCGCTGAAGAGATCAGCCAGGGTAATGCGCTCACCAACGAGGTAAGTGTGGTGAGTGAGGTGCTCCTCAGCGGCATCAACGGCACGGGCAACCTCCTTGGAGAGGTCATCGACAGCCTTCTTGTTGTAGGGGGAGGCACCGGTCAGGGGCCTGATCCAAGCACCGATCTTGGGGGCGACCTCGGTGTTGAAGTAGGACATCCATCGGAGGATGGAAGCGTAGCTAGCAATCTGTTAGATTTCAGGCGATAAATCAGGTAGAGTAGAGATGCGCGACTTACTCCTGCTTGGTTTTGCCGAGAAGGGTGGTCTTCTCGTTCTGGGAGGTGACTGTATCATCAAGTTAGCTAGAGTACCACAACACGTTGACCCTAGAAAAACTCGAGATTTGAAGAACAAAGAAAGGTGCAAGATCAGAAGTTGTCGTTATCAACACAGGAAAAGTTTTTATTAACATTTCTTTCAGACAGGGATAACTTAAAAATACTCTCATCATTTTGGCGAGCGACCGGAGGAGTCATAATGTGTCGACAAGAGGAGCCAGGAAAATATGCGAGCACAGAACAGGATACGTACCGTAGATGGCGATAGCAATGCTCTCGCTCAGGGCAAAGCCATCCTCGCCGAGGAAAGCAGGGTACTTGCCCAGAGGGTGAGCCTTGAGGTGCTCAGCAGTGGCCTTGCCAGCCTCAACGTTGGAGATGTTGAGCTCGAGGCCGTTGGCCTTGGCGACAGCCTTGATGGCGGTGGCACGAGGTTGGTCCTGCAGCAGGAAAAGAGTGAGCAGCCTGGCACAAACACAAACAACGGTTACGCGTATGAGATGAGAGACTAACGGCGGTGGTGAAGAGGGTTCCGAAAGCCATTGTGACTGATGTCGAGATGCTTGACTGGAGAGTTGAGAAGGGAAGAGAGGAAGGGCTGGGGCGATAGAGGAATTTTTTTTTCTAATGAGGGGAGATTAATGCCCCGCGGTGGCTGTTGAAGCAACAAACAGCAAGGGTTAATTATGGGGCTTTGTGGCTTTTCTGTGGCTGGTGATCGTACTCAATTGCTCGTTATCTCCACGTGATGCAGTCCAAAGCTGCACGCCAAATGGCGAGGTTATCGTGGGGGAAGATTTTGTGGTACCACGACTTGGAGGATCGCAACGTCGTCTCGAATCTCCTCGATCGACGCTCGGCAACAATGGCGACAATTGCAAGCGGCTTGCGGCATGCGAGATGCGCAAGCTCGATTGCCGCAGCTCAATGGCGGCCGGCAATCCTCCCGCGGTCGAGCTTCCAACTCGCCATCCGGTCTATAACCAGCGACTCTCAAAAGCCTCCCAGTCTTGAACTTGAAGCCGCCGAGTCCGTCCCGATCCCATACCAGGGCGTTACGCATGCGCGAGTCGTTCCGGCAACGCCATCTTACTTCTCAAGAGAACCCCAGTTCAACGATTTATACATTGGAATCTCCAAGCTGCTCACCAAGTACAACCACCTGCCCACGGTGCCGCCCAGTGAGGCTCCGCAGATGCCATGGACAAAACTGGAGGAGATGCGGGCGCAGATGGGAGAGCCCATCAAGTCATCACACTATGCAAAGGTCATGCGGGTGGCCAAGCGCCTGAACCTCATCGAGCCCAGCCTGCGGCCGCAAGAGGTCAAAGTGGCTTTAACGGAGTTTACAAGAGACATCAACCCATTCTTGAACATGCCCAACCCTATCACGATTGACAAGTTCGGGCGTGCCGTCGGTGTGGGCAAGAGAAAGGAGTCAACCGCGCGTGCGTTTGTCGTGGAGGGAACTGGCGAGATTCTGGTCAACGGCAAGACTCTCAGCGAGGCGTTTGGCCGCGTGCACGACCGTGAGAGCGCAGTCTGGGCACTCACTGCCACGGAGAGACTGGACAAGTACAACGTCTGGGTCTTGGTTGAGGGAGGCGGCACGACCGGGCAGGCTGAGGCCATTACCCTGGCCGTGGCGAAGGCGCTGGTCGCTCATGAGCCGGCATTGAAGACGGCTCTAAGAAGAGGTATGTTCAATACGAAAGCCAACCTGGCTTTTCGGTGTTTCTTTTTTGTCTCGATTCCTTGTTTTTTTCGGTGTTTACGAAGGCCTGCTAACGTTGCATCTCCCCAATTCAGCTGGCTGCATCACACGCGATCCCAGAACAGTGGAGAGGAAGAAGCATGGACATGTCAAGGCCCGAAAGATGCCTGCCTGGGTCAAGCGATAGAAGCTGCACGGGCCTGGATTTCCCGCGGCGTTTGTAAGCTCGGCTAGGCGAGATTACGCAGGACGCCTGCTTGAGAGCGAGCCTAAAGGGCGCTTATCTCTCTCTCTGTGCCTCTATCCCGAGGAGCGACATTGTATCATCTACAAAATTTGTATTTATAGAACCCTACCTTACCTAGACATTTGCTACTTGGGGACATTCGGGTTATCTTGGCCCATGCCGAAGCATTCAATGTTATAATGAAGTATGACCAGCACAAGTACGTCGTAGTCGCCGCACGGCTGTGCGTAATCACTAGAGCACGTTGTGTATGAACTTCCATCTTGGCATAAGGCAGGTCCAGCTGTGTTTCCAGCTGCTGCTGAGCATATGTAAGCAGTCAAATCCAAGAAAAGAACGGGAGACACGTCATTGTAGTCATGGCTTACAATTCCTAGTTCAATGCATGATATAGTATTCGAGTCAGTAGTTTGTCTCATAGTACTCAGCCGCACAAAAGGAAGGACAGTGACATACCTAGGTAATGAAGGGCGTAAATGTCTTTTTTTCTTTTTCTCTTTTCTTCCTTCACTCCCCTCCGGTTCCCTTTTTCTCTGTCTTCTAGGTAACTATTGGGTATCGAGCAAGGATCCCACCACGGCTTGTAAATGCCTGCCGAAAAAGAAGAAGAAATGATGCTACGGTACCAACCAAAGGGTGGAAGAGCAGGGTAGACAAGATGTGATACTACAGGCAGACTTTACTTTTTTTTTTTTTTTTTTTTTCTCTTTTTCTTTTTGGACCCTTGAATCATGCAAGTTCCGGGGTTGTGAGGCTGACCGGCCCTTTTCTGTGACATGCGGCGCAGTACAAAGAAAGATTATATCGCCGCTGCTCGTCCGTATTGGCGGAAATTCAAGCCGCCTTTCTTTGTTAAACAAGCCACACTTGTAATATTTTATTGTATTCCTCAATGCGCCAAGAGCTACGCATATCTGAAAAATGATGCACTCAAAAGGTGGCTTCAGCTGAGCCATTCACAGCCTCCAATCCTATTCCTCCAGGCAAAAGAAAAAAGCATCGAAAGTCATGAAGCTTGTTCTGACGGGTCGGATCCGGCCCGTATGGCCCGCCTCGCAAGTTTAGCGAGATCGACATCACAAGTGACACAGAAGCTGGACATTGACAATCAAGTTCAGCTCAAGTGCACCCCATGTCCATGGAATCGAGCCTAGATTTTCTACCAATTCCTGCCAATGACGTCGAGTCAGGACATGCGTCAGCAAGGGATTGCGGTCTCAGCCGCGCGAGGCCCGTCTGTGCCATGTATATTGTTGTCGTTATTACCGGGTCCAGGGTAGGGGCTGGCAGACCAATGGAAGGCGGCATCATTTACAAAAGGGTGACGCAGGAGGGTTTCCTTTTCCCCCAATACTCTTTCTGGTAGCATAGGGTGTCACATCCCGTGTACTTATGGGGGTAGTTACATCCGCTGGAGCGAAGGCCAGTCCTCATAGCCGCGGCAACTGAATCTCAAGGGCAACTGAGCCAGGAAGCGCAGGTAATCATACGATGATCGAGCGAGAGTCAACCAGGCAAGGTCATTTATATGCCTAGTATCTCTACCAGTGTGTAGGTACCAGCATCGGATCGGCGCTTGTTTTGGTCTCCCTTTTCCTTTTGTATGTCGGTGTCAAGGACAGGCCCTCGGCTCATCAAACCCGAAACTCGCGGTGCAGGGGAGGTAGCAAGAGACAGCTGGGGTAAAACACGACCAGGATCACTCTTCCCGACCACTGCTATGTAAGTGCTCCACAGAGCAGCTGAATGTTGGGCATTAGCCTCTGTCGTGACGTGACAGGCCCGTAGTCGGAGTCGTTGATATGTGTGTACATGCTTCGTATGCGTTTGTGTTCGAGCCATGTCCAATCTCTCTTACTCCTTGCTTTAAACAACTGCCTGTACATACCTCCTGGCTGGGCATCAATGCTCGCCCTGTCTCGTGTATGTACTCGTGTATGCAAGCTTCGACACGGCATCGGATCCGCGGTAAGTCCCTGTCAACTTTGGGCGAGCCAGACGAGATTATTAGTTCGTGCTACCCATTTTCGCTGTCTTGGGCGTGCGTCGTGAATGCCCAAGGAGCTTACCCCGAAGTTTTTCAAATCATACTCCTGGTGGTATCTCCGTAGTAGTGGCAGTAGCAATAGCAATACTCCGAACAAGCAAAGCTGCTCCGGGCGTGTGAGACATCAGACCACCCTCCGAGCTCTTACAGCCATGAATGGCTCGTGTCATAATCAATATCATGCGCCCGGGACCCCGTAGTCGCTTCACTCGCGACTATCGTCAATGTTGCTTTTTTTGGGCCGGCCGGTTTTGCAGTCCGTCCGAGGTACTTTGCATCCATCGGAACAGCCTCGCGCTCGTGAGAGATTGTGATTACGAGCACTGCTATTATTAACCTAGCGAAACAGCTGCTGCTGACAGGCATTGAGCATGGTCGTACACTTTGTAGATTGACGGCATAATCGCTTCTCGATTCCGTTAGTGCTCCCGGCGTCTTTGCCCCTGTATACACACCCACTCCTCACAACTCACCAGATTGGCCAACATCTGGCCAGAAAGCTCAGCGATTTTTTTTCTCCTTCACTTCTCAGCGGAACATGGTTCAGAGCTCTTGGAAAATTATTCTTAGCTGCTCACGCTACACAAAGCCGAGCCCATCTCCACACTGGCTTTTGTTCCTCCTAATGGCTGCTCGTCGATGGAGTCGCTGTGGACCAGGCCGATGGCTCGCCTCTAGCACGGCCCTAGTGAGCTGCATTTTGCCTGTATTTGCCTGCTCCGGGCTCGCAGATTGGCTGCTGCCAGGATTTGCGTTGCAGCATGGCCTGTCCACGAAAAGGCACCCGAGCTGTGGACTTGACGCACGCTGCACATGGCCGTCCCGCGCTGGCCTCCACTCCGCGATCGAAATTCTTCCTAATCCCCCGTCCCCTGTTCCTGGTCGTGGCGAGGAGGATGGCAATAGACTGAGAGCGTAGGCTGAATCCGATGAGAAAAAGCCCCCAAGAAGAGGAAGAAGAAACGACAGAGGGCTGAAGAAAAGAAAAGATAGAGTTGACGCAGCACAATATGTTCCGCACCTGTGAAAAGTACATGTACATACACTACGCTTTGGGGTGTGCCTTCCGCATCTCTCCACCGAGAGTGCCTGAGCCAGAATGATTACAGCTGCTCCTGCCCTACAACAACCAGCAATCTTCACGTGCAGAGTAGTACAAGTGTAGTACCTCTATCATTATGAGATGAACTTGATTAAAAAATTCCAATCATGTACATGTTGGCGTCGGTTGTGCAGCTAAACTACCTCTACTACTATCAATCTGGTGGTACCTCAAATTAACGACGGGTTGTACAAGGGAGATCCAGTACTCCCGTCTGTACCTCCCAATTCCAAATCACAAATATAGACTCACCTTCTACCAACTTCTGCTTCCTCTTGGCCATTTTCCTCCTCCTCAAACCTCAGCTCTGTCTGTCAATGGCCCTTGCAGGTGGCTTGTCCAACGGGCGTGTCGATTTCAGGGGTGTGTACCTTCACCAAGCGATACCAGCTAAGCATTGTCTTAGATCAGAGATCTTTTGCTTCACCCGTGGGTAGTACATGTGATGGATTGGCGCCGTGTCTCGTGATCTGCTTTTGCATTCGGTATCCGACAGGATCATACAGTACTCTGACTGAGACATGCAGGCACAGTACTTCACACAGTCGGCGAGTAATTCACGACGCTTCACCTCATTTCCAGGGCATTGTGTGTCTCGCTCAGTTGGGACGACCCGGGTTGTCGGGACGCCTCTTGTCAAGGCCTGGATCGTTTGCGACAACCCTAATGGCCGGTCACTGAACGGGGAATTTCCCCTACCCCCGGCAGCTGACATGCTGCTGCTTTGGATCGACGGATGGCCGCAATGGCAAGCTGGAGGCTGTGGGCATTGAAACCTCGGTCATCCCCGTGTGTTGGACTAACCTCGAAAACAGACCACTTGCTGCCGTGTTGCTGGGGCCTGGCCAGCCACGGCAAAACAACCGGCCTCCAAGCGCCGTCATCTATACGCTTTTAGCCATCTGGTCTGACGCCCACAACAAAAGAACGTTTCTGCTGGCTTACCGAATGGGTTCCTTTTCCCAACTACTCATACCGGAGAAGCGCGATTACACGTGCTCCATTGGAGGGAGTGCCGTCTCAACAAACCCCTAGTCAGTCCAGGCTCTGCGTCATTATTCAGTGGCCTATTCTGCTGTCATGTTCCAGCTCCAATCCAAGGGTGGTAACAAGACAGAGCCAAGCGTCTCAGACGCCCTTATTCATGCAAAAATCCCAGGCTGGTGTTGTCATGCGTTAACTTGCCGTTTCTATTTTCCGCCCTGCCTGCCTGCAATGCTCATTCGTCCGGAGAATGGCCACAGCTACTGCTGCATGCATGAAAATGACACGCGTGTTACATCCGCCGCCATCTCTCCAGCCATTGATGAATTGGCGCAGGCAGAAGGAATGTGCGGCTTCTACTTGCTTACGGTATTCGCCGCGTTCAAGTACCGGCTCATCAACTACCTAATACCTGGTTGGCGGGTTGTGTTCCGACAGGCATTGCTTCCAGCTCCAGACGACGGGAATGGGCCTTGCTCACAGGAGTCTGTTAGGCAAAAAGACGAGAGTACCGAAGCATGCTGCCAAGCCCAATCCATCGCCGCGCCCATCCACTAAGTCAAGATGCGAATCCACTCTGTTTCGTGTATGTGGTCTCTGGCGGACTTCGTTGTTTCCACTCTTGAGCAAGTCTGAGTTTTCGCTTGAGCATTTTGTCCAATCGCGAGTCTAGAAGCGACGTCTACGAGTCCCTACTCGTACGCACCTTTTAGTTTGTGGGCTTCGCCTATTCGTACTGTGTACAAAGAAGAAAAGCACGGCGCGCAGTTGCTTCGCTGTTACCTCTCTGGTTCCTTTCTTTTGTGACCCATCAAGGGGCCACCCCTGGCTTGTCCTTCTCCAACGAAGCCTCTTTTCCGCCGTGCCGGATGACCAGGGGGTGGCCACACGCAGATCCCAAATAATACCAAATCGACAATTCAAACTCTCACCTCTAGCCTTGCAGACTAGTGACAGCCTACCGGCTGTATCGCCCCAAGTTCTTCTAGGGCCAACGCAAGGTACAGAATACGACGGTATGCCCAGCACCCCGGGTCATACCAAGCGCATCTTGGCCGATGTGGCTTCCACCTTTCGCTACTGACAAGCAGCCCTGCTTTTGCATTTATGACTTGCCGCACATTGTCTGGACCCCTAGACGGCACACTTTGGACTGCATACTGCTGACATCCCTCTTTCCTGTACTCCGTCCTCCCACACACCCACCGGCGACATGGTATACTACCTCCTAGGGAGGGAGTACACGCCTCTCTACTTGTGCCTTTTTGCCTCCTTCTCGTCCTTCTCTCTCCTGCCTCGTTCTCTCTCTCTCTCTCTTTCTCCCTCATTTTCATTAGCGTGGATCTCGGAGAAGACGGTTTTGTCAACTAGTTCCCCCCTCGGTATAAGACCCGATGATTCCTCCAACGCCAGTCACCCGTCGGTCTCCAGCAAGGCTCCATCGATTTAATCATCTAGTATCACCACTAGTTTCTCGGTCTAATCCCCGCTGTTTTGGGATCTCAACCAAGTTTGCATCCTCACCATCGTTATCAACTCTTGCATAGTCACACTTCCCACGCCCACATACATCATCTGATTGGCAAAGGCTTTGCCCTTGCCAATCTCTCATTTGGCCTAGGCTTCCCTACTTCGGCCATTGGGTTCCTTGTGCTATTTCCTGGCAACCCACTCTGTCAGATTTAGAAAGGGTAAGCATCTAATATTACAAAGAGGAGAACAAGCCGTCTTTCCCCCAAATCCTGCTATCCTGCTCAAGGAATTCTCACCTTGAACCGTCACCGGCTTGATTCCAAGCCTTTCAGCCCTCCAACAACCTGCTGTGATTAACCTAACATCCTTTAAGCAGGCAGCCGGTGTGTCCCGGAGTCTCAGACTAGGTCGAGCTGGTGGAACCTACCAAGCCTACGCCTCTCTGGCGCCCGGTCCCTGACGTATTGCCATTTGGGGCATGATGAACTAGGCCGTTGGCTCCGCAAACCCGCCATTGAGAATTTGCGAGTTTGCCAGAGGGTAGCCGGCTTTGTATTCGTCACAACACCTCGTCGAGTCGGAGGAAAAAAATCTCACATCTTTTTCTTTATTGTTGGAGGAGTCGGCTCTCGAGGCTTGATGAGCTTTACTAACAGGCTATGACATCGGTCTCTTGGCTTGTCCACCTAGTTTACCTTTTCTCTCGTTTGAGTGTTTAACACCCCCAGTTGCAACCAGTTATAGGATCATCGTATTAGCAGATTTGATCCAGACACCCACCCACCACTTTCTAGTAGCTGTCCACACACATTTGTCGATTCGCACTTCTCGTTTCGTTCACCACACTTTCGTTAAAAAAAAAGGTCATTCGTTTAAACCCCGCGACCGGTACGGCTACAAAGGTGCCCATCTTGACTCTATACGATCGTTCTCCAACAGTACTGCCTCTTCGGCGCATCGAGAGGCTTCTTGCGACAAGGCCCATCGGGGCATGGACAACCCCAACCAACATAGGAGGCAGAATGACCCGCCTACCCATCACGCTCCTGCACAAAGATACTCAGTTCAGGGCTCTGTAGGCGGTTCCTCTGAGCGCTATCGAACGGCGCCCCTTGCATCATCTTCAACTCCAAGAGGATTGGGGGGTGCGCCGACATATAGTACATATTACCAAGAACCCGCAGCCGCCTTTTCAACTCCGACAAACATGCCAACGACAGCTATGGCGTACGGGTCGGAATACGGCGCCGATTCGAGACCACAAACTCAGGGTTTCGGGGGCTACAACACGGGTATGATGATGTACAACGTGCCTCAGCCGAACACGCAAACTCCAGTCTATGACGCTCAACAATTCGGGCAACGGCAGCAGGCAGCAATGCAGATGATGGCACCGGATGTCACGTCAACATACTTTAATCCCGAAGCAGGGAGCGCGGCAGCAGCAAGCATGCAGCACTCGGGCCAGGGGAGCAGCGCTTCAGCTGGGGTATATCAGCAGGGCCAATCCATGAGTTACGCGGGCAACATGCCTGCTACAGGCGCCATGCAGCAGACCTCAGGAGCCGCGGATTCCGCCATGGGAGAAGGGCAAGACTATGCTACGTCTGGGCTTCAAGAGAAGTGGCAAAACTACCAACGACAACTAGGATCCGTCTTTCAGGACATATCGTCTGTTTCGTTGGAAAGAGCCGCCGAAACCCTTCTCAACATCTCTGGGTGGTTGCTCACGCAAGTGGCAGAATTAGGTATGAAGAGAGCAAAGATGGGTAAACTTGACATTGTGCTTACATGCAGAACAGGGCTCAGCCAAGATGACGCCAGCCTTCACGCCGAGAGAATAAAACTGTGGAACGACTTTAACCATGCGTGGTTAGCCCTTTGTTTTCGACAAAAAGAAATCATGTCATCCGGTCAGCAGCTGTCAAGATCACAGCAGGTCATGTCGCAGGAAACGATAAAGAAAATGGGCGACGAGCTTGTTCGACTTTGCGACGGTATTGAGAGCCATGGTTTGGTTGATTATCAGTACGGAGTGTGGGAGGACCGAATCGAGACAGGTATGGCCGCTCCCTTTCTTTTTGTTGTTGGTAGTTGAAGGATGTGCTAATCAGCCATCTAGTTCTTGAAGAATGCCTCGATCTCTACGACTCCCTCGAAGCGGCCGCCGGCACAAGTGGAGGATCTCGTTGATCCACCTTTGCATACGATGCGAGTTACTACTACGCATATGACCGATACAGATGCATAAGCCACTTCGATGCCGGAGCGAGAACAAACGGCTGTCTACTTGCTTTTCAACTTTGTTCGCTGTCTTTTCTTGCTTTTCCTTTTCCTTTTCATTTGCTATTACCCTTGCATTTATAGCGGCTTGGGAAGTGTATATTATACGACGGGAACTTTCGACACGGCCTCTCCAATAGTGAAAAACACGAATATTAACAAGGTTAGATTGGGGAGGAATAACATGGAGGAGAGGTTTCATAACTAGGTCTTATGGGTTACGGGATGGACGGATGAACGGACGGATGGATATCGGGACTTTTTTTGCTTTTCTCGGAGGGGGCTGATGCATGTCTCTTGGATCAGGCCTGTGTTTAGTAGGGCGCAAGGGGGGTGAGGCCAGTGGCACAGCGTATCAAGTGATACGTCTGAATACTCCAATGGCTCTAGCTACGCTTGAATGGGCTGGTACACTGGCCTATACACGGACGCGCAAACATTCCAAAGAGGCACCTACAAACACGATGATGCAACACACACACGGGCATAGAATGGTAAAGGAATGCCCTGTCATTATTCGGAGTGCGGCTCCTAGGCGAGCGGATTTCTGGCGAATTTGGTACGACAGTGTGGGAACTGGACGGGTATTTGGTAGACAACATGGGCAGGACACCGGCGGGAGCGGGCGAAAGCCTGCGAGGACGGAATGTTTTAGACAGGCGGCGTTGGATGTTGGACTTTCGGACAAAGATGTGAGACTGGCGATTGCTTCTCTGCTGCTTTTTCTGTTTCTTTTCCTTTGTCTCTTGTTTTTTCTTTCCTAATCTTCATCACCCCGAGTCGAACAATAACGAGGGACTTATGCAAGATTCCCACTAAAAGTTTTTGTTTTATCTATTCACATATTAAGTGTATCATGTTTAGACAATTGGTTAGATTATAGCCGGTCTGTGCCCTCAAGGGCAGCATCAGCCGGTTGGAAGTGGCACACAGGTTGCTAATGACTAGGTACATAGCAAACAGTCTAGATAGGCGGTCTACGAAGAGGTTGAAGCCTGTGAATGAAACACGAGGCTGTGTATCTTACAAGTTTGTTGCGTAATCCCGTTGGAACCTTTGTGACATGGAGCAGGCATGAATGTCTTGTAGTCGAGAAGCGCCGCTTATATCAGACGGTCGTCGGTCATCGGTCGAATTATCCCAGGGCCCCTGGACCGTAGCAGCCGGGTAGGGCGAGAAACGATGGCATATGACGTCTCTCGTGTTTGTGCCAGAGCGTCTCTGTTTGTCATGCATCCAGATAGGTAGGATTCCCGTCGGGGATAAGCCCGCATGCCCGGTCCCGAACCGGCTTGTCCCGGATCTGACTCCCGGAAGCCTGCTGGAGGGCGCATGACAAATTCCCATCCACTCCCATCGTTCACATGGCAATTGGAAAACTAACGCGGCTACAGCCCCCAAGTGAGACGACGGGGGCTGGGGGCTAGAATCAGGGGAGCAGCTGATGCTAGCGTTTCATGGGGTAACGTTAAATGTGCTACTGAGATTTTGACGTCGGAGCAAGCGTGCGGCTTACCGGCTGAAGCGTCTAGCGGGTAGGTAATCAGGATATTTCCCCTTGCCCTGTCACGGCGCCGCCTATCATCTGGGGCCTCATCTGGGCCTTCAGCCGGGGCTATCGGCAGTTGTGGGCGGACGCATAAACACAGGCTGCTAGCTGCATACGCGGAAGTGCTTGGCAAGCAGCCTCGTAACCAACGCATTGGTGAGGCGACAAGAGAAGCCACGAAGGAGTCACCTGAGTTTGGTTGGTGTATACTGACGGGCGTATAGAATACGCCGAGGGTAATACTCACCATGGTGTCTCAATTGGGTTGCATGTAACCAACAAACTACTCGTATTATTGCTTTGTCTTTGCCAAGGCTGGTCAGATGCCAGAAACCAGGGGTGAAGAGGAACTTTGTCTCCGGCCATGATAGCAACTCGCCCGGGTTGGTGGTGATTTATTTCCGGCTGGTTTCTTGCTGTAGCCAACAGCTGTCTGCTCGCCGGGGATATCGTAGACAAGCGTGTAAGACGTCATCTCGAACCCGGCTCTGGTCTGTTTTGGAATTGTTACCGAGGTGTAGCTCTTCAAAGGTCGATTTCCGATCTATCGTAATTTGATCTGGCCTCTCTAGACTGCATGTGACGGCAGTTTTGTGCAGGGGTAACAGAGCAGGGTGTGCGTCTGCTGCCAGCAGTGAGACAAGACAGTGATCCCCCAGATCCAGCTGGTTGCTGCTAGGGCAGTGGGAGGACAAGGAACTACCTGGTAGCACTGCCGATGGATTAGTATTACATATCCCTAGGCACCTAGCTGTGCAGAATGTGTAGACGCAGGTGAAGGGGGGAGAAAGCTGACATACTGAAGCACTGAGAGAGATGAATTAAATAGATGAGAAGAGAAAGTGTTGATGAAAGGGGGAAAAGAATGAGAGATGCGCCGTTGTCACTTATAGGGATCTGCGAGTACTTCGCTAGATCCACCTGAGGGAGGGAAAGAGAGAATGAATGGCAGATGGAAAGAGGTGATGACGACAGACAGAAGAGAAGGAAGGTATTATGGAGAGTGGCTGTGCGAAAGAGCTGAGACACCGGGTATTCGTATAACATGATAATAAGGCACTATAAAGCGATAAGAAGAAGAAGAGATGAGATGCCCCCACAGCGACTAAAGAGCAGAAAGGAAGGGAAAAAGGGAAGAGAAGGGGGAATTGAACTGCCACGTTACAACATTGTCTCCTAGGCAATCAACACGATAGAAACGGCGGCACCACATGAGCCACTCAAGCCTTACGCAGTATTTGATCCTATTACTTCCATGAATGAACGAAATCCTGCCATCTCACAGTACCCCAAGCCTTTGATAACAAGACCTGACGAGACTGAGACAAGACCATCATTAGCCCCTCGACGCTCTATAAGTATTCTCAATGTCGAGTTTCTTGCAAGAACCTCGATATTCATCATGGCTGGATCAAGTTCTGCTGCCAACAAACTACTATTAATAAGACGGCACGTCTCTTTGCAAATGCTCGAGAAGCCCCATCCAAGCAACCCCCTATCTTTCAAAGCTGAAGTAGACGTGAAATAAAAGACATTCAAAAATAAAAATAAATGCCAGTAGACTATACGCTGTAGTTAAGCAAATAGCTAGACCTGTGCCCAGTACCACCAACCTCAGCAAAATCCCATTCGTCCAAGCTGTCAAGAGTATTCCCACGCCCATCTTGTCTCGGCCGTAGCACCAATCCGGTGATCCAACACCAACTTCTTGAGTCACATATGTTCAACTAGAAGAGAAACAGGTTCATGTGTGGAACGCCTTGATTGGCCTGAAAAAGTTTCCCACATTGCACCACCACCAATTCGCCAAAAACCGCTACGAGACACAAGACACAGAGGCGATCTGGTGGAGGGCTCCAAAGTCAATGTCTCTCCTTTTTGGGATTTCGGGGGGTTCGTCGATATCCATGACAGCTATATCTTCTTTCACGAACGAAGAATGTCCTGCACTTTGCCGTAGATTGGCCGTAGTCAAGTCCCAATAAGAAGCAAGTCCCAGCAAGAAGCACACATGCTCGTCATTCCGAGGGTACATGTCTTTGACCAAGGAAAGCCTGCACACTTGAATGGTTGAAGAAATCGAATGTAGATATTCATTATCATAACTGCTGTATTCCATTATCCACAAGTATCCGCTGCCCCTTTTTCTCCTCTCCCACAGACGCTTAGAATTGGTCTACATCACCAACCAGTTAGCACATCGCCACAAACCCCCAGCAAAAGACACAAACAAGATGGGAGATAAAAAGGGACAGAAAGCAAAAGAAGAGAAAAAGAGAAATGAAAAAACGCACCTAGAGTCATGCTCATGCTCACATCCGTATTCTCCACCATCTTCGTAAACTCCTCAAAGCTAATCTTGCCGTCCTTGTCCAAGTCCGCCTCCATTATCGTCTTGTCGACAATCTGCTGCAGCTGCTGGTCCTTCAAGTTGCTGCCCACCATCATCTTGAGCACAATAAAAAGCTCGCCGTTGCTGATGTAGCCGTCGCGGTCAATGTCGTACACCTTGAAGGCGAACTGCAGCTTCTGCTCCTTGTTGCCCTTGCTGCTGAAGGCGCTGAGGCCCGACACGAACTCCTGGAAGTCGACGTCGCCGCCGCCGTCCTCGTCGAAGATGGCGATCATGCTGGAAAAAAAATCATCCCATGTTAGTTGGTGAATCGTATGAAAGTCGGGGTGGTAGGTAGTGCGAGCGGTGTATGGAATCGCTGGGGAAAGAGGTGAAAGGGGGTAGGTCTAACCGTGTCGCAAGCGGGTTGGAAGAGATTTGAGGAAGGCTAAGAAATTCGTCTCGTTCGATTGTGCCAGAATTATCCTGTAGTGGAATATCAGTTAGTCTCGTGTCCTGTGCTGTCCCGTATTGCATCTTCTTTGTTGAAAGCGGCGGGCAGCAGCCCAACAAAGTAGCCGGCCATGATGCGCTGCGCTGGGTCTCCTTGTTCAATCGTACCTTGTCGAGTTTCATAAACCGTTTCCTTAACCGGTCGACCTCCTCTCTATCAACTATGCGACACAGGATTAGCAGCTGAGGCCAAGGAGCTTGTTGCTCTTAGGGGGAGGCGGCAGCCTACAGTTAGATCCTTGGACAATGTTATCCAGCACGGTACTTGTGGTGTTGCCCATGTTGCAGGCGCAGCGACTCTTGCGCTAGCGGTGACTCGATAAAAATGGTGTTTGAGGAGGAAATGTAGTGGACAGTTGGTGGGCGTGAGGCTGGTTGTGATATGTAGCGGTCATGTATCTGCAGTCATGAAATGTCGTTCTGCTTGTATGTACGAGTAAGCCTTGTATTATTTACACTACAAGGCCGACGTTCTCCTAGAGGGGTAGCTGGTCATGTGCACGGACCACGTCCCTTGAGATTGCCTCTACAGGAGATACGACGAATATGTACGAGTATGTAAGCCGCTTGCTGCTGTTGCTGGGCAGAAACAACAATTCATTCAGCCTTGCGAGAATGAAAAAAAATGATATTGCCAAAAATGGCTACATCATAGATGTCATCAAGTCTAATTTTAGATGCTGTAGATGATTTCCATGTCAAAAAAGAAGGTATTTCATCGTGGTGTCATTCTGCAAGATAAAGTTGGGAGGCAACTTTAACCTCCCATGGCAGAACTCTATGTATACTTTACCTCGTGGCTGGAAGCTTATGGCTGAAAAAGAGCTTGCAATGATTCAATTCTATCATCACGCATCTTAGTAATTACTAGTCTATCAAGTAAATAAACTGAGCCACGAGTGTAATAGAGTTAGAGTTATGATAGAGCCAAGACATGAGCACGGTTCACCTGCATGAAGCCGTCCAGAACATGTAGAAGCAGCACGGAAGCGTCACAGCTCCTTTGTCCTGTACTGGTGCTTGCTTGCTTACCTAAAGATAGCAATGGCAGAAAGCAAAAGCCCGCCATGCCAACTTTCGGCTCCTCTCCGGCAGCCTGGGCGCGTTTTGGGCTCCTTTGTGGCCCGCAACCCAGCCAACCAGAGGCGCGCCTCGCCCAGTGTGCCAATGCCTAGGCATCACTCGCCCACTGTTTTTTTTGCTCAGCAGCGCAGCGCGTGGGCCTTTGCTGGCGACTTCAGGGGAGAGGGAGAGCCAAAAGGAGGGGGTGGCCCGAGCGCCCACATGTACCTGCGCCCGCCAAACACTATGGCGCCGTGACTTTGGGGCGGACCAGCGCTCGCCATCAAACAGCCGCAAATTTCCAGGCTTTGCACCAGTGAAAAATCTTCGCGCGGCAAAACAACCTCAACGTCACCTCATCGAACGCGAGCATTGAGCCATCAAAAAACCCAAACCACAACGCCTAAATCGTCCATCTGTTATCAACAGGCGACTGCGGCCGTCTCGATTTATGACTTGATCTCTTTTTTTCGCGGATTTTCCGCTGGCTTTCTGCCGTCCTTCACCACCCTGGCAACATGTCATCCCGCAAAGTCCGAGTCAAGAAGTTGACGGTCAAAACCACTCTTCCCGTGCTCAGAGAGGATCAGATCGATGCTACTGAGTATGAATCACTGCTTACCGAGTCGCAAATCGCGACCGGAGTCGATCAGACTGAGGAAAATGTGAGTCCTTTTCCCTCCCATATCCACGCCACCGCAACTTCTGATATCACGTGGTCGGTCACGTGCTGTCTCCTTGCCTTACCTTTGCCTTGCCTTTTGCCTACCAACGTATAAGTCGAGATGGCATATACGGAGTGCTGCATATATGATGGCATCTCCCATCCTCATGTATCTCACTCTAGTATTTGATCACTCCTCTTTTTTTCATATTATTCATTTTCATTCTTTTTTTCTGTCATCATCTTTTCTTCATCATTTTTTCCTCTTCATTTTTTCTTCAAACGTAATATATACTGACATCTTCTCTTCTTCTTCTTTCTTTTGTAGGAATACCATCTCCAATCCATTCTAAAAGAGGCGGGCACAAGCAATGATCAAGAAATTCCTGTGCCTCCACCGCAGGAAAGCGACATCAGCTATGATGGCCTCTATCCCGCAGCCTTTCACAAACCTTCCTCTTATATCCGATTTTCTCAGACAGTGGAGGAATGTATTAGCTGTCAATATGACATGACAGCTGATGACAATGAATTTCTCAAATCATATAATAGTAATCCCCCCGCCGCCGGGTTGCTCAGCGAGGATGACTTCGAACGCATCATGGAGGTGTTTGAAGACACCGCAACAGAGCAAACGCCATTTGCATCAGTCGACAATACTGTTGTCGGCTATGATATGATGGTGCCCGGTCTCAATCAGCTTGGCTCTGCATCCATATTGCAGCACGCAAAGCAGATATATGAGTACTGGAAGTCCAAGCGGCAGGAGGAAGGAAACAAACCACTGCACCCAACCATCAAGTTTGAAACACATCAAGAGACTGATGACACCGACCCATACGTTTGTTTCAGACGACGGGAGGTCAGGCAGACAAGGAAAACAAGGTCCAGAGACACCAAGATCGCCGAGACGCTCAAGCGTTTCCGTCGCGAGCTCGAGGATGGCCGCCAGCTGGTGCTATTCGCATACGAGCGAGAGATGATGAAACGTGATTTATTGCAAATGGATCGGGCTATTTTCGAAGAAAGGGCTCGTCTAAAGCAGATCAAGACAAAGCTAGGCATCAAGGGCGACGACGAAGACCTAGTCAACCAAAAGGTATGTTTTGAGCCTAGGCCAGCTTGGCCCTCAACACGTATGACGCCACTTGGCACTGACACGACGTGTTTGCAGTCTCAGAAGCGAAAGCCTGTAGAAGCTGCCGGAGCCCAGCGGCCTACGACACAGGTCCGGGTGCCGGTGCGACCCGATGGACGCTCCCACGAACAAGACCTTGTGCTGCTTTCTGACCAGCTCGCCGAGAAGGAAAATGAACTCCGTAATGAGATTGAGACCAAGGTGCAGAATCATCGGAGGTGGAACCAGAATCATATTGATCTCACTCGAGATCCGCTTTCGCCGGTAAAAGCATTGGGTATGGAGCTCAAGTTCAGACCGGCAAAGACGCAATACTTAATGACGCCGCCGGCGTCAACGTCTTCAGAGTCGATGGATGTCGACGACGTACCTGAGCCTATGCAACTGGACAAGCTAGAGCTGCCAGTATTCCAGTTCCGTGGTGCGGACGTCGACGAGACACCACAAACTAATCAGCCGGCGTTCCGGCGCCGTATCGGCCGACTCCAACGGCTCTGGATCGATCGAAGAGGTCTTTCGACACCTTCTCGGGCAGACGCGTACGAATACTCGGACCGGTGGAAGTATGACTCTGATGATGAAGACGATGAGCCTCCTGTATATGAGGTTGATCCCTTCGACACAAGAGCGCTGAAGTTTAGGGCTACTATCCCTCTCAGCCCATATATCTTCCGGGCGAGGCCAACGGCCCCTCCAGAAGCGGTAAACGGCGTAGCAAATGGAAACAGAGTGCTACCGCCGCCGCCACAACCGCAACAGCAGCCGCAAGCGCCGCACCCTCCTGCAGTCCAACAGGCGCAGGCGGCATCATAAAGAAACCCCCTCTCCCCGATGAATCCGGTACTGCATCCCTGTATGAGTATGGGTGTATGGAGGTGTATATAATTTTTCAGCTCTCTTTTTTTCTCCAATCACGCTGGTATTGAAGGGCTCTCAGGAACGGACGGGACGGGGGGAGGTTTGGAAGGAGGAAGGATATCTTTGAGGTAGATGGAAACGACCGATGTATAGTACCTTAGCCTTGGTCAAGGCATTGCGAGGAGTTGGGAGTTGGGGTCGGTGCTTTAGGATTAGAAGAGGAAGAAGCCCCCCCAACGGGAGCAATGAAGTAAAGAAAAAAAATCATACGAAACCTCGAACTGGCTTTGACCAGAAAGAAATATTTCTTCGTGCGCCATCCAATTCGTGTGATAAAGTGTATATGAGTCGGCGATGGAGGAGGAAGAGGCTGTCCTTTTTGTGCGAGCTTTTTCACAAGGCGGGTGTCGTGACGCAGCCTGGTCTCACCTCACGGCGACCAGGGCGGATGACGTGAGGGGAAGCAGGCTGCGCAACGTGAGCTCGCCGGTTCTCATGTACGGTCGAGATCGCCATGGCATCGACAGCATTCGGTAGCAGGCCGTTGGAAGCTGGAAGCTGGCCATGGCTGACAACAGAAGCTTCGTGTCCGTCCTCATCTTGACTGTGTCTGCTGCGAGGCTGTGGTTAGCTGTGGGCTGACGAAAGAGAAGTAGGCAAAGGCGCCGACACACAATCAGGTTCAAAGGGGGATTCTGCCTTGCAGCCAAGGGCACAACAAACCGGAACGCAAAACATCCAATGTCTCATGGCCAGTTCCCATCATGAGAGGTTTTTGCAACGGACCAGCGACCTGGATGGGTGAATTTTCTTCTTTGTGCTTGGTGTGTTTTTTTTTCCTGCTCCCAGCTAGAGGGTAAAGGAAAAAAGTCGAGGGGAAAGAAAGTGAGTGGTCGATGTGGACCGCGGGAACGGCTGCAAGTGGATTTTTGGGGGATTTCCGCCCACACAGGCGGCAGAAGCACGCACTCAACGGGGACCATGGTAGTACCAGGCAGGCAGGTATTGGCCGAGTAAAAGGCGCACCGCAAGAGTACATGCCGTGGTGGTACAGGGCCGAGGCGGGCCAGGCCAGGCCAGGCCCAGGCCAGGGAAGAGCAGCGCTTTAGTGCGAGGGTGGTTGATGACAGAGCGAGTCCCTGGGAGCGCTAAAGGGGATTTGCCGACAGGGCCTCCGAGTCTCGCAAATCCCAGTGCCTCGGAAGAAAGGGCAGCGCGTTGGCGGTAGAGTGTAGTAGTACCTGAGCTGTGGTGAATGGAGAGAACATGAGGCTTTACAAAGAGGAGCAAAGAGGAGGGACTACGGAATACAAATACGAGTGAGTTCAATGAAAGCATGGCAATCTTACATAAGCCGGCGCAGGATGGATTCTTTGAAACGGCAGAGATACAGAAATTGGGAAGGAGCGTACGAGTAAATTCAACCGCCAAAAGGGAAGGATGCTTGCTTTGCTGCAGGTGAGCGAGCCATTGGCGGCGCCCCGCTATTTTCTGCTTCTGGCCAACTGCTACGCTGCAACGAACCCCTCCATTTTTTTCTTTTTGACGTTTTCTCGTGAATGTTGAACGCATCATCATCCATCATTTGCCAAGCGAACATCCCAAATTTCCAGAGTGTTTACTATTTGTTTTCTTCCGAAATTCTGTACTTTGATTAAATCCATTTGCCGTTTCCCGTTTTAGAACAGCTTCACTTCACTTCTACAAGAGAGCCACCAAGACAACGGCCTCTATCTAGCGATATCTTAATCCCCCACCTGGAAGCCGCTCCGTGAAAGAGTCACCACATCCCAGGACATCGAGAGCATCGCCTGCCAGGCGCAAGTGTAGCGCAGTATCGCCAACTGCTTCATCTCTTACAGAAGACCACTGAGAGTCATCTCGGCCCTCCAGTCGCCCAGCATGGCCGCTGCCAGCGTCGCCTCTCCAGTGCCGCATCTTCCAGCCTCTACCTCTACCTCCATCACACCCGCCTCCAACACATCTACATCCACATCTACATCCTCAGCTACATCAGACATGACTTCGGCAACCTCCAAATCCTCATGGATCGCCCTCGGGTGCGAAGGCTCCGCCAACAAGCTCGGCATCGGCCTCATCCGCCACACCACAACATCAACCACCATCCTCTCCAACCTACGCCACACTTTCATCTCCCCTCCAGGCACGGGCTTCCTCCCCAAAGACACGGCGCTGCACCACCGCACCGAATTCGTCACCCTTGCGCGCCGCGCCATTGCCGAGGCCGGCATCACGCCCGCCGACGTCGACTGCATCTGCTTCACCCAAGGTCCCGGCATGGGCGCTCCGCTGACCAGCGTTGCCATCGGAGCCCGCACCTTGGCCTTGCTGTGGGACAAGCCGCTGGTGGGCGTCAACCACTGCGTGGGACACATCGAGATGGGCCGTGATGTGACGGGCGCCGACAACCCCGTCGTGCTCTATGTCAGCGGCGGCAACTCGCAGGTGATTGCCTACGCCGAGAAGCGCTATCGCATCTTTGGCGAGACGCTCGACATCGCCGTGGGCAACTGTCTCGACCGCTTCGCCCGCGTCCTCAACATCAGCAACGACCCCGCGCCAGGCTACAACATCGAGCAGCTGGCCAAGAAGGGCACCAAGCTGCTCGACCTCCCCTACGTCGTCAAGGGCATGGACTGCTCCTTCTCCGGCATCCTCGCCAGCGCAGAGGCCCTGGCCGCGCAGCTCCTCCAGCTCGGCCCCGAAGGCGCAGGCTTCACCACCGAAGACCTGTGCTTCTCCCTGCAGGAGACCATCTTCGCCATGCTGGTCGAGATCACCGAGCGGGCCATGGCCCACGTGGGCAGCAGCGAGGTCCTCATCGTCGGCGGCGTGGGCTGCAACGAGCGGCTGCAGGACATGATTGCGAGCATGGCCAAGGAGCGAGGCGGCAGCGTCTTTGCCATGGACGAGAGATTCTGCATCGACAATGGCATCATGATTGCGCACGCGGGGCTGTTGGCGTATAGAACGGGTTTCCGCACGTCACTTGAAGAGAGCGTGTGCACGCAGCGCTTCAGAACGGACGATGTATACGTCGAGTGGAGGGACTAGAAATATAAGAATACAAAAAAGAAGATAAAAAATAAACCAATCATAGACAAACACACAGAAATCAATAATAAGTCAGCGTGAAAAGGAGGAAGAGGAATAATCAAACTGCACTGTAAATTGTGCGAGCATTCATACATCTCGCCCATCTGTCTATCTGGTTGGTTCATTGCGAACCCCTCGGATCTCTACTGCAACCGCCAGGCTTCTTCACCCTACTGAGCCAGCGATATAATAACCCGCAGCTGATTTCCACCATCCCGTGTAAAAAATGCCCATATCATGGCATTTAAAGATAAAAAACGTAAACAGAATACCCCTCCATGAATAGAGGAAATAGAGTAGAAAAGGGGGATGCGGGAAACAAAAACAAAAAATAATACACATTAACCCTCTTTGAAACGCCATAAAGCGGCGTCTTCGACCTTCCTCTCCGTCTTCATCCACCTTCTTCCCCTTCTCTCATTGTTTATGGAGACCCCCATTTAACCTTCATCTGTAGAGGTAGGCTTGTAAATAATTGTAGTGACATACTGTAGAGAAAAAAAAATTGTTAGCCAATACCCCCAGCGGTAACAATCTCCTCTTAAACTCTCAATACTCAACTAACCTTGTTGTGATATCTAGTAGTTGCTGACACAGCCAGCACATTGTTTTTGATACTGCTGGTCGCAAGGTGATTCAAAACGGTATGGTTAGGCATGTTCAAGACACTGTTGTCGTCCTTCATCAGGGTAGCAGCGTTGAGGATTGGTTTGCCCAGGAAGCCAGGCAAGCTCGGTGGTGTCGTCAGCTTCTCTATAGCGGACACGGCATTGCGATAGGCCGGTGATTCCTCAGCCTGGTCGAAATCGAGCAGGTACTGTGGGATTTGACCATTGTAAGCCTCTTGTGGCAAGACAGGCTTTCCCCTGGCCACCTTGGGCTCTTCCTTGGACTCAGAATCGGCTTGAGTTCCGCTCTTCTCCTTTGCGGCTTCGGTAGCCTCGATGACTTCGCCTTTTTTGGTCGCCAACACGTCATCGGGGTTGACCTCGATATAGTTTACCAAGTTGTTTCCAAAATCAACAGTGGTGGGGAGCTCGGGTGATGTCTGCATAATCCCATCAACCAGGAAGCGGATGTGATGGGTGCCAGGCAACACGTGAATCGTGGCGGCAAAGACACCTGGTTGGCCCTCGCTGTAAAGTCATAATTGTGTTAGTAGAGCCCATATAGATCGGAAATCATGTGCAACATTGTGGGCACGTGCTAAGGCACCAACTCTGTTGTTGTCGTTCTGGAGTCATGGCACTTACACAGGACGCAACCGGAGCTTTCGATTCCAGTGGAAAATAGTACCGGTAACCCAAATCTTTTCACCACCTCCCCTCCACTCAATCCTGGTGGCAACGACGGGCCTGGTCTTGTCCACGCGTAGCTCCTCGCCCTCGTCATCCTCGGCCGTGCCAGAGCTAAGCGCAGAGCTCTTCCTAGTCAGAGCTTCGGACGAATCGCCGAGCTCGAGATCAACCAGGCTCTCGTCGGGTCCGAGGATGGGCGAGCCAGGCGTGTGGACCTCCTCCTCAATGGGAAGCGGCAGGCGAGGCGGGCGCATCATGTACATGTCCGTCAGGCTACTGTTGGAAAAGAGCTGGGCATCGAAATTTGGCGGGATGCCTGGGATATGAGGACGCGCCAGGGACCCCTCGATGGGGACGGCAACGGGCTTGGAGGGTTCGTCGCGTAGGATGGGTCGCGGCTCGGACGGTTTGGGGCTGCCGGCGACGACGGCCGCGGCAACGGCGGCAGCGGCGTTGGCAACGGAGGAGACGGTGCTGCTATGCGGCGAGCCGCTGAGCGAGGAGACGCCGGTGGCGGGCACGCTCTTGGTCCTGGGGTTGGGCACGGAGGCGGCGATGGAGCCCTGGGCCTGGAGAGACGAGGATTCGGTGGCGGCAGCGGCGCGGGCACCGTGGATGGGGATGATGTTGCGGGATCCGTCCTTGCGATGCTGAGGCTGGCGAGGAGACTGAGACTGAGAGTCGACGCCTGGCTGCGGCTGCGGAGGCGACCCAGACCCAGGCCCAGGCCCGCCGGCCTTGTTGGACGCCGAATGGTTGTTACCCATGGTTTGGGAACCCGACCAGGGGTGGCGGCAGGGACGTGGGAAGCGAGGGCGAGAAGAGAAAACAACAATCCCAGACACAGACAGAGGATGGGCTGCTAGCGGGAGTCAGAGGGGGGTTGCAGAGGCGACCGGTTGGCGGCTTGTCGTTGCACAAGGCACCGGCGAGCAGGGCTGGGCAGCGGGGAGACTCGCGTGACGATGCTTGGGCGAACGTGGTTGGATTGCGGCGTGCTGAGAGGATGAAACGGCGGTGGGGGTTTGAGAGGATCTCGATGTGTCGATGTGATGTGTCTGGACTGTCTGGGTCAAGAGGGCATCTAGATCGGCTCTAGACGGCGGTGTTTTTTGGGGGCCGAATGTTGTTGTTCGACGACGAGCTGCGTGTACCGTCTTGTCTTGCGGCGAAATCCGATCAAACACACTCAAACGATCAACGATCAAAACAAGAACCCAGCAATCAAATCAATCCCGTCCGCCAAATTCCAGATCCCGATCCCGGGTGGAAATTCCCGAGGCAAACACTCAAAGCGCGCGAGAGGGGCCTTTTTCTGCTGATGGCCGTGTGTCTTGTCTTGGGCTGTCTAATCTGCTCCGTCCTGCATGCAGCACCTACAAGTACAGTAAGAGGGGACGCTCGTGGGGGTTCCAGGTAAGGTTCCTTTTTTTCTCCCCCTTCAGCTGTCGTGTCGTCTCGCCTGTGCCGTGGCAGCCCGTCGTGCAGCAGACGATCGTGGGTTGGAGGAACTGGAGCGGGAAGCTGGCCAGTAGGATCGGGCCCATGGGGGGGTTTGTGGTGGGGGAATGTGCTGCTCTTATCTGTGGTTTGATGCTTCTTTCTTTGCCTTGGGCCTGGGCCAAGTACCTCCGGGTGCAGCGCGGGTTAGCAGTTGCGTACTGGGTACATGTGTCCAGTAGGTGGACACATGCTGACGGTGGGCTGCAGAGGTTCCCTGTACCTGGGCTGCAAGCGTGCTATCCACATCCGGGACATTTTTCCCTGGTCCTGCCATGACGACACTCTATTAACAACCGGAACTTTAGCCTGCGCGGGTAGTCACAGGCGGGCATCTTGTACCTGTATTGCAGCAGGAGTAGGCGAGTAGGTACCTGTCAGCTTCGGTGATTTAATTAATAGCCAAGACGGCTACCTAACTTCAAATTGTTTATGAACATCCATATGCAGCTGTCATCACCACTTTGCTCTATTGCTGTGATATGCAAGTAATCAATCGTACCTATCAAGGAGTATAATAGCTAAGAGGGTCCTTTGAAAATTCTTCATTCAGACTCCAAGCTTGTATCATTAAATAGTCTGTAGGAAATTCTCCTTCATCTCCCACCTAGATCTGGTAGACTCTTATACTCATATCTTTTGACCGCATTCTACTGCGCCACTCCAACTTGAATCCACTATAGAACCAAACACCTCAACCTAAAAAGACAGCAACCAAGTTCAGAAGAATCAATCAATTCCAATAAAATATAAAACTCACATGTCTCCTAGTCCGATTTGAATCCTCACATCTCCCAATCTCTTGCATTATATATAGGTACATACAATATCAGCCAAGCTCCAGGTTAGCCCCGCCACACCTCCCCAGCCACACTCACAACACCCCATACCTCACCTCACTCATACCACAACAATATCCCCATGCAAATGTACCCTTGAATTCACCACCTTTTCCCATACCTCTCTCTCTCATATTTCTTCCCACCCTCAAACCTTTCGCCCTCATGCCCAACATTCTCTCTCAAAAATGGACGTCTCCGCCATCCTCGACCACCTCCGCCCCATTTTCCGCGTCTTCTCCTTTCTCGGCCGCATCATCATCTTCCCCTTGCGACTGGCCTCCGTACCCTTGTCGTATCTCCTGAGCGCCCTTCGCATCGTGTTTGCGCCGGCGATATACCTGGTTGCGTACGTAACCAGTTGGTGTCGTGGTGTCTTTGACTTTATTCTTGCTCTTCAGGTGCGTTATTTTCCCTTGTAATTTGAAATGTCGTGTACCTTTGTGTCTGTTATATCGCTTTGACGTGTTAGTGAGACTGGTTGCTGACAACAACTTGATACAGCCTTTATATACATTTGTACGTCTTCACTAAACTAATACCCCACAAAGCATGAAACCAGAAACCCAACATGAAGAAAAACACTCTCCTACTCCAATGTAAGTAAAACAGCACAGCTAATCTGCTCTTCATAGCTCGCCACCGCAGCAGCAGTCGGCATCTTCGCCGGCATCACCCTGGCCACCTCCTCAACCGTCATCACATCATACCTCGGCATGCAAGACAGCAGCAGCACCGCCCAAGGTCCTCGCTCCCGCACCTCACAGGGTAAAAAACCACTGTCATCCTTATCAACGCCAACTCTCAAGGACGATTCATCCTCTAATGAGGGAGAGTGGTACTGGCCTGATCCTTCTCCCTCACGCCGCCGTGTTGCAACTGGGCTCCTGTCACAGACGATTCTTGAAGAAGAGGACGACTCTGATATATGATTTCTTCTTACAATAGCTACTTGTGCGCTTCTAATGCTTTGCCGGCGTCTTTACGCGGCCCCCCTTTTTCGCATAGTTTGAGTTTATACATGCAGTGCTATTGCCCCATCTTCCGTGACGGTAACCCTCTTCATCCCAGCTGCTACTGCTGCTGTCAAGGAACAGTAAGCAGCGAGCTTCCCCAAGCTCAACCATTTACATCCTTCATCTCTTGCCTCCAACGCCATTCCAACCCCCATAAAACAAGAAATTCTGTCAAGGGAACTATTTCCATGGGATATCATAAAAAAGTGCAAAATGGCTGAAACGTAAGCCAACTATCCATGACCATATGTATGGCTCACATATCTATGCGTGTTATGTTGACGGTCGTATGTTGTATTCATCGTCGATACATGTCTCGGTCACGATTCCTATCGTGTATCGGGGAGCGGCTTCGGCTTCTTGTTCGCCGCTCTCTATCGTATCGTCGCCCACTGTCCTTACTGGTAGGCCGTCGTCGGTCATCACGAGGCCGGTCATCGTCCCTGCGCCGACCTCCCGCCTCTTCCTGCCTATAGCTCGGAATGTAAGTGTCTATATCTGGTCCACGGCCCGGCCCGCGGTTGCGAGGCGCTCGATCTCGATCTCGGTGGTCAGCATCCTCCCAGTTTGGCGGTCGGTCTTGGGGAGGCCGTGACGGCGGCCCACGCTCTCGGTCCCGCCAAGCAGGCCGCCTCTCGTCCGGACCACCGCCCCTGAAGCGTCCCCCGTTGGCACCACTTCGCCCACCATAGGCGTCATTGCTGTTGAACCCGGCAGTTGCTCCATTCGCATCGGGACCGAGGCCAACCGTTCCTCCCTTGGGGGCTGGTGGCAGGGCAGCTTTGCGGTCGTGGAATTTTCTCCGATCAAGCTCATGGCTCTCTTCGTAAGTAGGAAGCTGGTGTGGTTCCATTGGTAGCGGCTCCTTCTTGAAGTACGGATGTTGTAAGGCATCCACGGCATTAATCCGTGTTTTCCAGTCCAGTTTTAGCAAATCTTTGAGCAGGGCAATTGCTCCAGAGCCGTACCTGAAAATAAGTGTTAGTCGCACATAGTTTAGTCATGGGCGAGTGGTAACATACTCCCTAAAGCGGCTTTGAAGATTTCCCGGCCGCGACCTGGGGGACAAGTGTTCACCTCCAGGTAGGCTCTTCCATCCCGGCATAGTCTCATCAGTGGGCGAGCCCATTAGATCCCATATGAGTTCGAGTTGGTGAGCGTCACTCTCGCCAGCAAGAATGGGTTTGCCGAATAGCATTTCTCCAAACACACAGCTATAAGGAGTTAGATTCGTTTGAACCAGTGATATTCATTAGAGAGAGGATAACAAGAAGAGGCGTCATATCTTACCCAACACCCCAGACGTCAATAGCGGGGGTATATCGTCTTAGTTGCAGCAGAAGTTCGGGCGGACGGTACCACCTAGTGACAACCAACCCGGTGTAGTCTCGTCGGCCTTCTCCAACAACATGACCTGCCCGTGGCGTTGGTCCATCGTAGTGGCGGGCCAGGCCAAAATCAGCAATCTGGAGAATGCCCTTGTTGTTGATGAGAAGGTTGGCAGCCTTCATATCTCGATGGAGGACGTGATTATCGTGAAGGTAGCGCAGACCTTGGAGGAGCTGGAGCATGTAGCACTTGATCTGAGCCTCTTTGAAGTGGACAGATGGATTGTCGAGAAGGCCCGAAAGATCGTGATCCATGTAAGGCGTCACCATGTACATGATGGGTTTCTTGCGTTTATCGGCTACGTATGACTCTGTTAGCAAAAGAAGAATGATAAAAGACACAGAAAAAGGATGACGAAGAAAAATGAAGTATCAAAGTAGAGAAGATGGGGGGAAATACTCACTCTGTCTCGTGGGGTGCTCTACAGCCATGTCTTCCAATCTTAGAATGTTTGGGTGAGACAGCAGCTTGAGCAGCTTGATTTCTCGCAGAGCAGTAATGGGGAACTGAAGCAAGTTAGAGGAGAGAAAGCGAGTTTGGTATGCCTGGTGCCGCCACCTACACCGTCTTTTTCATGGTGCATAATAATCTTCTTCAAGGCGACAAGAGCGCCTGTCTTGCGGGATCGAGCGCGATGGACCTCACTATAGTACAAGTGTTTGCATTAGCTTCCCATCTCTAGCTTTAATGATGTGAAAGAACAGGGGGTATCATACCCAAAGGTACCCTCGCCCAATTTCCCTTGCAGCTCATAGTCGGCTATCCGGGAGCAACCCTGAAAGCTAGACTTTGGTCTGCTGTGATTCAGGGCAAAGGTTCGTGGTGAAGTGCCATCGGGGGTCGTTTCGGAGGGTCGATCCATGACGCGCGCCGGGTTGGTTGAGTCGAATCGCTGGCTCAAGCAGAGGCAGAAGCGTCGTCAAGAAGAATTGCAAGAGAGGGAGAATAGCTGGGCGACGCTTGTTTTGGGTGAATGAAGCGCGTTTTATGGGAGAGTCGTGGTGTGATGGGCGCGCATCGTTCTTTGTCTTGGGCCTTTGAAACCCCCCGCAAGAGCGTCGTCGAAGAAGCGGATAGCGAACGGATGCCGGTGTAAGGAAATATTACAGCAGTAGATAATTACTGATTCGATTTCTATTGCCGTCAAGGAGTTGCGATGGTCTAGGCGCGAGAGGAATGGCGAGGAGAGACTGAGAGATTTGCCAAATCAAGAGAAGAAGAAAAAAAAAAAGGTTAAGGTTGATTCCGCGAATTGAATCGGCGCTGAGCAGAAAGTCAAGGAAGATGGCGTTGAGGGCTCGCGCTTATCCCAATCGGATGTGACAAGAGGCTGGTGGAGCTGTACCTGGATTGTACTTGAGCTGACGGCATGGAGCTGCGGGAGGGTGCATGTGCTTGTATGGTACTGCGTTGACAGCAACTTACGCCGTGGTTTGTACCGGCTCTTTTTTGTTTCTTTCAGCATCTGTGGATGGCTGTACAACCCATGGCAGAAGGGAAATCTCCGTCGGTAGATGATTAGGCGTCATTCATCGTCTCCGATCAATGGCCACGCAGGGCAAGTTTTTCGACTCACAGGATCCAAGTGACGTAAGGTACTCGATACAGATGATGTTGGAATATGCCGAATGGAGACGATGGATGGATGGGCAAGGTTCAAGCAGGTACTTGCAGACACGGCTAATCTGGCGCCACCAGACATGTACCAAAACTGTACTCGGCCATCTGCATCTTGCTGCACCCCTGAAGGCCGCCTCTGATGCTACTGGACTGCATTTGCGCCCGTGGAAACTCCCCCAGATCTGGATTGGGACTATTGACTGCGATTGATGCTAATACGGAACGAGCCCGAAGCCGCTGCTACGCGAGTTGGGAAGCCCGCCGTTATTCTAGATGCGTTAGTGCCGTATATTATTAGAGGTCCAGTGCCTGTATAGGTACAGATGTATCTCTCATCGAATGCCATTTTCAATTGGGTATACTACAAGTAACACATACAGGTACAATACATATCACACATTCACACTTTTGCTCTCTTACCTCACCCATGCTTGCACATCTATATTCCTTTCCGAATAATTTACGTTACAGATGCACATCAATTAATTAATAATTTACACAAAGGCCCAGAATTCAAAAGAACAGCCCCCCAAAACCACATGATAACATGCACCTCCGATTCTCGAGATTCTATTACCCCTTCGTATCCACTCCGTCGCCTCTCTTCCTCGCGTGCTAGACTTTTAACAGCAAAATGGCTGCACATGCCGACATTTGCTATGACTAAATTCTTATCAAACTTTTCCTCCTTCTCCTTTGCTTTTATCCTGTCCGTTTTTTCCCTTGTCCGCATGACGAAGATTTTTCGTAATTAGCAAGCAACTTTGTACTACGCTGTTGGGCCGCCTCTTTTTCTTAGTCGCTTTTTCCTGCTTCCCTTTTTTTCCTTATCTGGAGTATATGTACGGGTGCGGTACCGCCTTGATAAGAAGAGTGACCTTCCGCACTTTTACATCCAAGCTTTCAACCTCTTCTCTATTCGTGTCACTTTATTCTCTAGCAGTTAATTCTTTCATCTCGGCATCCATATTCTTCTCGTTTCCAGTCAGATACATATATCTCCCACAATACAGCCCCTCATGTCGCCCGCCATCACCGACTCGCCGCCCCTCAACGCCGGCCTCCCCGAGTCCCGGGTTTTGATCATCGGCACCGGAGGCACGATATGCATGCAAGAAGGACCCGACGGCCTTGCGCCCAGCGATGGATTTCTGGAGAGTGCCATGGCACCCAGGCCGACGTTTAATGATAAATCAGAACCAAGTGGTGAGTTTGCTTTATTGTATATACTTGGGTAGATGAGAATGAAGCTCATACCTACTACACACTCTCTCCCGGAATTATATAAGAGCACACATATGGGTTCTTCTTCATATTTAAAAACCACTAGCTAACATTTATAAAACTTCAAGTCAAGCTGCAAGCTTCTCGCAGCGGTCAGATGATCCAGCTCGACAGTCTGAGAACACCCCCAACAGCCTACCAGAGACACGTCCGCTACTCCGTCCTGGAATTCGACCCGTTGCTCGACTCCAGCAATATCTCTGCCAATGACTGGGCCAACATGGCCACTGCCATCAAGGAAAACTACCACCTCTTTGACGGCTTCGTCATCCTCCACGGCACCGATTCACTGGCTTACACGGCCTCTGCCCTCTCCTTCATGCTGGCCAACCTGGGCAAGCCCGTCATCCTTACCGGCTCTCAGGCCCCAATCTTTGCTCTCCAGTCCGATGCTGTCGACAACCTGCTCGGCTCGCTCATCATTGCCGGAACCTTTGTCATCCCCGAAGTGTGTCTCTTCTTCCGCGACACGTTGTACCGCGGCAACCGCACCACAAAGGTCTCGGCCGCCTCTTTCGATGCCTTTGCCAGCCCCAACTGCGAGCCCCTGGCCAAGGTCAACGGCCTTGGCATCAATGTCAACTGGCATCTGGTTCTCCGACCCACCACCATTGCCGAGTTCCACGTCTTCAAGCACCTCGACACAACTCACGTTGCGTGTCTGCGTGTCTTCCCTGGCATCAAGCCTGAAATGGTCGACGCTGTCCTTCACCTTCCGGACCTAAGGGGCCTCATCCTCGAGACTTTTGGCATGGGAAATGTCCCAGGTGGCGTTGATGGCCGCCTCACAGAAGTGCTTCGCTCTGCCGTCGACAGGGGCATCATCATCGTCAACGTCAGCCAATGCGTCAACGGCTTCGTGTCCCCCGTCTATGCCCCTGGAACCCAGCTCGGCCGCATGGGTGTCATATTTGGCCTCGACCTTACGGCCGAGGCGGCCCTTGCTAAGCTTTCACACCTCATCGCCCTCCCTAACCTCACACAAAAGGACATTGTAGCCCAGTTTTCGCGCTCGCTTCGTGGTGAGATGACCGAGATTGCGCATCCTAGCTTCTCTCACCCAACACCTCCCCTCGACGCCGCTTCTCGCTTGACAGCCACCGAGTCTGCCTTTACAGCCCTCGGCTACGCTATCAAAAATGGAGAGATAGACGTGGTCAGGCAACTCCTCGAGGGTGAAGGTAGCCATCTTCTCAAGACGGCCGACTACGCCGGCAATACAGCCGTGCACTTGGCCGCAGTATCAGGCAACACTGAAATCATGCTCGAGCTTCTCAAGCGCGGCGCCAGTGTGCATGAGCGCAACAGGGCGGACAACTCGCCCCTCTTCCTGGCAACGCTGTCTGGCAAAGACGACTGCGCGCAGCTTCTCAAGACTGCAGGCGCCCACCTTTCCGTCGAGGAGATTGAGCGAGGACCACTAGCTAAGCATCACCAAGAGGTGGAATGAAGTAACAATAGGTTGACCAAGTACACAATAAGAAGAAGATAAAGGAAACTGAACCGCACAGGGTTGCGAGACTTGATATAGACGATGGGCCCGACTGGCTAGAGAACAGACCAGCACCTTGTGGCAGTGGTGGTGAATGTGACGGGACGGTATGACCAAAGCCTGTACGCAAGGCTGCTATGACACGAACTGAGAATTGGTGTATTGCTTCATGAGAAAAAGGCTCGCTGGCATTGATGACAAGTTACTCTGATGTAACTTGAATATCATTAAAGAGCTACTGATTGAACCACGAGAAAAGTTAATGTTAGATAGAGCTTCAAGGGGGAGAAAGAACATAGAAATTGGAGAGCATGAGGGCATCATGAATAAAGATGCCTCATGCACCCATATTATATCTTATACAGTCACGGGGCGTTTATAATATAATCTTGGACTTATTTGATTTGATAATACTACAATAGCTGTCTTACAGACTTGAGAACAACATAGAGCCATCAGAGCCAATGCTGCAGACCACTTCAATCCAATATGCTCATTGTATTGATATTTTATCAAAACATATCTCATCCACCGTTCGCCTGCATTTCATGCGTCGCCACATGCATGCTAAAAACACAAAAAGAGGTAGCAAAGAACAGCAATAAGAAAACGCCCACTGTCTCATGACAAAGATATGAACCATGTCGGTGTGGTTGATGGGTATGAAACGAGATATACCAAAGACTCCTGGAGCCATTCACCAAGTCTTTCCACATTGCTGCGTGTTTTATCGTGGACACGAGCTTAGCTTGTATACCGTCGCCTAACGAAGGAAAAGGTCCCCAACGCCGTTTCTCAAGGATCTTGATCTATCCGGATGGTCGAAACCAAGATAGTCATCTTCAGATGAGGCTATGTTCCATAATTCGTCGTCTGTATGGTTGGCTGCGGTTAGTTTCAAAAAGCTCCCATCATTGATTATGAGTGTGGACGAACCATCATTAAGATATTGTGGTTTTGAATAGTTTGCCCTCCTTGCAATAGCAAACTTGATCTTCTCAAAGCTCTTGCCCTTGATGCCTGTCCGCTTCTCAAGTCTCTTCTTGGTGTCGGCAAACTTCTCGCCCTGGTTATTGCGTAAGTAACGGGTGTTAAACAAGATTCATCTTTCAATGTACTCACCTCCAGGAGAAGGAACTTGAAGGGAACACCGTGAACTCTGTTGACTTCGTTTTGGAAGTGGAACACGTGAATGAAGTTGTTGTCATCAGCAGCCAGTTCTTCCTCCGGGATTCGCTCAGCAAAGATCTGTGTGTACTCGTTAAGGTTCAACACAGATTGGTCGCGAGCTGGCTCACGATAGAATCTGTTAGAACTTGTTTCGTAAACCCTTATCCTCCCGCCTTCCGTCTCGTCGGGAATCTTGGCCTTCTTGACTAGCGCTTGTATCAAATCCTCCATGGTTCCGGTTTTTGATACCAGCAGGTCAAGTTGATCCTTGGAGCGACAAGTTAGTCTAACTGAAGCCTGCAGCTGTGCATTATCCGATACATACCTCCTTGGTGATGCCTTCGCTCAGCCATGTGACTTTGATGTTCTTCTTGGTATCGAGCTCAGCCAAACTCATCTCCAGCACCTCAAAGTAAAAGGCATCATTTCTGTGGGTTGAGTTCAAAGTGTTTGACCCCATAGGTTGCAAAATCTGCTTCAACGTCGGATTTGTGCCTCGTCTTACTGGAGTCTTGGGGTTATTGGTGCTTGCGTTGACCGTCCATAACCGGATATGTGTTGAAGGGGCTTGAAGGTGAGCGCCGACGCGTTCAGCTAAAACATCGTAGGTGATCTTTGAGTTGAGAACAAGCTCGAATGGTGGATACTGTGCTGGGTCAGATCTAGTAGGATGAGCGTGGAATTTTACAGTTCGCTTGTGTTCGAGGAAGTCATAATATTCACGAGCATCCTCGACGCGATCGAATGACTTGTTACTAAAGGAATGTCAGTCATTAGAGGAAAAAAAAATAAGGTGTTAGGCAGCAGAACATACGCTTCCTGAGATGCCTTGTCCGCCACACGGCCATTCTCAGTCTTCTTGTCGGAAGTACGTTGGAAGCAAATAATATCACCATCTTGAAGTTCAGCAGCCTTGAGAGTCTGCTTTCCCTTTAGAGGTTCAATCATTGTCGGTTTGATTTCCTGTTTGAGATAGGACGTTAGCCTCCTTGCTTGTCATGGGATTCGCCTAGTTATTTTCTCTCATACCTCCCACATCAACAGCTTCTCGTCAGAAGAAAGCTTATCGCCCCAACCCATCTTTTGAAGAATCATGGGAACAAGCTCGTCGACCTTCTTCTCCTTGCTAATGTACAGATGGCCCACGCCTTCCAGAGTCTGCTTCTCCACATCGAAGTGCTTCAACAGCAATAGGATGGTATCGCTCTTTATTTGAGCGCCATTTGGCTGGCTTTGATATGATGCCCAGACAGGCTCGCCGTTTTCATTGACCTCGCTGGCGACCTCGGCCCAAACTCGCAAACTCGTGTCTCGGTGTGCAGCTGAGCGGGAGAATATCTCTTCAACGGTTGGCCGCAGGTCCATGATTGGTTGATCTGGCCGAATTGTTTTGTTTTGACGATTAACCATCAGCCACAGCCTGACGCGAGAGGGATCCTGACCCATGTCAGAGGCGACCTGAGCGACAAACTCTTGCATTGGCATAGCTCGACGGATGCGGTACAATTTGGGTGCAGCAGGATCGAGCTCAGGATTAGCATCAAAGACACAAAGATCGGTGCCTCCATAGTTTGCAAACGTGTCGTTAGTGATCACCTTGGCCATCATATACAGATGTGCCTCCTTTTGTTCACGTCGACGGGCCTCCCTCAAGGCAGTTTCCTCCTCAAAACGCTCCCCTAGAAGATAAGAAATTCAGTCAGTCATTTGTAAGGTCGTTAAAACCCACACGGGTGACAACACAAAACAACATTTAACTTACTAAGAAGTTTGGGGGTGTCCTCCTTGGTGACGGGGCAGAGGACTTTGTCAAGCCGAGATTGGCGGATATATACCAACATGTAAGCACTGTTCTGACGCATGATCGGGGCCTTCTTTTGAAGAGGCGCTCTGGGGTAGCCGTGAGGAGTTCGATATTCTCCACCAAAATTCTCTTCCAAGACCTCTCTGGAAGTGGCCTTGGTGACTTTGTCATCATCGTACTTGTAGAACCAGCCGTCTTTTGATGGCTTGATAAACGCATAATAGTGACCGGCGTTCAAGTCGCCGCTGTGTACAAGGACACCATGTAGTTGGTAAATCCAGGGCTCGGATCGGTCGGCCTCGTCCATGAGATAGGGGGAAGCGTCGAAAGTGTCAGGGAATTCGTAGCGGTCATTAATCTTCATCATCATGTCTCTTTGAATGTCATACTCGAATCGTTTGAGCTGGAGGTGTAGGACGTCTGGGAAACTGGTGAATATGACGCCCTTGTTGGCATCCTGCAACTTGTGCTGGTCGCCGGCAAAATATTGGTTTTCTCCGTCCATCTTCTCGACCTGGATGTAGTCTTGGAAACTTTCCAAAAGGTTCTTGTTTCCGCTGACGTTGAGCTGGATATCCCAAAAATCCTCAATGCGCTTTGATTCGTAGTCGACATTTATGCATGAAATGTACGTCTTAATCTTACCACTGAAAAGCTCAGGCAGTACGTTTTCGGCCTTGGTGCCCTTCATCTTCTCCTCCATGCGTTCCATGAGCTTTCGCGACAACTCTTGCACGTCTTGCTGCTCGAAGATGTGTCTCGTTTCCCAGCCGAAGGACTTTGTTAATTCATTCGTGCCGACCGCCTGCTCGGATGTCTGCAATTGATAAAAAAGGCGCTGCAGAGTGTAAGCAGAATTCTGCATGCTTTCATCATTTTCCGTTGGAATTTCGTAGATGGCCTATGCAGAGTTAGTATTAGGTGTTGGACGAGGTAGGATATTCCCATGCAAGAAAGGAGTAGGGAGAACTGACTTTTCTGAAAGCGTTTGTAAAGTATAGCGACTGGAGAAGGGAGTTGAGGTAGCAAGTGGCACCCTGGTTCTTGAGGCCAACATAGCCCGTTTCTTTCTTGGAGTCGTAGTTGGTAAAGTTGTGCCAAAGCACGCCAGTCTCGTCCTCGACAAAACGGACATAGGCTGTTATGTTAGCAGTGTCGTTCTCGACCAGTGGCCGACTGTCACCTTCCCAGGGCACGTTGAACATTCTCCGAATCTCCACGAAGCGGGTGAAGCCCCAATCGCCTTCCTCCTTAGTGAAGCGATGATGCGCGGCATGATTGACATATAGGCTGGGATCATTAGGGTTCCAAAGGACCAAGCCAAATTGCACGCAGCAGCTCCAATTCTCGGGAATGGCATCAGGCTCGAACCCGTGCTCCAGGTAGATGGAGCATTGATCAGTGTTGTTACCATGGGGAAAGAGGAGAATGCGCCTAGATGTACCAGTGTCAGCTGGGGGCGAACTTATATACGAGAATGTATGTATATCAAATCGTGGTAAACGGACCATGGAAAGCCGCCTGCCTCAAATACGGGGCCGTGTTCTCGTTTGCCAAGGCTTCGCCAGTTCTCGACCGTCCATGTGTGTACAAAGTCTTGGAGGATTTTGGGCTCGTCGAGCAGGGGCGGGAGAACAATCTCTTTCATGGCCTCATCTGCAGTAGCACGAGTCAAGTCAGCAAAGGCGCTCTTGTCGGAGAGGAGGGAGAAGGAGAGGGAGAGAATACGCACAGTCGTTAGCTAGAGGCAGATCTTGTAGTTGATCCGCCTCATGTTCGACGGCGCCTTCGGGGCTGATGATGGCCACAGATTCTTTCTCGGGAGCGTTGGGGACGCCGACATAGTCGTCTGTGTCGACGATCATGTCGTTGGGTGAAGGAACGTTGTAGCTCTGCTTGCGAGTGGCATCGTTAGCTCGGATTCGATACGGCAGCCCAGGCTGGCGGGCTTCGTCGTCGGACTGCATGATGACGATTGACAAATTTCAGCTGTGGTGAGGTGGAAGTGAGGGGCCCAAGAGAAGTAGAAACGCGAGGTCACCCAGCCTGGATCTAACCGGATGCTTGTGGCGATGCCTCGGAGCGATCGGAGAGCAGAGCTCGCCAAGCTGGGAGGCCCTCGGAACGTTGCGACTTTTCCCCACGCTGCGACGACGACGAGGACACTGGCGATGCACTGCAGCAGCTATGATGGCAGGCAGGGACAGGTCTCGACGAGAGGAAGGAAGATATTGAGGCTGAAGGGAAGATGGAAGACAAAGAGATGAAAACGACAGAGCCAGATCCAGAGCCAGATCGGATCAGAGCACAGCCGGAGACGTGGGACGTTGTGAAGATGCAGATGATACGATGATGATGATGAACGATGACGATGACGATGATGACGACTGGGGTCGTGAAGCGCAATTGCCGGCCAGAAGACGCAGATGCAGATGCAAGATGCAGATTCAAAAGCACAAAGGCTCGGCTGAACTCGACTTGATACTAGAGGTAGAGGATGATAAGAGGTAAGAAGACAAAGAGACGTACCATGATTTCAGAAAGGGCCTGAGGCCAGAGGCAGGCCAGGAACGTGCAGGAGCTCCAGCTGTTGCAAAGCGCTGGCGGGGTGCAGGGCTTGCGATGAAGAAGGCGCGTGTGTGGCGGCTGCCCGTGCTGGCGGATTTGGGGTTGGGGAGTTGCAGCGGGAGCAACGGCAACGGGCAAGAGCAACGGCCGCAGTACTGTATGTAGCTCTAGGTACTCGTACTACTAAGGTAGGCAGGCAGTAGCGGCTTGGATGAGCCTTGCAAGGGAGGCAAGAGCAGAAAACCACATGCAGTGCAAAGAAAAAAAGTCAAGTACCAAACAAGGCGCCGGCAGCGAGACAGATTAGAGACAGATAAGATCCCTATCGGCCAGCCGGCAAAAGTTGGTTCGGTTGCACAGTGGGCGGGTGGGTTTGACAAGGCGACCAGAAGCCAAAAGGAATTTGATCAATATGAACCTAGACGATGCAAACTGAACAACCAGAAACCCAGACTGGCGATGGCCGAGGCAAGGCGGAGTTGGGTACAAAGGTCCAGGTTTTTCTGCCAAGTGACTTTTATTGATTTCTCTATTTCGTCCTCAGTTTCCCAGTGGAGCAGCGGCGAGAAAAAGACTTCACGAAGCTCTGGCATTGGCTTGGAACACTGCCAGACCCTCTGGAAGCTGGCGTCATTACGTTAGCAGCTATGGGCTTTTGGTGGCGGTATGTGTTTTATGACCGCAAGCTCCATTCTTTTTGGGGTATTGAGTGGTCAATGGCTTCGATGGCCGTAGCTAAGAGGCTGCAGCAGTGGTGGAGGAGGGGGGAAGCTTTCCTACCTTGGGAATGTGCTCTGCTCCGTACATAGCTGGAAAACGATATTCTAGGGGGAGCATCTACAGGTGTACTAGATTTAAGTCAGGAAGATTGAAATACACGAATATTGACGGCATAAGCTATTTTCATCGAGTCATTCCGAGCTTTGCCTTTGATTCCTCGGCTCGGTGTATATTCATGCACCCTGTTGAGACAAAGACAGTCAAGCTTAACAAAGAGACAATCGATGATGGTTGCTGGACTGAGCTGAGCTGCGTCGTGATAAGCGAGAACCTGCACATACCCCGCCAGCCGGTCAAGACCCCGCGGTATCCATCCGTCACAGCCGAGTACCGCTCTAACAGCGATCGATTCTTTGCTGAACCTCGTGCTCCCCACCTCACTCCGAAAGGGACCCCACCTTGCTGCTGACTAAAGATACCTTGGCCAGCAGCTTTGCTTGTGACTGATGGTACACTTGCATTTGTATTATCAAAAGCAGCAAGCATACAGTATCGAGAAGGGGGATAATGGTCGCCAATATATTTCTTCAGTCATGATAATTAGGCAGAATTGAAAACCTGTAGATGCCGGTTCTTGGCTCTCAATTTGTACCGTATGGACAATCTGCAGAAGATGGTGACGATGGTGCAACGCACGAAATGCAGATCAATACTGCAATCTGTATGTGTGGCTGCCTGTAGCAGGCTAGAGTGCCTAGCTGGTAGGAATAGGCTGCTACAATCTTGGAAACTTGATGCTTTGGCATTGACCTGCTTTGGAGTGACTCAATCAAGGGGAGCACTGCATGCGATTGTCACAAAATTACATGTGATGGATGGTGCAGTGGCGGGATTCCCATCCGTCTTACCTTGGTACTTATACCGGTTGTGTCACTTTGCCGCGCCTTGTACGCCCTTCTAAGCACATAATTGCTTACACCTGTGTGTGCTCTCTTGCAGATTGTATCTGTAAGCTTGCTATGGCCTTTCATTTCATGTTTAGTTGGGTGGCGTTTATCTAGGTACCAACCTGGGATACGCAAAGTTCTATCTGGTCGCCTCTCAGAACCCTTTTTACACTTGACTCCGGGCTGCTGCAGGTACTTGGAAGCTTGACGCTACCAGGTGGGTAAGTGTAAGTGGACGTAGCTGTATGTACTGTAGAGCTTCGTTGAACCAACACAGCGACGGCATCAGATATTAGTCTGCATGTAGCTTCAGATTGCTCTAAACAGCATTAATCCCCGACTGTCCCCTGTAGCCCAAATTCCGTCCAGTGATTCATCCGTCTGGACTCCAGAACATGCCGCCATTCGGAGTGTGCCGATACCGCAGTCTGTGGGGCCCTTTTCGCCAGGCTTCAGGCTGACCAAACCTTAAGCACCAGATCTACCGGCACATGCCTCGGAGCTGCTTTATTAAAAGCCATTTGCCCTGGTTTGACTTGACGACGAAACAAGCACCAAGCGCTCCAATTCCCCTCTCGACTGATCGCCTGATTCTCGACTTCTCCTCTCTGCATCGCATTTCCATTTCCGCCTCTGCTCCGCATCTCTTCAACGCTACACCACTCACTGTTCGCACGCGACACGAATCGTCACCAGCTTCAACTAGCTTCATCTCTCTCCGATCCCTCTGTGCTGCATGGAACCGTGGGCATGTTCTCCGTAGCGCTGCGCTGCCATGGCAAACGATGTCGACCGTTCCCCTACTCGACGCTCAGTAAAGCGATTTCTCGACCGACCTTGATAGCGACGTCTCCTTCTGCCAAGATTCAGAAGAGATATGCGGCTCAGGCTGGCGCCAGCAACGGCACGTGGCGCCCGGTTTCTGTGTTGGACGAGTATGCTCAATCCATCATTACATCTACATCATACCTCATATTTAACGGCCCATTTTGCTCTTCTCTTCACTGTCGCACATCTTCATATCTTTCTAAGAGAGCGCATGCGCTAACGTTGTCGTCTCCTCGTGTAGATGGGTTGCGAAAGAGGCACGCCCCATCAGCTTGCGCCAGCTTATGGTATTTGGACGCTCCCTGACTGAGTCGCGACTTATAAGCTCTGCAAACTACGTCCGAACCGAACTCCCAGTCAGGTACGCTGTTGTGCTTCTCATTTTGCTAATATGAAGATGCTAATCGTGGGATGCATTTATAGAATTGCGCATCGGATCCGTGACATGCAACAGCTCCCCTACGTTGTTGTAACAAACCCACATATCGAAGAAGTCTACCAGCTCTATTACAAGGCGTTTGACACCTTTCGCAAGTTTAAAGAAATCAAAACCTTGGAGGACAATGAAAAGTTCTGCGAGGTCATCAGCCAGAACCTCAAGGGCCACCTGACCGTCATCCCCAAGCTCGCCATGGGCATTCTCGAGTGCGGCCGCCTGATGGACCCCAAAGAGCTGGATCATTTCATGAATGTCATTCTTCGATCTGTAAGTCTGGAACATTGCTTTGCTTTGCTACCACCACCAATTCCCATCACCCCATCTGCATGCAATGACAACGGAAAAGCTGACTGTGAGCCACGTAGCGCATCTCTCGACGAGTCATCGCGGAGCAGCACCTCTCCCTTACAGAAACTTTCAACTCCCCCTACTTCTCGCCCGGCGCCACCCTCTCCGAGTCCGACTTCATAGGCGAAGTCTTCATCAAGTGCTTCGCCAAGGATGTCATCAGCCGCTGCGCAAAAGCCGTCACCCAGCTCGCCCGCTCCACCAACGGGCCCCAGGTGCAGGTGCCCGAGGTGAAAATCGACGGCCACCTCAACGCCAGCTTCCCCTACATCCTCAGCCACCTCGAGTACATCGTCGGCGAGCTCCTGCGCAACTCCGTCCAGGCCGTCATCGACCGCCACCAGCAGCAGCCCGACCACGCCTCCTCTCCTCCCACGCCCATCGAAGTCACAATCTGCGAAGCGCAGGAACACGTCATCATCCGGATATCAGATCGCGGCGGCGGCATCCCCCGCGAAGAACTCCCCTACCTCTGGTCCTTCAGCAAAGGTCCCCAAAGCCAGAAGCGCCTCGAGAACCTCGGCCAGGTGCCCCGCATGGCCGCCACCATGCAGGAGCTCCATGTCACCGACGAGCTCGGCCGGGCTGACCTCAAGGCGCCCACGTACCTGGGCTCGCTCTCGACTCTCACCAGCAGACCCCCTAATCTGCGGCTCGGCATGGGCCTCCCCCTAAGTCGCGTTTACGCCGAATACTGGGCTGGCTCGCTGAACCTGCACAGTCTAGAGGGGTACGGCGTCGACGCCTTTTTACAGATTTCGAGGCTGGGCAATAAGAACGAGCAGCTCACAACAAGAGCTAGCATGGACGCTGTTTAAGCATTTGTTTCCCAGTCTTGACAGTTGCATTTTTGTTTTCGGAAAAAGGAAGGAGGGGGAAAGGGGCGTCTCAGCAGGCCATGGAGTGTTTTATTTCATTTTTCATTCTTCATCACGGACTTTATTTTTGACTCGGGTATATGATAGGATATGCTTATTCTGTCAGAGTTGGCATGGCGTTTGGTCAGGTGTTATACTTTTGTCTTTGACTCTTCTTACTTTTACTTTACTTCACCACCACATCCAACAAACGTGGTGAAAATACTAGCTTCACTCTCAAGATTCCCTATACTATACTTAATGCGCATCATGAAGGCCTTATTAAACTGGTATCTCAACTGACTCAATTACATAAGACTAGAAAATGTACCTAACTGAAATGGGAGTGCTCAAATAAAAGAGGAATAAAATAGGGCTACATTATCAAAACTTCCAGCACTCCCCCTACTTGCTGATTTTGGGCAACGGCCGTAACATGGTGCTTTGCATCCACCAATCAAGCCCCATTACCGCGACAGTTCCGGTACAAGAACCGAACAAGACAAAATAATAAAGAAGACGGAGCCTTTACCTCGACAACTCATCAAAAAAGATCTTCTCCTCCCGTAGCAATAGCTGATTAGAATATGCATGAAACAAAGTGCCGTACGAGGCGGCAATTCCATGTTCGACCTCTTCAAGCCCAGATCTGTATCCGGACCGAGGTGGACTGAGAAAACCCGACATCATGACACTCCAACGCCAGCATTGCGTGATAGAACCAAGCCACCATTACGAATAATTTATCGGCGGCCGTGGCTTCGGACGGCACCGCCCTGCATGGCCTCAAGCTCGTTCTCCAGCTGCTTGATCTGGGCATGGGTCTGCTCGAGATCCTTATTGAGACGATCACGCTCAGCAATGAGCTTCTGTTCCCATTGTCGGAAGCGCTGCTCCTCGACCTTGACCTGCTCAGTGAAACGCTTCCGCAGAGCCTCTTCCTCCTCCTTGAACTTGGGGTTGTCGAGCTTCCGGGGTCGGGCCTCGCCGAACTTGCGAGTCTCCATCTGCTGTGCTCGGTAGGCCTCGTAGTGCAGCTCCTCAGTGGTGTGGATGAGGTCGAGCATGTGGGTGCGGATCAGGATGGATCGCAGCTTCTTGAAGTCACAGTGGTCCTCGTTCTCGACCTCGGCAACGCCCCAAGAGTACTGGCGGCCCTTGACGATGCGACCATCGCTGGTCTTGACATCCTTCTCGGATCCGATGACGGCAAACGGCATAGCAGCCATAAGGCTACGCGCGTGCTGAGCGGCAGCCTCATCATCCTCCTCAATAGGGGGCTGGTAGATCTTGATGTTCTGGGCCTCGATGACACTGACAATCTGTAAATTTGTTAGCACAGGTGGACGTGCGGAACATGAGTGGTTTGCTTCATCGTACCCTCTGCTTGAACTTGGCCAGATCGGCGGGGCTGAGAGTATCAGCCTTGGCAATGACGGGGATCAGGTTGACTCGTGAGCAGAGGCGCTTCATGACCTCGATATCCAAGGGCTTCAGGGTGTGGCCGGTAGGGCGGATGAAGTACAGGCAGGCGTGGACACGGAGGTCAATCTTGTCCTGACGGCGCGGCTGCTGCTCCTGGAGCATGTAAGACTCGTGCTGGTCGTCGAGGAACTCGATGATGGGTTGCCAAGAGTCGCGGTTGTTGACATAGTCACCGAATCCAGGGGTGTCAATGACGGTCAATCGAACTAGAGAGTATCACAAAACTCGGTCTTAGCATGTTGTCTCTTCCACAACGTTACACCTCCGTTAGGCAGCTAGATAGCTCTTACCCTTGAAGAACTTCTCCTCGAGCTCGGCCTTGGTGATTTCAATCTCCACCGTCTTGTCGACCTGCTTCTGGTGTCGGCGCTTGTGGTCGGCGTAGTTCTTGATGGTCGTGGAGAAGAGGGTGTTGATGAAGGTCGTCTTGCCCAGACCAGACTCGCCAGCAACCTAAAGCGTGCGTGTTAGTTACTGTTACCGTTGAAACAATCGAGCTCGCCAGGCCGCAGACGCGTTTGCAAACGGCATATCTCGAGGGCAATCGCGTACCATGATGGTGAAGCTAGCTCCACGCTTCGCGACAATCTTGTGTCGCTGGTTGGGCAGATTGGCAATGCCAATCGGTGAGGCGCTCTCAGCAGCTGCGGGAGCCATCTTGCACACGTGGAGGTGGAGGGGCTACGGGATGAGTGTCTTGGGGGAGCTTGAGGGACGAGCGAGAGGACGGTAGCAGACGATGGCTACAGATGCTAAGGCAAAAAGTCAAGAGACAGGAGGAGGAATATCAGGTGGCCGATGGCTCTGGTCAAACGGAAAACAAAGTGGAGGTTCGCACTTCCTGAGCTTGAACTTTCAGGGGATAGAAGGGGTTGAGGCGGTCGTATCCCCCAATTTTCCACTCTGGCGAATTGCCCAGGGGCTGCTGGGTGCTGATAGGCCAGGTGGCGGATTGGGTTTAGCGGGCTGGTACGACTTGGGTTGGACTGGGTTGGACTGGGGAGGGATAGGCAGAGCAGGAGCAACGGCGGTCGGTCTCCTTTTTTTGGTGCTTGCCTTTTTGTCTGCTAGCATGAACAGGTTGGAAACAGAAAGCAGTGAATGAGGTTCTAGGTACATTAGTATCCCACCCTTTGCTGTGCTGCGACAGGTGCAGTAGCATGTACAGGCTACCTACCAACTCCAGATTAGATGAGATGGCCAGTGCGCTCCCGGCATTACTGTACTTCGTGTGGTGTTTGTAGTGTACGAGCACTAAAAAGTAGTCGTACCACTTTAGGCTTAGATGGTGGGAGCGGAATAAAGTGTCTGCCGGACTTTCAACGGCAAAGGAAAAAAATTGAAGAAAAAAGTCCCGTATCGATAAGAAAGCCGCAGCTCGTTTTTTTGATGCGACGGCAGCACAATACATCAGAGCTTCATCTCCCAGTATAGTTTGTTCATGATCATGGCAAGTGGCCGACAATGAAGACCGATTTCAGGGTATGACACAAGACTTGATTTTGATTCATCAAACCATTCCATCATCACCCAATTGCCCACTACAAACAATATGCAACTGCGATTCCCATACCGATTCCGGGTCAACGGCTAACCTCGAATCCTTGATAGTTTTCCAACTTGCTGGGCACTGTCTACTGCCAAGGCAACTTGGTCTTCAGTCCAGATGGCACCCATCTGTTTTCGCCCGTCGGCAACCGCGTGACCGTGTTCAACTTGGTAGAGTATGTCATGCCGGCGCATCATGCCCATCAAAGTCTCTTGGACAAGACGAAGCTGGATGGCTAATTCGATACAATAGCAACAAATCCCATACCCTTCCATTCGCCCATCGCAAGAACATTGTTCGAATCGGCCTCTCCCCTCGCGGAAACCTCCTTCTCACCGTTGACGAAGACGGCCATGCGATCCTGACCAACGTTCCCCGCCGCGTGTCCATCTATCACTTCTCCTTCAAGTCGCAGGTCACAGCGCTCTCATTTTCGCCTTCAGGCAGATACTTTGTAGTGGGACTGGGGCGCAAAGTCGAGGTCTGGCATGTGCCTTCAACTCCGGATACCAATGCCGACGGAGAGCTTGAATTTGCTCCCTTTATAAAGCGCCGCACCCTTACCGGCCACTTCGACTCAGTCCAGCATATCGAGTGGTCCAGCGACTCCCGATTCTTCTTGACAGCCTCTAAGGATCTGACGGCAAGGATATGGAGTGTGGAGGCCGAGGAAGGATTCATCCCTACCGTCCTGGGTGGCCATAAGCAAACCGTCATTGGTGCATGGTTCTCCGGCGATCAAGAGTCGATTTACACAGTCAGCAAAGATGGTGCAGTCTTTACCTGGAAATACGTCAAGCCGCTCAACTCTTCAAAAGATGACGAGGATGACAGTGATGATGAATCGGATATGAGATGGCGAATTGTGGAGAGACATTACTTCATGCAAGGTAGCGCGCATGTGCGATGTGCCTTTTTCCACGCCGAAACGAACCTCCTAGTGGCCGGTCTGTCCAACGGCCTGTTCAGTCTCTATGAAATGCCCGACTTCAACAACATTCACAAATTGAGCATCTCCCAGAGCGACGTCGACTTTGTGACGATCAACCAGAGCGGAGAGTGGCTAGCCTTTGGTGCCTCAAAGCTGGGGCAGCTGCTGGTCTGGGAGTGGCAGTCGGAGTCGTATATCCTCAAACAACAAGGTCATTTCGACTCAATAAACTCTCTCGTCTACTCACCGGATGGTCAGCGAATCATCACTACCGCTGATGATGGCAAGATCAAGGTGTGGGACATTGAATCTGGTTTCTGTATCGTCACATTCACCGAACACACCAGCGGCGTCACGGCTTGTGAGTTTGCGAAAAAAGGAAATGTCCTCTTCACGTCAAGTCTCGATGGATCCGTCCGAGCCTGGGATCTCATCAGATATCGAAATTTCCGCACCTTTACAGCCCCAACAAGGCTTTCCTTTACAAGCATGGCCGTTGATCCTAGTGGCGAAGTAGTCGCCGCAGGATCATTGGACTCATTTGACATTCACATCTGGTCAGTGCAGACTGGCCAACTGCTTGATCGGCTAGCTGGTCATGAGGGCCCTGTGTCTGCGCTGGCTTTCACACCGAACGGTAACTCCTTGGTGAGTGGCAGCTGGGACAGGACAGCACGAATCTGGTCCATCTTCAACAGAACACAGACAAGCGAGCCATTGCAGCTGCAGGCCGACATTCTCGACATTGCCGTCAGACCGGATTCCCTTCAGCTGGCTGTTTCCACAATTGATGGCCAATTGACCTTTTGGTCAGTATCAGAAGCTGAGCAGACGGCGGGTCTCGACGGGCGTCGCGACGTATCCGGAGGACGAAAGATGTCAGACCGGAGGACCGCTGCGAATATCGGTGGCAACAAGAGTTTCAGCACAATCCGATACAGCACCGACGGAAGCTGTCTCCTGGCCGGTGGCAACAGCAAATACATCTGCCTCTACTCCGTGTCCACCATGGTGTTGCTCAAGAAGTTTACCGTCAGCGTGAACCTGTCTCTATCCGGAACACAGGAGTTCCTCAACAGCAAGTTCCTGACCGAGGCCGGCGCCCTGGGGGAGATTGACATGCAGGGCGAGGCATCCGACCGCGAAGACCGCTTTGACGCGAGCCTGCCTGGATCTAAGCGTGGCGGTGACCCTTCGGCGAGGAAGCAGAGGCCCGAGGTTCGGGTTACGGGAGTTGCATTTTCGCCTGCTGGTACAGCGTTTTGCGCTGCTTCGACGGAGGGCTTGCTCATTTACAGCTTGGACCATACGCTGCAGTTTGATCCGTTTGACCTCAACATTGAGATTACGCCTGCGTCGACTTTGGCCGTGATGGAGAATGAAAAGGACTACCTCAAGGCGCTGGTCATGGCATTCCGACTCAACGAAGCCGGCCTCATCAAGAGAGTCTTCCAGGCCGTTCCTCCAGCCGACATCCCTCTGGTTGTGGCCGATCTCCCCATCGTCTACGTCCCGAGACTGCTCCGCTTCGTGGCCGCCCAGACGGAGGAATCTCCGCACATTGAGTTCTGCTTGCTGTGGATCAAGGCGCTGGTTGACAAGCACGGCGCTTGGCTGACGGCGAACCGCGGCAAGGTGGACGTTGAGCTGCGCGTGGTGTCGCGTGCGGTTGTCAAGATGAGGGATGAGATTCGGCGACTGGCTGATGAGAACGTGTACATGGTTGACTATTTGTTGAGCCAGGCTGATAATAAGGACGACAAGGACGGTAATGGCGATGTGTACTTGACAAGCGCGCAGCAGAAGACGATCGATACGATCATGAATGGCACAAGCAGCAAGTCAGATGACGATAGTGAAGATGAGTGGATGGGCATGGATGATTAAACTTGAGATTCTTGAATAAGGAGCATATATGGGTTTTATTTACATTAGAGTTAAAACGAATGCGTTAAATAAACAAAAGGCCTTAAGCCATCCTGACACACATTAGTAGTGTCGACTCCAAGGACTACAGTTTCCCATCAGCCTCCTTGGGCACATTCTGCCACGCATCGTCAAATCCAGCAGATCTCACCCACAAAGAAGGTTCCTGCGGGCCCTCCGTGCTCTGCAACAAGACCTGATGCATCTTCAACCACGTCTCATCATCCTTTATACGAATCCACGGCCTATCAGCAAACTTTTGCGATAATTTCTGAGCTATGAAGAACGCGCGGACGACTTTGATGGTATGTCCATCGTCGAGAATCTCGTGAAACCGCGAAAGTAGATCCTCGGGCTTTGTCACGGAAGCTACAGTGCTGTCCTTTGGAGTGAACGATTTGAGGGCGTCGAGACGTAGCGGCGGACATCCGCGGGCGATGTACTGTACGATGTCGAGGCGGATTTTCCATTCGAGGATGCGAGCCTTTTGGGAGGGTGTGAGCCAATCGAAGGAGAGGAGGGTGACGAAGAAGGGCGATGAGTTGAGATGATGACTAGAAATCCGATTGTTAGTAAGTAGAACAAAAACATGCAGATCTGGAAAGAGAGATAGGGGGCTTACATTAAGAAAAAGTCAAACTTGGGTGTGTTTGGCGGATGAAAAGCCGCCGTAGCAGCAACATACGCACACGAATGAACCATCTCCGCCAACCGCTCCTCAAGCTCATCCTCTCCAACTCGAATCTGCTTCAAAAACTCCAACGCCTCATCGGGAGCACGCACAAAGACGCCGTCATACACCTTGTTGGAGTCCCCGTACTGAGCACTCGTGGCGAGTTTTTCGCTGTACTGCCTGACGGACTCGAAGAGCTCGGGCAGGGGAGTTCTTCTCTGGGATGATTGAGATTGGGATTGAGAGGAGGCGGCTTGCTCGACCTTTGTGAGGAACGCGCCGACGCGATTTTCGTGGACGGCGGCTTGGGCGAGGCCTTCGGCTACGATGGCGGGTTGGTGCCATTCGATGCCGTACATGAGTTGGATAAGAGGGTGTAAGAAACCTGAATAGAGTCATATTAGCATTAGATTGTGTTGAGTTTCGTCATAGGCAGTAGAAGGCCGTTTAGACACGTACCAGCAAAGAGGCGACCAAAGATTGCTTCACTCCTCTCATCTCCCTTGAATACATACTCCAGCAGAACCTTCTCCCATCCCTTTTCCTCAATCTCGTCTTGAAAGAATTTGAGAAAGTCGGGATAGTGCTTTCCCTTTCCAAGATACGGACAATCTGCTGACCACCCACTCTTGAGCTCCTTGACGACGTCGGGGTGAGTATTCATGGCCTTGATTTGATAGGAGTGGTTCTCAGCCCAGGCTTGATCGAGGACGTCTGGAGAGGCGCCGGTGGCATAGAGGGAGAGGAGAAGATGAACAGTCTAGTTTTGATTCTCTTAGTTTGGTTGAAGCCCAGAATGATGAATGGGCATCTCATATGAAGAGTAGACCAAAGTGGAAATATTCTCATGAAGCAAACTGGAGAGAGCTTACATGATTATGAAAGCCTTCCGCATTGAAGAATACATGATGGCTCTATATTACTCGAATTAGTTTATTATTAGGTCACGATTGGTGAGAGAAGGATATACCTCAAGATCCTTTTGTAAAAGCTCAGAGACCTTTGCAGCAGATTCGTCCGTCTGCGCCCACCTCAACAAGCCCGTATCAGTGGCGGGGACTCGAATCTGCCACGGCGTCGCCATATTTGAAGCAGGATGTATTCTGACTAGATTGGGAATTACAGGTACTTGAGTGGTTTGAATCGAGCGTATCGGATTGTATCTGGAATTCAATCGCAAATGTAAAATAGTTGGTCGCGTTCTCAATAGCAGTGAAGATGGAACAAGTGCCATGGCGTCAAAATAGAGGCAAAGCGGGCACAACACAATAATTATAGCTCTGCCATTGCATCACAAACCACGTGCCTCCCGCCAGCAGCTCCGTCCAATCGCAGACATTCAAGATTCAATTATTCCGATGTAGCACGCTGGAAATGCATCAAGGTTGCATCAAAGCTGCATTTCTCATGGATGACAAATTCTTGTGTTATTCAAGGTTCGTTGATGACGGGCCTTGCGTCTGGCGAGCGACTTAGTATGGCAATGCCGAGCTGCGGATTGGTCCAAATGCAAAATGAGGGGGTACTTTGGTGCTCAGGAATTACTCCGAGTCAAATGGCAAACGGACAATGCATGTCAAATTTGGAGGGAATTGGAGAGATGGGAATCATGACGCCTAAAGCTGAGGCGAGTTGGAGAGGGGCCGTCAATGTCACGTTTACATCATAATATGGGATGGGCAGTAAGTAACCTTTAATCCGATGCCAAACGGTACTAGCCGTTGATGGTTCATGAATAGATCAAAGCGATGTAAATAGGTATCAATGATTGAACAGCTGTAATTAATTGGTTAATTCACATCGTCAACATCGACATGGAAGCAGAAATTGGGGGGGTATGTGTGTGATATCATTGTTTGCCCGCCGCCTTTTGCCAATCTGATTCTATCTCAAAAGCATCCATCCTGCCCATTGTCTGAGCTCCCTTATTTTGTTTGTTTGAAAACCCTTTCCCATCATCATCGTCATCAACTTTTTTTTATATCCATCCCGTGCCCAAGTGGCTGTATATATTTCGCCTGATTTCGTCCCAGTAGAGAGGAGGAAAAATCAATCCAGAAAAAAAGAACACAAAAAGAAATCGTTAAATCATGAGCACGCTTAAGCCTTTCGCTTCTTGGAGGGCTGGGCATCTTCCTCATCATCATCCATCTCCTCGTCAGACTCAAAGTTGATGTCGCTCAGGGCATCCTGCTCTTGGGCCGCCACTATTGACGTCTTAGCGCTGTTGTTCATGCATCCTCCGATTCCTCCGATGAATTCTCAGAGGCGTGAATGTACTCACAGAAGTACTTGATGGCGCCGGGCCAGAGATCCTCGGCGATGCAGACGGCAAGGTCGTCGGCGGTGGGGAAGATCTCCATCTCGTACTCGTCGTCATCATCATCCTCGTCCTCCTCCTCAGGCTCCTCCTCCGTCTCCTTGCCCTCCTTGCGGGCCTTGCGCTTCTCCTGCTCCTCCTTGAGGGCAGCCTGGTTCTCCTCCTCGGAGATGCTCAGGCCGCGGAAGCCAAACCAGGCGAAGAAGCTGACGCCGTCGAGGCCGGTGCTCTCCATCTGGCTCTTGAGCTTCTTCTTGGCCTCGGTGTCGTCACCCTTGCCGGCCTTGTCGTCCTCCCAGACCTGGTAGACGAGGTCCAGCATGCCGCTGGTCAGGTCCTTGTCGGCCTTCCAGTTGATCTTGACAGGCTCGCTGACGAGGCCCGCCCAGCCGTCCTTGTTGCGGCGCCACCAGAACTTCTTCTCGAGAACCTTGTTCTCAAAGTACTCGTTCTCGCTGAACTCGAACTTGATGGAGATACTGCGAGGGTCGCCGTTGGGCAGCTCAAAGCGCTCCACGGACAGGTTGACCAGAGAGCTCAGGAGGACGGCCGAGTCGGTGGGCTGGACGTACTCATCGATATCCGGGGGAGCCTGCTCGAAGACGAGGGGCCAGAAGTTGGGGATCTCAGAGACGACCTTGGCACGCTTGGCGTACAGGTCCTTGGTGAGCTTGGCCTGTTGGCGGACTGCGAGGCGAGGATAGTGTTAGCTTGCGGCTCATTTATTCACATCAATCAATAGAATGGTGGAGGCTTCAAATAGTTCACTCTTCTTCTTATGCCATTTGCAGCAGGAAACAAGACACGTCGGGTAGTAGCTCGACGAGTATCTTGTCGCCGAGATTGCAGCAGCAACAAGGTACATGTTAAGAGCAGCAGCCTTTCTGCCTCTATCCAACAATTGTCACCAAGGTGAAGGAGGAGAATGAATGAATGGGCAAGATTCATATTTGTTCAGGTGTGTGGCAAATGCCGGCGCGGGGTGACTTACGAAGCTCAAGCTCAACCTCTTCGAAATCATCCTCGAGGTCCTCCAGGATCTCGTAGGAGATGGGGTTGTCAATGTTCTCGGCAGACATGGTGACTGTAGTGAGATGTGTGTAGTGTTGCGAGAATAAAAAGAGCTGGTGGTTTGACGGTTGTAAGTTTTGGGACGGAGGGGGAGCTGGTTCTTTATACCTTGGTATGTACGTACCAAGTAGTGCCTGAGGTAAAGTGTGGTGGAAATCAGGTACCGACGGATTAGTATGACGTCTGGGCTGGCTGATGGGGTAGGAGAAAATTTTCTCAGCTTGCTGGAGGAAACAAATCACACTGCCGAGAGGAGGTACTGTACGGAGTATCTACCTAATGGCATGCAAGAGAAAAAAAACTGGATGGACGTCGAAAGAGCTTGCAGGCAGATTTGCTTGGGTGTGAGTGGATGGAGCTTCGCGGTACCTTGCCTAGCACGGCATCGGTTCCCTGGCACTTGGGCGGCCTTGGGCCTAAAAAGGCAAAACCAGGGTGCACTAAGCCCGCTGGAGCTTGGTGAAGGGTCCACTGACTCGAAGCTCTTGCAGGCGGAGGGTCCACTGGAAGGGCAGCCTAAAGAAAAAAAGAAAAAATTGAGATGGGAGTTGTTGGGGAGCGGTACTCGACGAGGACATACAATTTGTATGGCAAAAGCAGGTCACCGATTGTTTTTGTTTGCATTGATTGCTCTGGAGCTCCACTCAAAGGGAAGATGAGCATTAAAGTCCATAAAATTGGGAGAAGAGAGGAGAAGAGGCCAGAACTTTAGTCTAGGCGGCCCCAGATGCGGCGAGACGGGCAAACGCCACCCCCTCCAAAGCTTTCTTTTTCTTTTTCTTTCTCTTTTTGATGTGGATGCTGGGCATTGCTGCTAATATGCAGAATGAAGCATGCTACAAAGGAATAAGATAATTGCAATAGAAGTGCCATGTATAAGCACCGATAGAATATGACGGTTGGTATGCGGAAAGCCGCATGTTGGGGACTGTGTAGCTGCAGACAAAAAGCTCGGATGGCGCATTGTGAGTGAGATACAGTCTCTCGCATGAGCTTACTTCTATTCACCGCAAGGCAGTATCAGATCACATCCCATTCATTCATTCTATTCAACCACGTTTTGCAATGAAATGATTCGCATTGTGATATTTGACAATATGCCTGTCCTTGAACATTCTCTTCCACAAAATTTCTTATCTGCAACTGATAAGCCGTGCCCCTCCCCCGCCCTCGCCCACTCATCAATCAACCAAATCAACCCCCCACCTTTCAATGTTATGTTCGATATCCTGTCCTTGAACATCCGAAACCGCCTCAGCAATAACAATAACGAAATCGAACAATAGCTTGACGGCACAATTTTCCCTTCTGTTAATTTCAGTTTCACATCAGTTTCACATTCTCGTTCAATCTGTAACCGCCTTTCATCAACTCAAAGCAATATGAGATGACGCCGCCTATTTAAGCCCTCCTATCTTCTTCATTTTCCAAGGCAAAGGTGTTTTCTTTCATCCTCCTTCATCTCCATCCGCATCTCAATTTCCATTTCCATCCCCATTCCCATCCATCAGAACTTTGTTGCTAAGTCTCAACAGCCAAACACAAAGACTCGCATCTCTACCTCCCACCTGGGCACGTTTTCGTTATGGACGCCACAATGCCCACCCCAATCGATCTTGGACAGTCAACCAAGCTGAACTGCGAAGTCGCAGTCTTCAGTGGTGCCTCCGGCCTCGAGGCTCAGGCCATGGGCGCCAAACGCATCGAGCTCAACGCTCCAGGCTCGTACGATGAAGGCGGACTCACGCCCCCCGTCAAGGAGCTGACCTCGATTGCCTCGCAGCTTGAATGTGCCGTCCGCATCATGATTCGCCCTCGTGGCCCGCCTCGCACTCCCGTCCAGCAAGTGGGACAAGACCAAGAGAAGAAGAATGCGGAAGAGGAAGAAAAGGACCAGGTCCAAGTCCAATATGATCCTCTCCAAGACTTCATCTACACCGATGCCGAGATCGCTCTCATGGAGCAAGCTATCCACAACTTCAAGGCCACCAGAGTGATGAACCCCATCCGCGGTGACGGTTTCGTCTTCGGCGTCCTCAAGTTCCAGACTAAACCCTCCACTCTCGCCAAGTACCCAGACCTCACGGTCACCATCGACGAGGAGCGCTGCAAACGCCTCATCGACGCCGCCCGCCCCTTCCCCTGCGTCTTCCACCGCGCCTTCGACCCCATCGCCGCCAGCGAGCGCTGGTCAAAGGGCGTCGACATCCTCGTCCGCTGCGGCTTCGACGGCGTCCTGACCTCGGGCGGCATCGGCAACGCACACGAGAATCTCGAGAAGCTCGACGCAATCTGCCACCGCGCCGCCCCCGGCAGCCTGCAGGTCATCGCCGGCGGCGGCGTCCGCCGCAACAACGTCCACAGATCCGTGGCCCAGCTCTCCGTCCACGGCACTAAGAGTGTCTGGATCCATACTGCCTCGCTGGCCAACAAGGTCGACAAGGACGGCCGCCGCGTCGAGGAGTTGGACGGGCGCGGACTGACTGGAATCATTGCTATGATTAACGCCACAAGGCCCGACTAGAAGTCCCCGGCTGACCATTGGCGCGAACACTATGCCCATCTTTACCAGTAGCGGTGAGATTTTTCGTCCTTGTTTTGTTTTTCTTTGTGCAGCAAGAATCTCTCGAAAAGTTGACACCTTTGCGAATTTAACACGACTCTCCGAATTTGAGGACACGATTTCAGAGGTAGCTCCTCTCACGTTTTACTGTTCCTATTTCCTCCCCGTTGTCTCTTTTTACATTGGAGTGGATGAACACATCAACTTCATCATTCCGTTCATCCGGTAACCAGCAGGCGGCTCTTTTTATTTCCTTTCCTTCTTTCCCCCTAAAAGCATAACGCAAGAACAAAGATGGCAACGTTGCTAAAGGATAGATCTGATGGCCTTCAGGGCATACTACGTACTGGCTCACAAAAAGTTTAGATTCACATGAAACACTTCGAGCAATAGAACCGCGATTGCAAAATTCGATTAAGTTATATTTCCTCTCTTTTTTTAGATCGTAAATTAAATACAGCGCATTCTCGTGACAAACGCTTTCATCTATATATACCCATCTAAATCCCCCATAAAAACATCCTCTAGCAGTCACCCTTACCATGGGCCAAACCCAAGCAGTTGGCAATCTTGTAAAAGATGTCGACGTTGTTGTAAGTACCGCCAAAGGTCTCCTGGCAAGGGCCAAGAGCAAAGACAGGCACGTCAGTCAAGGAGTGGACGCCCTGAGCTTCAGAGGTGGGAATAGTTCCGTTGATGACGATGCCGTCGACGCCGTCCGCGGGGTTGACAAAGTACTCGCTGCCAATGGGAGTGGCAGGCAGGCGAGGGCCGTTCTTGTGGACCTTGTAGTTCTCACGGTGGTCAGGAGCAGCGCCGACACCAGCGGCAAGAGCGTAGCGAGGCTCCCAGTTGGTAGGGAAGTTGACGCCAGTGCCATAGCTGAGCTTGCCGTCCTTCTTGGTGTACTGGGAGAGGCCAGACTTCTCATAGACGCCAATGGCATTGCGCTTGGCGCGCTCGTCCTTCTGGGCGGTCAGGTATTCGGTATCGGCAGAGCCAAAGACACTGTTTGACGTGTTAGTAGCTGATCAATTTATAGAGTAAGTGGAAAGGGGGGGGGGGGGTAGGAAAAGCAGGGAGACGTACTCAAAACCGTGGCCGTGATCAGCAGAGACGACAATCAGGGTCTCTTCATAGATACCCAGCTGCTTGAGCTTGGCAACGGTAGCACGGACGGTATCGTCGAGCTCCAAAAGATCACCCAGAGCACGATCGTAGTCAAGAACGTGCATTTGCTTGTCGATGGAAGCAGCCTCGGACATGAGGAAGAATCCCTCCTTGCCACCGCGCTTGTGCAGGATGTCGACAGCCTTGAGGGTCATCTCCTTGAGACCGGGCAGGTCAAGAGCAGGTCCCTTTCCACCATTGGGGTCGTTCTTGAAGCTCTTGAGGTTGTCCTTGTAGATGTTGCGGTCCAGCCAGACGGGCATGACACCCTGGCAAAAGACACCAAGAGCCTTCTTGTTGTTGTCGGCAGCGAGGAGGGACTTCTTGTCAGTGCTGACAGAGTAGCCTTTCTTAGCGAACTCAGCATAGTAGTCCTTGCCCTGGTAAGAACCGGTACCGGGGAGGAACTGCTCAGCACCGCCACCGAAGAAGACATCAGGACCACCGTGGTTGGTCCAGGAGTAGTTGGTCATGCCGTGGAGGGCCTGGTCAATCAGAGAGCCGTACTCGCTGCGGCGACGAGTGTGACCACTGAGAGCAATGGGAGTGGCATCGGCAAGAAAAGCGGTGGAGACAGCACCCCAGACACCTTTCTAAGGCTAGAGATTAGCCAATTGCTCATAGTATTCGCATTGATGTTATATACTTACGCGGACACGGCGGAAGATCTCGACAATGGTCTCAACCTTGGGGTCATCGAAGGCGCTGGGAGAAGAGTCGGCGTGGACACTGAGCATATATGTTAGCTTTTTGTCACATATGAAGCCCTTTCTAGCCGGAGAGACTATACCCCATAGCGTTGACGGTGCTCTTGTGGCCAGAGTAGAGAGCAGAGGCCGAGTTGGCAGAATCGGTGATGTAGCTGTCAATGGAGTGGGTCATCTGGTGGCCCAGGACGGGGAACTCGTCAAGCTGCAGACGAGTCTGGTATTTGCCGTTGATGCTCTGGTGTCCAAGGAGACGAGCAGCGGTGATCTACACCGGCATCATTGGTTAGCATTGGGAGATCAGGCTGTTCGCAACTCAATCGCAACATACCATGTTGGTGGTCATGCCATCACCAATGAAGAAGATGACGTTCTTGGCCCTCTTCTTGGTGTGGAGGTCGCGGACAACCCACTTGGCAGTGGTCTTCTCGCCATTGTAGTAGCTCAAGGTGACGGTGTAAGTGCCCGGCTCGTAGAGGGCAATCTTACGGTACGCCTTGGAGGCGACATTGACAACGGAGGGCTTATGAGCGTCTTGAGCAAAGAGGTCCTCATACCAGTTGAACGTCCACTTCTCGAGCGAAGGCTCCTTGATGTCAAAGGCCTTGGCAAAGTCCTTGGCCTTGCCGCCGTCCTTGGAGATGGTCACCTTGAACTTCTCGTCTGGCTTGCCGTTGTGAGCGGCCTCGGAGCCATTGACGGGAGCGTGAACCTCGACACGCAAGTCAAACAGCTGGCCGGGGAGGAAGTCGCTCTGGTCGGGAGGCAGAACACATCCCAGAGTCGGGCATGTTCCCAGGCGCTGGAAGGTCTGGGCAGAGACGCCCGACAGCGAGGCTGCGAGGAGGCTGACAACTCCAAACTTAGCAATCATCTTGGGCTGTGGCAGCTATCCAAGACTATACAACGGATTGAGGAGTGCAATGACTGCAGGGCAGCTGAGGGGGCAGGCAAGAGGAGCGGCATGGCAAGGCTCGTCAGTCCCTTATATACAAATATGACGGGCAATCCGGTCCTCGCGTGACGACCATGCCGAGCAACGCAAAATGTTGCAGCCAGCGGCCAATTCCGTTAGCTTCCCAGGCCGTGTGCAGCATTGAGCAGATGGAGAGGGATGCAAGGCACCTTGCAACTTGGTCGAAGGGCATCATCATCCCTGCATTGTCAGTCCATGGCGTCTGGGCTAGAACCACTGGCTATGGGCAAATACACGAATGTGAGGTAGCATCCATCGCTCTATGAATACCTCATTGGCTCAAACGGGCCCTTTCTCGCGTGGGGGAAACGCACGTTGCAGATTGCAGATGCCTGCTGTCTACGTTGGTGTGCTCGAAGCCATGCTTCTTCCATCGCGATGCCAAGCAACGGGGCGACACAGGAAGCAGTCCCCTTATTGTCGAGCACACAGGCACGTGTTGTCTCGATGCCAGAATCGAGAGTCCGAGGCCCTGCAGTAGGCGGCGATGCTCGTGGCTCTTGGCATTCTCTAGCAAAATCCAGGTCCCAGCTTGGCGTATCCGGATCTCGTCCGCCAGAATGATGCCAGTCGTGGAGAAAACAGCAGCCGTGCAGTCTTGATAACCTCATCCGTCAAAGTCGTTAGCTCGCGGGTTTCAAGGGACTTTCGTCTGCAGCCGAAGGTCTGTCGATCTTGGCGCTCGTCCCGTGGGTTGAAGTCATCATTTCATTGGGCGCTCAGAGCTGGCCCTGGTTCGTGTTTGCTCTGCGATTCGACAATTCAAAAGTTCGCAGACTCCACAAGTCGACAGGCACCGGCAGCCATTTGATGTAGCACTGCTGGGATTAGACGTATTAGACTAGGTTTTTCTGTTATTGTTATGCTTATTTCTTATTTTCTGAATGGGTATGTGGTCGTACCTTCCGCGGTATAATAAGAGCACAATGCAGATCCAAATTGAAGAGGTTTGCGTTACTGTCGATCTCGTATCGTAGGATTTCCTCGTATGGTGCTGTTTCTTTCTTTTGTCTTTGTTGATGGGCATGGCAAGCAGGAAATACTGTCGCCGTCGAGTATAAATCCAGCGTCAGCTCATCCCGGCTTGCATGTCGCAAGGTTGCACGGCATCCAGAGCTGAACAGCCTCTCGGTCGCTCTCACGCGACGGACGATACCGATACGTCCAACGAGGCCGGTTTAAGTGGGCAACAGTGACAAATAGCCCACGTCAAGACGAACTAGAGGCCAACTTCGTCTCAATCCGTTGACCGACGCTGCGATTGTCGACTCTGAATTGGGCCCACGCAAACTCACTCGTCAGCTCGGTCCATCAGTCGATAGTCTTGATGTTTAACCTTGGTTCAAGCTTAATTCGGGGCGCGTTCTTTCATTTCAGACAGAGCTCGGTCAGCAGCCTTTTAGGCGTGGGATCGAGGCCACATGGTGAGCTATCGTCGTCGTGGTTTTTTTTAAAATCTCGCTGTTGCCTTTATAGGGATTGAAATCGTTATCGCGGCTTACTTAATCCCCAGCATCAGGAGGAAGGCACATCCCAAGGCAGGAGCATCCATTATCATTACTGCCTACCTAGTACCAGCTGCTCTTTAATTGATGTCCCGTCAATATTATCACTGTTGCACCAAATCATAACAATCTAATTTGAGATATTCCATATCTTAGTGTCCTGTTACTTCAACAGATTATCCGATGTATCTGGTTTCCTCTCTTTGCTTCGTCTATACTTGGCTCATCACGTCATTCAATTGGATATATGCAAGTGGTTACTGTAAAAGTCAATTAAGCGAATCATTAACTGAGATACATGTATCTAGAAATTGGAAGTTTTACTGACGTCAAAACACAGTAATCCGCAGATATACAGCAACCACCGCTCTCCTTCGTAGAGGGGGCTGGAATGCTTCATCATCCAACAGCCATCTTCTTCTCCATGTCTCTGGAATGCACTCACTTACATGGAAACCCCATATAAACCCTCTTGCACAATCGGGGAGAGGGGGGAGAACCGATGGCACAATGATACACGTATAAGCATAAAATTTGAGTAAATCCATGCAGCTGCCCTCAAGCATGTCTAATCAAACAGTTCAAGACATCCTCCAATACCAATTTCGAGACTCCAAGCTTCTCGAAGAAGCTCTCCGGGCCCCAGGCACAGATCCAGGAACAACCCGCCAAAACCCAAGAGCCCATGGAAACAAGGGTCTAGCCATGATTGGAGACGCCGTCCTCCGACTCGCCGTAGTCGACGACGGCATCATAGACGGCAAAACTACTCGTGAGCTCCCCATGAACCACCTTGAATTCTCTTCCAAGCTAATATGAGCTTGCAGAAAGCTGCCATCAAATGTGCGTCGCAGAAATCTCGAATATCGCTTTGAGCAAGACCTTGGAGAAATGGAAAATTGGTTCATTTGTTAAGCTGAATCCGAGTCAAAAGGGGGTGATATCTCCAGGTACGGGCGCTTCTACTGCTGAAGCGCTGGTCGGTGCTGTGTGGATTGACTCGGATCGAGATTTTACTACGGTTCATCGCGTCATCCATAATCTTGACATTGCTAGTGAGTTCTCGCAAGATGGAAATCACTTATGTGGCAAGGCCGAGACGGCTGTGGCGGCATAAAGACAATAGCTCAAGGTCAAGATTAATATATAAATTAAAAGGACACTCGCTTTGTGCATCCTTAATCTCTTGTAAACCTACCATTCAAGTAGTCAGTAAAATCACGGGAATCCATGAAGAGACTGTCATCTTTTATCATTTTATTATTTACCTCGTTTATCGTCTATTCATGCTAATTTATACTCAACGTTGCTACAGCCTCTTCTACATTAACTACCGCCACCGGTGTAGCATCCTGACTCTCCCCACTAGGTGTACTGCTTTCCGCAAGATTCGTAATCTGTGCCGATGCTGTCCCCTTTTCTAAATCCTTCCAAGCCGGTTTGTTGATCCTATCTGCGTCCGCTTCGCTCTTAAAGTGATATCCTCTCGCCCTAGGTCTTTCGCCAGTGCCTTCAGGAAACACAGGCTCGTATGAAGCAATAAACCGACGCGCTTCCTCCTCGAATACTGCCTGTCCCTTGGCAAGAGCCTGGCGAATCCCCACGAAGAACTCGGTAACGATATGATGGTTGTGGATCTGGAGGAGGTTCCAACCCAGCATCTCCTTAGCATTGAGTAGGTGGTGGAGGTAGGCTCTGTGGTGCTTCGAGCAAGTATAGCATTGACAGCCTTCTACCAAAGGTACAACGGCTGTGTTGTGCTCTGGAGACCACATGTTGATTCCGAGAGGTCGTACCTCATTAACACTGGGTGGCGGAAAAGAGAATGTCATGGCGACGCCGGCGTCAGAAGTGATATTTGCAAAGGACAGTGAACAGATGTCGATGCCAAGGGAAATCTGACGTAGAACCTCTTGTGGAGTCTTGGGAGGATCCATGCATAACTTGGGAAGAGGTGCCAACGGAGGGTAGTTGACAAGGTCGGGAAGCAGGTTTGCATCGTAAACTGCCAGTCCATCTAGCTTTCCAATCACATCCTCTGATAGATGTCTCAGATAGTCCCACTGAATGGGATACTCGACTGGAAGCACCGGGGCAAACACAGAGCTATCCAAAGAATCTGTAGGTTTAGACGAAGCCAGCTTGCTCAGGAATTCATCCAACCATACTTCTGTCCGTTCCACCATTCGCACCAGCTTCTTAGATGAGGGTGTCGCGCTGGTGTGAGGCAAGTCGGCCATTGGCAGCACGATATCAGGTTGCAGCGACTGGACGTAAGATGCAAACTCGGGCACCGTCACATTGCGGAATCCCGTAGAAGTGAAGACGGCAAGAGCTTTGGGCGTGTTTCCAAACGGAGTTGTAATGGCCGGACACCGTCGCGGACCAAGTACTGAAAGAGTATTTGACGGCAGGGCTGTAAATCTATGCAACCGGCGTGAACCCTCTCCGCCAGGCGTGTGCTGAATAGGAGGCTCCTTTTTCTCAATAACTAGCAGTTACAATCAGTCAATGACCTCGTCATGAGTACAGGTATTTTGGTGACTTACAGTCTTCCAGCGCCATGTACACTCCGTTTACAGACGTGTGTCTCTTGAGGTTGTCGGGGGTGAGATGGGGAATCGCCCCGCGAGATGTGACTGCGAAGAAGTTTGGTGTTTCGACGACCTTTTTGCCGGGGAAAGACAACTTTCCAAGACGGGCAGCGGAACCATCAGCGGCGGCAGAGCTGATGAGCTCGAACATTTTGCGGCCAGACATGTCGGAAGAATTCTCGAGATTTGGATCGCTCATTTTGAGTTGCCACCCCTCTAGGGTTGGGGAGTGAGAAAAAAATTAAGAGAATAAAATGGTGAAAGGCAAATGAATCTATGAAGCAAAAGGTATATGAAAAAAAGTCACGATGAACGCATCAACTCTATAGTCTATGCATCAACCATTGAACAGGAGATGTGGCGATTATCGAATCACACAATCTTTCTGTGATACGGAGAATACTCATAACCCATATTCGACAATTCATCCCGCTGCGGTGCCTGACTGATAAGACATCTTGTTCGTCTTATCTTTTGCCGAAATTTATCCGACGTTTAGCACATGCGCTTGGCCTCTTGCAGCCATTGCGTCTAAATCCCGAATCTTCAAAGAGATGGACCCTTTAATGGAGCAGAAAATACGCATCAAATGCCGGTTGGATGCCTTCTAGTAGCGAGATGAAGCCAGAGGAATTGCCGAGAAGGACTTCGTATCCATATGATTATGTACTGTAGATACACGTATCCCGCCCGCTGTTCTCCTTTAACTCCGGTAGTCTAGTACTGTAAGAGAGTTTATTGAAGCCCTCAGCGCATCTGCATGAACGCATCCGTCAACCATCGAATGCAACATCAAAAACCCACCGAATCAAGAGCGTCGCCTTCGCCTTGTGTCCCTTCGGCACTGCTCAATAACATCGGCAACTGCCAACACGATCATCTCCCCAGATCTGCGATTCGTGATCTTTAAAAGACCTCAGTTGCGCGTGATATCCCCAAGACGAACACAGACAGAGACAGCTTCATCCAATCACACCCCATAGGCCCAGCCGCGTGCCGCTTACTCCGTCTCTTCCATCCTCCATCTCCAAACCTCCCGAGCTTCCGGCGACCCACCAGATCCCCCCCGTATTTAGAGGCTGAGCGGCCGCGTTTGGGATCCGTTTTTAGTGCAGTGGCAGTTGATTGACCTTTTGTTCGCTGCAAGCTTACGTTACAGGCAAATTCCCCGTCTGCCCTAGGCCATTCAGTCAGTCGATCAATACGAAGTAGTTGCCTGCCAACGGACGCAGGATTCTTCTTCCCCAACCATGGTGAGACCGCTCGAGCCTTACCACGACAACGATGAGAGCGAGCCACTCATGAAGGACGACCCGGAGCGAAACGATGCCGGCGCTGGCACAGGCGCTGCGTCCAGCACTGTTGTCACTGAAATTGACCATCCCGATGCGCCGCTGGAGATCCCCGTCCAGGCCGCTACAGCCGGCCGCGGGACGACGACGCTCGAAGTCATCGACGACAACAGCAGCAGCGACGGCAATGCGCCCACGCCGCGCTTCATCCAGGACGAGCGCTCGTCCAAGCGATGGAAGAAGATTCCCTACCCGGTCCGCCGCGTCCTGGCCGCCTTTGGCAAATGGGCACAAGGTCCGCCCAATCCGCAGCCGTATCGCATAAAGCCTTTGTTCCCGGCCGTGCAAGAGTATCCGCTGTATCTCGTGGAGCGATTCCTGCCCAAGGCATACCGCCTCTGGGCCATATTCCTGTATTTCTCCGTATGGGTCATTACGTTTGTGCTCGTCAAGCGCCAGGAGACCATTGCCTCTACCGTCGAGGGATGGGGCCAGTCGCAGCCGATTAGCTGCGGCGACACATACTGGAGCGCGGGCAATGGGTGCGGATTGGACGGAAACGACTGCAGGCCCTTCAATGGCAGCGGCTTTGCCTTCCAGTGTCCAGCCTCGTGCGAGAGCTATCACGTCCTGAATCCCAGGGCCGTTGGTGATCAGGAAGTCATTTACCGGCCAATGGTCATCGGAGGGCCGTCCAACGACGTCAATCCCGAGCTGGCCACCTACCGCGGCGATTCCTACATTTGCGCTTCGGCAATTCACGCAGGCATCTTTCCCAATGGCAAGGGAGGCTGTGGCGTTGTCGAGCTTGTTGGGCAGTACCAAGAGTTCGTCAGCTCCCAGCGACACGGCATTCTGAGCGTCCCCTTCGACTCGTACTTTCCTCTGGCGTTCCGATTCGTTCCCGACATCAAATGCAGGGCCAAGGACGAGAGATGGTCCATCCTGGCTGTTTCAACCGTCTTCACCGGCGTGCTGTCGCTTTTCACGTCCTCGCCCGCCCTCTTCTTCTTCCCAACGTTTACCGGCATGTTCTTCGCAGTCGGAATGTCACTAGACCAGCCGGGGCATTCTACAGTGACGGATCTGTTTTCCAACATCCTGGGCAAGTTTCTTCCTGCCATGTTTTGCGCATGGGTCATGTACGACAAGATGGGCGTCCGCCGCACGCTGAAGCATCTGACTGCGCAGATTGAAAAGACTGTCCTGTGGCTGGGCGCCTGCTGGGTGGGCGCTCTCACCAACTACACGCTGGATTTCATCCCCATCCAGCGTCTCAACAAGCATGATCTTGATCAGCAGCCTGGAGCTAGAGCCGCTCTGGCCACCATTGTCATCATCCTGTTTTTCATCATCCTCTCGCAAGTGTTTTACTTTAGACAAGAGGGTCGGTTTATCCCGTATATCAAGCTATATGCCCTGTTCATCTTTAGCATTCTCATCTCCTTGACGCTCCCGGGGCTGCAACTGCGCCTTCACCACTACATCCTGGCGCTGCTGCTGTTGCCCGGCACGAGTATGCAGACTCGGCCAGCGTTGCTCTACCAGGGCATCCTGATCGGGCTGTTCATCAACGGCATCGCCCGCTGGGGTTTCGATCCCGTGCTAGAAACGCCCGCAGCCCTTCAGGGAGACGCACAAAAGGGATCTCTCCTCCCGACCATCTCCCAGCCCGTCATATACATCGGGGAAGGTCCTCACAGCCCCTCCAACATCACATTCACTTGGAACCAGCCGCCGAGCAAGATCTATGACGGCATCAGCATTCTTGTTAACGACGTAGAGCGCTTCCGGGGCTATTTCGACGACATCATCGACCGACAAGACAGCTTTATTTGGTCTAGAAACGGCACCCTCGGGATGCCGGAGTATTTTAGATTTGCATACATGCTAGGAAGCTCGAGCGGGGATTATACAAAGGCCGGCATCTGGTCGGCGGAAGGCGAGTGGACGCAGATGAAGGCCGGGCCGTCCCGCGTCAAGGCCAGGGACACCCAGGAACATATAGTTCGACGATGATTTTTCCCTTGTTTGCGATTTGATGTTTGTTTATACTGGATACCTCGAGCTTGCACTGTAGTTTCATATATATATATGTCGTAGGTTGTATAGAAGCAGTCTCTGGATAAATGACATATTACATGATATGATATGATTTTGCTTCTCTGATGCGTGTCTTGTCGGGTCTTGAATCACGAATCATTGTATTTTAGTGGATCCTCCGGCGCCGGGACAATGCTCCGCTCCGTGAATGCCTTGGATGAGATGCCGCTTTATTCTGGATTTCACCCGCATCTTGCTTGACCTTTGATCATACAATTTTCAACAGTGGCGGGTGAAATGATTACTATGAGAAAACACCAAACTCGAGTCACTTAAACCAATATTTATCTTCCCATCTTTCATTTCACCGGCAATCTTTGTTGAACAACCACTCCCCGCCATCTCGATTCTCATTCATCTGAGAGTCATTCAACCCCAGCAACCACCACAGCAAAAATCACCACCAAGCACCAAAACAACAATAAAGAATCAGAAAACTCTCTCATCACCATCATCATCATCCTCTAGCCATGCCTCCAAGAATCCCCACAGAAGCAGACTTCTCCCCCATCTCCCCCATCCTCCCCCACAAACTCCATTTCCCCTCCCCGCCCGAATCAACAACCTCCATCCTCATCCTCTTCCACGGCCTCGGCGACAATGAATCTCCCTTTGCAACATTCGCCCGCAACATGTCCCTCCCCGGCGTCCTCGCCATCTCCGTCCGCGGCACCGCTCCCCTTCCAGCTGCCTTTGCACCCGATGCCGGAGACCAGCATTTTCATTGGGGCGATGACTTGAGCGTCGACACTAACACGGGCGATCTGGATCCCGATCCGGGGTTCGACAAGGCTGCTCGATTGGTTATGCAGAAATTGGTCAAGGATACGCTGATTGACCGGTGCGGATGGGAGATGAACGATATCCTATTCTTCGGCTTCGGACAGGGCGCATCTTTGGCGCTGGGATTAGCTTCCAGGCTACGAAGCGTAGAGCGCATAGTCGACGTCGACGAGCCGACGAGGAACAAGATCGGAAAGACGTGCAAAGGCGTTGTTTCGATTGGCGGACCACTGCCGCAGTCCATGGTTCCCTCGTTGAGCAGCCGCGAAAAGAGCGATACTCCGGTGCTCGTGTGCCAGCTGAGTGAGGATGAGGCAGATGCTGTGAAGAGGGAGTTTAAGGATGTTAGGGTCGTGAATTGGAAGAGAAAGGAAGTGGCTATGCCGAGGGACAGAGACGAAATGTTTCCCATTATGAAGTTTATTGCGGACCAACTCAACAAGGGCTTCACATAGAGAAAGATGAAAACTTAAGATACGAAAAAAAAAACAAAACAACGAGAACCATCTAATGTGACTTCTTCTTGAACGGGCTGTCCATTGGACATATTATCTAAAAGGGTATCTTTCTACTCATCGTCTCATCATCCCCCCTCTTTACCAATGCTATTCCCTCATCTCCTGTTTCTGTTGTCGCCCGCCTGTAACATATCTGCCAGAATGTCCCACTTCGCAGACTGAGTATCGCTCGACGCCCTCGCAGCACCTTTCAGTCCCGAACAAATGAAGCTCAAATGTCCATCAAAGTCGGCCCTAATCTCTTCCAAGACTTCTATATAAGCCTCAGCGTCGAGTCCATCCTCCCTTACCACGCCCTCGCTGCTCTCATCCTCCTGTCTAAACAAGTGAGACGGCTCGGACCCATCCTTTGCAGCTTTTCCCTCTCTGGCCAGTTCAAGCTTAATAGCAAGATCCAAGATGTCGAGAATGCGCTCTCGAATAAGCTTCATCTTATTTCCTAGACATGCTTGTTCAATCATGTGCCCTAAGTATGTGGCATGGACCGAAATCATTGAGTCAACATCCTCTGCCGCCATGAGCTCGCGCCGCATTCCCCGCTCGTTGGGTTCTAGAACAAGCGTTGCCAGATATGATTGAAGAGTCGTGCAAAACCATAGCAGATTTCTGCGAGCAGTGTAGAACAGAGCACGCTCGTCCCAGTTTTCGTTATCAGTCGTGTGGTTCTCGAGAATCTTGGGTTTATGGAGGATGTGAATGGCTCGTCGCAGCTGCAATAGCAGTGTGAAGATGGATTGATAGTTCCCCATGCTCTCTTCGGAGACAACAATCTGAACTGGCCATGCAAGCCTGTAGTCGATCTTGAGATACGGCAGAGCGGCCCTCATCGAGCCCCGGGCATCTGTCACAGTCATGCGGGTGCCCTGAACACTGACGCTCACAGATAGGCGGCTTATATCAACGAGCGGCATAAAAGCATCCTGAGCAGTTCCTGCAAGAGCAAACCGATCATACCAGACTGGGTTCAAGTTTTCTAGCTTGTCGAACAAGTGATCCGTAAAAGATGCCGTGGCAAACCCATCCGACATGAGATACAGCGCCTGGAGTGCGTCTAGTGACGAAGAGAGCTCGCACGTTTCGTAGAGCGCATCTTTCAATGTAGTGGCAGTTTTCCGATACTTGCTCTGAATCCATCGGTTGAAAGCCGCGCCAAAGAGGTCCGGAAACGTAGCCAGACCGAGACCTTCCGGGCAGACATGCTCAAAATCCAAAGATGGCTCCTCAACGATGGACGAGTTACCCAGGTCGTATTTACCCAGGAGTCGCAACACGACAATGTTCTTTCCGGCATTGTATATCCGATGAGCAGCAGGCTTAAGAAACTTGGGAGCGTGTAATGTCCCCTCTGCTGTTTGGCGGAGCTTGAATCGACCCTGCCATATGTTGCTCATAGGCACTTTGGTCGGGCTTTCAAAAATGAAGAAGATTTCGTTCTCTGACGAGATGCGCCCTTCGTCCATCCAATGCCGAATCGGGCGAATGTAAACCTGAAAGCATTCGAGGAAGATCCTGGCAAGAAATTCGTATGTGGACATGTCATCCTTCAGCTGGGCCAGTGTGGTTTCGTCGTACAGGAGCTCAAGGTACCGGAACGTATCCGACCTAGACGTTTCCTGAATCTGGGCAATGATGTTGGACAGCACAAGCAGGGGCTGTAGCCAAGGCGCAATTTCGCCGTGAACAGACAACAGGGTGAACATGACTTCGGACGTGGGAGCAGCAAAGCGAGCCTCGATCTGCGAGAGCTTGGTATCGAAATCTCGAAGTCGCTTGGCAATGCAGTCTTGAAACGCCTGGAGATGTGGAATGGCCTGCGGGTGGCTAACGAACCTCCGAAGCAGCAGGATGCGCCAGCCAGATTCTGCAATGGTGTGTATCACAGATTTGTACGTTTCCCAAGCAATGTGTTGCATGTGGAAGTTCGGCTCCGGCAAGCCAGTGTTTTCGTTGAAAAGGGTGGTCTTCAGCCCTTGTAGCATGGAGAGGATTTCCCTGACAATGTGCGTCTCTGAAATGGAAATTTTCTGAACAGTCCCAATGTCATCCTTCTCTGGCACCTGGGTCCGCCATTTTTGTGTCGACTGAAGAGCTTTTAGTAATTCTGTGTCCTCTGGTTGAATGATGCAGTCCGTGGCGGTTCTCCCCTTTTTGTGCAGGCTGAGATCTGTATCGTAAGGGTGATATATCGGCACCTCGATGAGCGTTTCGTCGTCCGGCTCTGCTTCGACAACCTCGTCGTCTGAATCGCGCCCGTAATCAATCGACTGCCACAGAGTCTCATCCTCAGCCCAGCCATCCTCCCGAGCGACATCCTCCCAGCTAAAGGTTTCCGCTTGCTCCTCTTCGCGCAGTCGTACGGCATCTAGATCGCTAAGCTTTGTTTTAAAGGTCGGTTGGTCGGATAATCCTAGAAGCAGAGCCAATATCTCTGGGTGCCACCTGGTGGCATGTTCTTCTAGCCTATCCAGGCTATCGCGAAACTCGTCGGCCAGGTCATCTCGGTTGTTAACGCGGAAGCGCTCTTCCAGCCCGTCGAGAGTGTGCCAGACGTCGAATTGGTTTATGCGCAGGTATGCCTGCGACTTGATTTTCTGCAGCGTGGCATCGTAAAGGACTTTGTATCGCCTGGTTCGTGTCTGGGAATGCGGTTCAAAAAGTCAGCCCCTTCGGATCGTTCTGTTGATACTCCTTGGATGAGGTTCCTCTTCCTCCCCACCTTGCTGGAAATGCCAGTGGCAGCTTCGATGAGCTCCTCAGTGAGGGCTCCAAGTTGTGCGGCGTAGGCCATTGCCAACCGTTGGCATCTTTAGCAGCAGTGGCGGCCAACCGGAGCTGATGAAGGCGCACAATCGAAAGCCATGTGGTGGTTGGATATAGATATTCAAGATTGGACGGGAGCTTGGAAGCTTGTCGCATGTGCTGAAGCCAGTGGTTTGCTAGTGCACGACACTGCACTTAACGGGCCCCCTCTAGCGCGTCTCTAGCGCGTCTGTGGGGAGAGGATCAACTAAACTGAACCTCTCATCGGCAGGGCAATTTTTTAGCGCCTGATGGCATAAAGATAAAGCAACAAGCGCCCCTTTCAATTACTGGCGATGCTCGAATAGTGACAATTCACAGAGACGACTGGATGCCCGGCCATATCGGATAGGCCGTTGTCCTCAATTTGTTGTATAACAACCCAATCCTCATCGATCTTCATTCCGACACAATAACAGAGATCCCATGGCCAATTAATCCAGCAGCCTTGTCATCGGGCATATCGCAATCACCATCATCTCCTCTTCGCCCTCGACATCATGGCTATTGCCCGGCCAGTTCGAGCCCTGGGCACTCTGGCCCTCGTCCTGTGGTGCTTCTTCCTCTATCAGCTTCTCAAGCCTTCGTCTGGATACAACAGCCCGGGCGATCGGTACATTAACTTTGAGCGTGACCCCAACTTGGATCGTAAGTAGCTGCAGCCAGGGTGGCGGATCAACAGGAGGGAAAAGCAAAGCTGTATTGTTAACACATCTGCCTACGATATAGCCACCGGCGAACCTGAGGGAACTCTTAGACGAACCTCTGCGAAGTATGCGCCCGATGCCGAAGACACCGATCGAGTCAGCGCCACGCTGCTAGCTCTTGTCCGCAATGAAGAGGTGGACGACATGGTGGCATCCATGGTAGATCTCGAGCGGACATGGAACAACAAGTTCAACTACCCCTGGACCTTTTTCAACGACAAGCCCTTCTCGGAAGAGTTCAAGAAGAAGACAAGCGCTGCGACCAATGCCACGTGCAACTATGGTATGATTGCTTGCTGTCCCAGCTCCCAACTCTAGCAATGGTCATATCATCGTGGACTAACAAGCTGCCAAAACCACACAGAACTCATCCCCAAGGAACACTGGGACGCGCCGTCATGGATCGACCCGGACATCTTTGAAGAGTCAGCCGCCGTGCTTAAAAAGAACGGAGTCCAGTACGCCAACATGATGTCCTACCACCAGATGTGTCGCTGGAACAGCGGCATGTTCTACAAGCATCCCGCCCTCAAGGACGTCCGCTACTACTGGCGCGTCGAGCCAAAGGTCCATTTCTTCTGCGACGTCGACTACGACGTCTTCCGCTACATGCAGGACAACAACAAGACGTACGGCTTCACAATCACCCTCTACGACGACCCGCACACGCTGCCCACCCTCTGGCCCCAGACGGCCAAGTTCCTCGCCGACCACCCAAGTTATTTGCACGAGCACAGCGCCATCAAGTGGGTGGTCGATGACATCCGGCGGCCGCAGCACAACAGAGAGGCCCAGGGCTTCTCCACCTGCCACTTCTGGAGCAACTTTGAGGTTGCTGACATGGAGTTTTGGAGGAGCAAGGCTTACGAGGACTATTTCGAGCACCTCGACCGTGCGGGAGGCTTCTTTTACGAGCGATGGGGCGATGCACCCGTTCATAGCATTGCCCTGGGTCTATTTGAAGATTCTAGTAAAATACACTGGTCCGTATATCCCATAAGCACTCAGCCATCAGTTGAGCTATTCTTACTGATTTCTATTTTTACAGGTTCCGTGATATTGGCTACCAGCACATCCCCTTCTTCAACTGCCCCAACTCTCCCAAATGCAAGGGCTGTGTTACTGGCCGACTGACGGATGGTGAGCCGTTCCTTCACCGAGAAGATTGCCGTCCCAACTGGTTCAAATATGCTGGTATGGGCTGAGAAACGGTTTACATACAAGGGAGGATGAAGCATGTGACTTCAATCCCAACCTATATATATCTACCAACCATCACCTACCTTCTTCACACACGCTCCGTGCCCACGCTGTATCAGGAAATACAAGACATGTACATAAGATTCTCTTTTCATGATATTGCCATGGCTCTATCATGTAAAGCACTGTGGTGGAAGCCAGACTTTCACCCACACCTGGTCACAGTTGTTGTTGGGCGCTGGTATGGTTACATTTATGGCTACCTCTTATATATGTATATTTGGAGAGCAACTACATCATGATCCGCAGTGTAGCATCTTAGGGAGGACGAAATAAACGAACAAACTCCAATTGAAACATCGTAACAATACCCCGTAGCTGTCATCACATGTTGTCGTATTACGCTATAATGCCCCAAAGACCGTCACCACTCCAGACGTTCCTCCTACACAGAACTGGTCTCCCCAGCCTCCGTCCCGCCATGCCATACAGCTGATGACATTGTTTCGCACTTTGGGCTTGCCGTCTTTGCCAATCAACTTCTTCGCCTCGTAGCCTTGAGGCCCCCACGGCACCGTCACCTTGGCCACCACCTTGCCCGATAGCAGATCCCACGCCCAAAGCCTGCCTGAGCCGTTGGCATCTGTCTCGCCAGCCATTTCGTCTCCAGCTACCACATATTTCTCCCTGCCGCCCAACAGCGACTGCACTCGCAGATCTTCATTCTTCCACAAAGGATCCGCGTACGCCCGGAGACACGTGCCGTTCTCGCGATCCATGAGCCTCAGCTTGCTGTCCAACGAGCCCACCAGCATCGCCTTGCCATCCTTCGTGATATCCAAGCTCACGACACTCGCACCAACGACATCCGTAGTACACGCTCCCATGCGCACATCATAGCTCCTCACCCTCCCATCCACACTCCCCGCGATAACCTCCGGCCCCCTCACCACCAAGCTCGTCACCGAATCCTTGGCCTCGCTCAGCACCTGTATCGGCTTGTAGCTCGTACTACGCACATCCCACAGCCGCACCGTCGTGTCGAACCCGCCGCTGACCACCAGCGAGTCTCCAGCACCCGCGAAGCTCACGCAGTTGATCCGCGCCGAGTGGCCTTGAGCGTTGCCCCCAAACCTCCGAATCGTCACCGCCCTGCTCACGTCCCACAAGAATACCGCCCTGTCACCGCCTCCAGACACGAAGCTCTCATTGTCAGACGCGACGGCAAGGCTCAACACCTCATATCCATGCGCAGCATACGTCTGAATAAGCCGTCCCTGTGGCACAGCTGGCTTTGCGCTGGGACGAATCTCGGGGACAGACGTGCTGGGGAATGGGTTGTAGAGCCGGATCGAACGATCCGCCGACCCAGTGAGGATGTAATTCCCAGGAGAAGCTGAATAAGCTACAGCATGAACGGCGCCTGAATGGTGTGAGGTTAGTATTAAACGATTCCCGGTCTGAGGTGAATGAGAGCGAAATGGAAAGACGAACCATTGGAGCCTAGGAGATGCGCCACGGGCTGATCTGGGAAACTCATTTTATAAAGCACTACGGCTCATCACATCATGTTTCTGCAGCGGCGTTTGCTTGAAAGAACCACGACCGCAATATGAGAGGATGCTGGATCCAAATCATGAAACTTGAATAAGAGAAAAAAAGACGGGCCCTTCTTAGAATGACATAGTGACGGCCCCTTCCTGTTAGAAAAAATGATCTTTTTTCTACAACGTAATAAGCAAATTTACTGCGGCGAAAAGTCAGGACAGGTTAAGGAAAATGTGTAGGTTTTCTCACAGTAGCGATTCTTGATTCTCATATACAGTTGGTATATACACCTGGCGGAGGATTTATATATTTAGAATGCATCACATGATGCGACACGTGACTCATCCAACATCTTGTAAATCCAAGTGCCAAAAAAGGAACTATCTTACCCAGTTCCCGTTGTTAAATGACAAGAGATGAAAAGCTATCTCATATATATACATAAATACATACATACATCAACGTTGCACGTCATCCTGATTTTGTAGACTCCCAATCAATAAGGATACAGATTCGCTATCAAGGCCCCCTTGACACATCGAATGCCCAAACTCCTCATCCCATGTCATCCGATTCAAGTTGCCCTGATCTTGATGCCTCCTGAAATGCCCAAACGAGCAGCGATCTAAAAAAACGCTAAACCATGCATAACACGTTAAAATATTCCTAATTCCAAAGGCTGCACAAGGCCATATCCAAAAGAAGCGTAAAAGAAAACGAAACACAAGGAAATATATATGTATACGAAGAAGAAGAAACGCGCCGCTCTAGGGGTTGAAGGCCCTAGGTGGACGAGGATTTGATTTAGTCAAGTCCAACATAAATCACATCCATGTCCTTTGGGAATGTCTGCTCAATGGGATCTAGGATCTGCCAGTGGTTGAGCTCCTTTTCCTTCGTATCTTCCGAGAGAGGGAGCAGCCGATAACCTTGAATGGGGCTCGGCGGTCGTGATCCCAGCTCGCGAATCCGATTCAACTTTTGTAGACGTCGGTCAATAGCCAGACGGTCCTTGGAAGAAGCCTCCCAGATATTCTTCGTCCTGTCAACAGCAGACTTGGCAATAAGAACTCGCTCAATCACGTCTCCCAGGACAGTCATCGGCCCAGTTGCAGTCAAGACATCGACAGCTTCTGTGACCGCAACAGCCATCGCAGGCGGAGGAATTGTAAGCAATGCGGACCTGACTCGCAAAATACGATCCAGACTGTTTAGCATCTCAATGACCCTGCCTGCATGCTCTCGGCATTCGGCCGAATGTCCTAATTGGACATCCTTGGGCAGTTGGCCGGCTCCATGACGATGTCGATTCAACTCAATCATAGTATGATGATAGAGAAAATGCATACTAAGGAAAGAGCCAGTGCTTCTAGTAAAAGCGGCCGCCTCGAGATTTGCACCGCCAAAAGCCAGACGAGGGGGCAAAGAAGTAAACCAATTCTTGGCCCTCTTGATGAGATCTTGAAGCTTTGCAGTCTCTGTTTCGGTAGACGTTCGTCTAAGCGCCATCCTGTAGATGGCTGCTTGGCAATCCGACCAGATGTGCACCATTTCGATATAGTATCCAGTGACACTGGCGTCGGACGACCGCTCATCGGTTTTGGCAAGGCCACCATATGGGTCGAAAATGCGCGCATGAGACTCGACTTGCTTCTCGAAGCAGTGAAGATCAGTAGGGAGTTGTGTGTAGATGTCTTCCGCGTTGACCATTACCGGTCGTTCTGGGAACAGCCCGCTAAGCCTCTCCAGAATAAATAGAGACCAGAGCGTCCTCCTGCGTGCTTCAGCATAGCCCGTCCTGTTCAGCCCTAGAGGGTAAACAGCCATGCCCGATTCCCTAGAGTGATCCAGTTCTAAGCTCAACTGCAGGCATGCAGCACTGGCAGCTGCAGAAGAGATCAACTCATCGGCTTCTCGAGTTCGACAGGTCGAAATATAGTATACGGCAAGAAGAATCCTGCTCTGTACTAGCTGCAGGCACTGCACTCCTGTCATCTTCTGTGCATAGTGTGCCACCTGAGCATACTCGAAAGCAATCTGCTTAGGATCACCGCAGAGTGCAGAGCCAACTGCTAGAGTACTATACAAAAGCATCAAATCCTCGGGGCTTTTTTGGCCACGAGAGGAAACTACCCAACGCTGGAAGGCTTCTTCAGGAAGAAATTGGAGAATCATGGTGTTGTCAACGTTGGCGAAGAATCTGGTTAAAGCGTTCGTGATCAAGTCAGGAGTCGAGGCATAAGGATCCGTCCTCCAAGCACGACCAAGAACCTCATCGGGGATTAGAGGCGGCTCAGGGGGTGGCTGTTCAGTGATTCGCGGTTTAGAATAATCCATCCGAGCATTGAAGGGAGCGGGTGGTTCGCCGTTGGAGATGTATGCCTCGGGGCCAAGTTTGAGTCGTTTGCTGTATCCACGGTCTGGAGAGGCGGGCCGCATTCCGGCTCGGGGCGATCCGGGAGAGCTTACATCACTGATCGAACGCCGTAGGTCGCCGGTTTCAAGCTGTCGGCCATCATCGAGCTCGGCCGGAGACGTTGATGGCGAAGTGTTGTTGCCCCCTCTGGGTCTAGCAGTATTGTAAGCGATGCTCCAACGAGGTGGTTGTATGTGTGAATTCCTAAACTTACGCATTCTTGAACTTGCAAACGCGGCCAAATTTCTCGCACTGGACACATCGTGGATAGTCCGGATCACACTTGATCTTCTTCTCTCTGCAAGTCACACATGCAATGGCCAGCCGCTTGCGAGGCTTGCCCGCCTTTGTCACGCCCCAGTGAGCGTTCACCGCCTCGCCATCAATCACTGTTTTGCAGTGACTTCCGTCGTCGTAGAAATAGCACATGCCTTCGCCGGGCACCTCTGCTGCCCGCACAAATCTGGGAAGAAAATGCGTGCCGGTCCAGATTTTCGGACCCAGACCATCCTTTGAAACTGCAATCTCAGAAGTGATTACAGTAGCTGAAGTCGAGGGTGTGTTGGTGTCCGAGCTGTGTACTTGGCTAAGTCGCCGTTCAGAGTAATCGTGGGACGAGTCTTTGGGTCCGGGATATTGGGGTCTCAGCTTATCCAGAGGCTGTAAATACTCTTGCCTGCTATCCTCACGGTAGGCGGACCATTTCCGGGGTAATTCGGGTTCGTAGCGGGCATCAGAACCCCTGTGGCCATGGTTTGGGTATTCGGGCGAATGCGACGCAGGAAGGGAGGATGTCGTAGCATGAGTTGGCTGTCTTTCGGAGTAGTTGTATCCACCAAATTCGTATGGGTTTCTTGATGGCGGCTGAGAAGGTGAAATAGCCTGTGGGAAATAGGAGCTCAACAAGTTTCCACTGGAAGAGATTCGTGGTCTATCCAAGGGAGAAGGCGAAGGGTAAATCCCAGGGCGTTCCGTGTGTGGCGAGTTGAGAGGTCGCATAGATGACGGCGGACCAAAGAGGCTGCTTAAAGAAGGAAGCTGCTGTCCAGCAGTCGGAGTTCCAACCGATTCCTGTCGACCTCGGCCGCCATCTGTATTGCCCTCAGCAGACATATCGACGGAGGCCTTGCCATAGCGTGACATGGAAGCAGCAGCAACAGGAACCGAAGCACGAGGGCCCCAGGCAGCTTGTTCTTCTAGAGGCGATGACCTTGAAGAAAACGATGTTGCGCTTGGGCTTACGAGTTCAGGGGGAGTATCCGGCGGGGGGGCTCGATGCAAAGATTCTAGAGCTGGTAGTCCACCCATTGAGGAGAATATATCACTGTCTTTTTAAGGGACCAGTAGCTGCTAAAATTGCATCTCCAAAGAAGAAGTGAGGTTAATGAGAAAGAAGAGCGCCTAACGACGAAAGGAGCGGCCAACAGATATTAAAATCTTCAACCGGACTGTTCCGCGAGCTGAAAAGGGAAGAGGAAGATTGGGTGCGAGTGGCGGAGCCTTGAGGACCCAACGACTGGTGAAATGCCCAAAAATAGGATTGCTGGTCAAGTGAGTAAGGTGAATCAAATCCGACTTGTAAGTGATCAGGTGAGTGGCGTCTTCTATGACACTTCTTCCAGCCAGGGAACCGAGATAGAAAGGGCCATGAAGAAGAAACCAGATGTGAGTGGGCAGAGATCAATCTTTTAGAAGGTCGACATCAACAGCCCAGCGGTGACTACCGACTTGTTGAATCTGGGGGAGAAGATGGGGAAGATGCGGGCGAAGAGGCGACGGAGGAGGGTATCAGTGGCTTTTGAGATTTAAGCCACCACTGCCCACAAAAAAAGAGTCCCAAGGAACAGGCAAGGTTGGAAAGAGGAGCTAGCAGGGTCCAGTCCAGTGAACGGCAGAAAAGGAACAGATACACCGAAGCAACCCCAAACGAGACCAACAAGGGCAGTTACCAATGAGCCGGACACGGCTGAGGCCTGTAATGGACGGAATTCGTCCAAAAAGCCTAGGCGAGCGCACTCCTATGGCTTCTGGGTGGATACAAGGCAAATAACTACCTATCTACCTAGTTAGCTAGGTCGTTGGTCGGTATCAGTCTTGAGTCAAAAGTGACCGGAGGAGGGGGGGGGGGGGGGGTCCAATGGCCCAGGAAGCCCCAAAAGGACCATTCGATAGTGCCGCTCCGGACCTGAACTTATGGATATGGAGCGTCGCAACCCACCTTGCCACACGTGCGTGGTGATCCACTTGCGCTGTTGTTGCCGCGGCCCTACAGACCGGGACCATGGGTGCAGATTTGTCCAGGAGGATGGAGCCCATACGAGGGTATAATCTGATATAGCGCATCGTTGGCTCTGCTAGCAGTGAACAGACCCGTCGTCGTCATGCCATCATGGGGGGCTTCCTGGGGGTCAGAGCCGTGATGATATGCTCAGGTGCTGGTGGCCCATGACAAGCAGCGTGGAAGGCCTAGGGCCTGGCTGCCTGGCTAGCATCATCAACAAAGGCCATAAGCCTCACGCAGCTGCCCTGACCTGACCGATGGGGAGATGCCAGCAGCAACGTCTCACAGCATAAGCCGCTTTCTCGCCGGCGCTGTCCAACAACCGCCACGGCTGCGCTGCGCTCCGCTGGCTGCACTGCCGGAAGGAGGATCCCGCGACTCTTTACGGCGTAACTGAGAGAAATGACTAGGTAGGCTGGATTTCGTCGGTCTGGCATCGGTACTCATCCCATACTCCCCCCGAAGGGCCTCTGCGCATCTGGCAAAGGAGATTTGGCGACTGTGGCTGGCGTCCGTACGAGGGCCAAGACCAGCTCGGCCCAGGGAAGATGCGGTCTTGATACTCAATGGGGTATCCTGGTCGCGCGCTAGATGGATTGATGGCTGACCGGGGCCATGACGAAGCGGCGTGGTTCGCGCAGAAAAGAAGCAGCAGAACACAGGCGCGCGCGCACGGAAACAGATTGCGTCCACACCACAATTTTGCCGTGGCTGGGAGGGTGTGCGCACAAGCACTGGAACTGGATGAAGCGACGCAAGTCAGCCGCACCGCACACACCCTTCCAGTGGCCCTTCCAGTGGCGGCTTGTCTGTCACTCCCGCAGCCTGAGGAAATTCCAGGAGGCAGCGAAACGAAGCGACAGCAGACGGGAGATGGACGGAGTATTGCGGAGATAAAGCGTCGTGGGAGATGCAAAAGGGCACATGGTGGAATGTCACAGTACAGTGTCGAGGCTCAGGATTGGAGTTTTAATATCTCTTCAATTAATATGCTGTGCGCTTCTTTTTAGCCGAAAAGAAGAAGGTGGCAGGAGATCAACTGCCTCCAGCTCCAACCTGTAACATGCGGAGTAATAATACTCGTGCTGTACAGTTGTGGAGTGTACTGTAGCACGTAGAGTACCTGCTTTGCCTGCTTGCCGTCATACAAGTTGGACGTTGAATCCAAGTGCCCTACAGGTCCCTACAAGTGCCTTACATGTTCCACGGGTGAATCATACCAAAGGTGGCAGGAGCAGCAGGCAGCACAGACTTCCATGTGCTGGAAACGGATGGCATGACATGCGCATTGTTCAATACTGGCAAGTGCCGACAGACACATGGGAAGTCACGAACCAGGCCAGGTAAGGCCACAGAAGAACTAAAAAAAACTACAGAAAAAAAGTGATTGACGAGAGCCGATCTCACTCACCTCACTTGTGTGTCAAGTACGAGTACGCGTAATTCCATCCCTCGTACATCTCGTACTTGGACCACTAGCCGGCGAATCGTTACAGACGCATGGCAGACGCTTTTCTCGATATCCACAACATTACAAATCGATAGCCCTTGAGACGCTTTGTTGGTTGGTGCTGGCCCTGCTGGGGCTACGCCCACCCCCCACGGCCGCTGCAACTGTGCCACTGCCCCCTTACAGCCCGGCAGATCGAGGATTCGATGGGCCAAAGAGGCTCAAAACACACACAAAGGGCTCTTGGTTTGCCGCCGGCATGTGCAGCGGCATCGACGAAGGCGTCCTGCTGAACCACGGCACGCATTAATTCCGCACATCCAAGCATCGAGGCCGCACGGGGCACCCGCCCATCTCACATTTCACAAGCCGGCGCGATTGCCTACGGTACGGTGATGCCATAGGCCTACCTCTCACAGCAGTTCATCCATGCTAACGTGGTTTGCATACTGTACAGCTTCCTATGCGCACGCACGTCCTCGCACGAGTACGCCGAGTACCTGTCCTTGGAAAAACAGGCTCTCTGTTACATCGCAAGACCCCGAGGCTGCTCCCTGCATGGCGACTCCATTGCTCGTTGCCTTCTTCGGTTGCAGGTGCAGAACATCCAGCAACAGCAGCAAGGAAGCCCGTGTATTTGTTGGCCCTCCCATGATGTCTGCCTAAAAATAATTGCACGAGGCACGTTGGCCGAAGTCCAAACATTGTCTGTACGTTGGTTGTTGAAAATCAGATTGGTCGCCTCTGTTGGCTGCTTGGTACTTCTGAGGCCCGCGTGTGCAAGAGCCGGGCTGAGACAACCAAAAGTACCATGATTTGCGGGCCTCTACCCGTACCTGTACAAGCGTTCCCTGCCTCTCGCAACAGCGACCTGAGGTCACATTGGTACAAGGGTCCCCGAATGTGAAGGCTCAGGGATCTCTCGACAGGGTCTTCGGCGCACTAAAAAGGATGAGCTCGGCAAGCATTCCGACCTTCTGGGGTTGGTTATTATTGGAACCGTGGTCGCAGTGGTGTAACCATGTGGGTGGGAGCGACTGCAGATTATCACATACAGTGGTGCGCCATGGATCAGCGCATCCGAAACAATTCAAGTGAGATATTGAACTGATTTCCCGATCGATGGCCGTGGACGATTGATCCAAGCTCATGCGGGCTATGGCCATTCGCTGGTCACCATCCAGCGCAATCACATCAGAAACGTGCAGAGGCCCTCGACCAAGACCCCTAGTCATCCAGAAAGTACTGCTTTGCGTTTTTTTTTTCTCCCTTGATGGGGACTACATGTGCAAACTACGACTCGCTCAGCCCGGCGCACTCTCTGTTTTTGTACAGGTATGCTTGGCTGGACTCGCATGCACCAAGAAGAGCTTCACAAGCTAGCCTGCCGTGAGATAGCAGGGGATCGGCTGACAATCCCACCTGCTTCATCCCATAGAAGGTTAATTAATCAACAATTATCCCGAGCACACGGCGACCGGGGTTGCCTCGTTGCTTTTACCTTCCTTGGCATGTGAGTGGGGACTCATGGAAGCAATAAGGGTGCAGTACAGTACATACAACTTGGTTGAGAAAGCGAAGGCTCTCGTGAGGTGGTGTGGATGCTGCGTGGCAAGCCTGGGTTTCGTTTGTCGGCAGTCCAAAAGATTCGCTATGGCCTGTGCACGCAGCTTACCGCTCCAAAGCAAAGCAGACATTTGACCACATTCAACGGAAGGGCAAGCACAAACTGGTCGTGCCCGTGTTGTCAACAAGCGGTTGGAGTACGAAGAGAGCGACAAATCTGCCGCAGTCCTTTTTTGGGACACCTCATGCCCAGATTTGGCCCCATGCATCGGGCCATGTAGGATTTTGCCCACAGCCTCGGCCAATGCTACTCATCTGGAGTAGTACAGAGGATGTCCTTGTTTGCGCACAAGAGTACGAGGCGTTGATGTTTCATTCCCACCCGTTGTTCTGTTGGTTCGAACAACGCCGCCTCTGGGCACGTTATACGTATGATGTGTGTATCATATGATAGCAAGAGAGGGGACGGGAAAAGTACTCGAGCCCAAAGCAGCATAACATACTAACAGCACTTGTTTGCATCTCACAATGGGCGGACCTACTGCGAGAAAGACCGTGTTCCAGCAATGGAGGTGGTGTCTCAATCGTCATTTGACGGTTCGTCGGCGATCTTCTGCAGGCACTCTAGACAGTGCGGCCCTAGCGGAGTGCCCTGTGTCTCCCGTCGTCGTCTTTGTCGTCTTTGTCCTTCGTCACTGCCGGGTTCAATAGCGCTGATGAAGCCTGTACTCTATTCGTCTGGTCTGTATTAGAGGCAAATCCACCTCTTGTGCGAGCAAATCCGTCGCACCAAGGCGATCGATGCTACCTTATCTGTCCAGACGAACGAATGTTCCATGTTTGTTAGTGTGCCAAGGGCGGTACAGCAATTCAATCAACGATGGCGGTCCGGTGTCTAGGCTACGCCATATTCCTTTGTGAGAAATAGTCCGTTATTTGCTTTCTCCGACAGAGCCATTTCATGGGGCTATGCAAACAAACCAGCAGGTGGAATTCCGCCAAGACGAGGTACCACACCCAGACTGCCAACGCAACATGGACATATGGAGCAGGACGCATATGATGGCATGTTGTATCATCTCTCAGCCGCATATGTGGGATACGAGCGGGAAAATTGCGTATGATCCCAGAACTCTGGTAGCTTCACGTATGGCTTCCACACGAAGAACTCGAGCATCGGGACACACGTTCATTACATTAGCAGGGTGCTGCTTGCCATACACATACGCACACGCATACGCATATACGCACAATATGGCAGAGAATCTCAAGAGTCTCGTTCTCAGCACCGCCGAGCTATCATTTCGCTCTGACAGCCTGCAGCAGACCAAGGGGTGGCTCGTGCATACAGCTACGGCATTTCGTGGACGCTTGAGCACTGCCGGAGTCGGACTGACCAGTGACCGAACCTCCGTCGGAATTCCATGCTGTCTATGGAGTATCTTGCAGTTGACTAGAATATTGGTGGCTCAATTAGGCCCTCTCGTCTAAAATGCACGAGTACCAAAAGATCTCACTCCCCCTAAACCATGTTTTATATCGTTCCATCCACTAACTTGAACCAAACAAGATGGATGGTTCTCATAGCGCCATGCCGCTACTCCAAACACAATGCAACAAACTCCCGTGATTGCATCATACGGCTTTACGAGACTGATCAACAGCATCCACTTGAATGTTCGTCGGCATTCATAGTAGACATGGAGGAAATCTACGGCGTTTGCCGCCCAACAGGAGCTCTTCTCGCTATCAGCGCTGTTCAAGATCTCTTCGTATTTCTTTTTGTTCCACATACTATTACTTGGCACGTATAGCGCGAAAAACAGCCATCGCTGATGATACAGCGCCGTGCTAGACACCGTTAGATCGCAAGAATCGTCACTACCAAAGATTGTAAGAGAAAATAGCGCAAGGCGGGTCGCTAACGAGCACCGGCGAACACCAACTCAGACAGTGAACTCCACAGCAGGCCCTGCGGATAATTTTGGGATTTCACCCCCCCAGTCCGGGGGCTAGATCGCCACGCCATCGATGAGCACGGACTTTGACCCCAGCATGGAAGCGCTGGAATATTCTTTTCATCAAAGGGGCATTTATCAATCGGCAACATCCAGAACTGATACTGTGCGCCGGTGCGTAATCTTAAGATATGGCGGTACCCCGGACCTCGAATGAGAATATTCGGGCAGTACTAGCTCACAAATTACATCTGAGGGATGTTCTGGACGGCCATGGCGACCAATTACTAATTTGAATACACAACAACATCTAGCTGTTGCACCCAACATGCATGTTGACATTCTGCCAGGAGTTTAGACCAAACCGAAGGATAGCACGAAATGCCCTGTCGCGTGTGATTGTAAGCAACGCAACCAACCTCAGCTAGATATGCAAATCACGGAGGTCGTCACATTGAGCACTCGGCTGCTTAGCCCTTATCATCCTGTAGCTTTTACGGAGCATCAAGCACAAAGTTCGCCGAATGTGCCGGGCTACTAATGCTGTACATCACCGAGAGCTGGACGGTGCCGTCCCCCCCTCGGAGCAACGGGTCAACCACACCAGCGTGCCTGGATCCGCTCTTTCACCTTGCAAATAAGAATGACGAGCGGGCACCATCGAGAATTGCTAACGAGTACGAAATATCTGACGCAGGATTCTGCCGGATGCAGACCTTGCACTGCATACGAAGGACGAAATACATCGTACGAAGTACAAGAACCCCTGGCACATTCACCCAGCTACCGGCACCTGGAGCTGCTTTGATAGCACTTACTAAACACGCCTGTCTGTACCCCAGAGCCCACTTCGCCGTTCGGTTTGCCCGCGAAAGTCCGCGGCTCTTGCATGGGAGCCCCGGCTCCCAATTGCCTGAACAAGCACCATCTCCGGATCAGCCATGCAACGCTAATCACGGTATACCTAGTGAGAACCAACCAGCTCGGCCGAGTCTTTCATCGACGTCGTCACATCTCGCGACCCCTACCATAGGGATTACGGCTAGTACAGTAATAGTGCTACTAATGTTACCTGTCTTCCATCCGTTCTTGCAGCATTATTCACTACTGCAGAAGTTACCTTCCGGGGGGGCAGCACTGCATACTGGCAGAATCTGTTCAATCCGGAGAAACAAGATTCTCGGTTTACACAAAGTGCTAATATTATTTGATGCTCTCAGTTTGGTTCTGCCAACGGTTCGCCCCTTCGATAACTACCTGGTAGAGTGTTTCAGCTAACAACTTCGGATAGAAAGCATTCCCTAGGGCAACAGTGGCGGTGCCACTCTACATACTGGCATTCTCAAGTGCGACGTGAGAATATTGATTGTTGCTAGTACACATATTCAGGGTCCATGACAGATGAAAATCTGGGTCGCTTGTTAGTGGTGCATGGCTGACAAGTTCCCCTTCCGCCATGGATGCGGAGTAAGACCGGCGAAGACTTAGCCGGCATGGCCCTTGACGCTCAGATCTGACACTACAGCAGAACTACGTGCAGAATTCCAGCCTCTCCTGCTTATCCTTGAAATGGACTCAGTGCTGACCGGCCCATGTAAGCAGGAGCATCAATCTATTAATTTTTAGCGCGTCCCGCGACTTCTCACGCACCATGACTATTGCGTCTTCTATTTTGAATCACCGAATCTAAAGAAGGAAAAAAGAAGGATCTAGGAAAGGCCATCTAAGAATACAATCAAACTGCTGCTGATGCTGATGCTGCTACGACTGCTAATCAAACATGAACCGTTCGCTATTCACCCCGCCGCGAATGGACCAACCCATACGAGTACTCAATCGTACATTGGCAATTTTCTCACCGTAGGACTTCTGGGTGTAACGTGTCTTTGGTTTGCAACTCTATCTTCTATTTTTTCAGCCGCTACTCGTTGCCAGGGATCGCCAAAAAAAATCGTGAACTACTTAATTCTTCTACGCACAAAAGAGTACATTTACGGCTGAGTTTCAAGCCACACAGGCCTGCAGCGGCTTTCGCAACCTCGCATTGTGGCAAAGATGGGTGATCCTTTTCGCCGTCTTTCGGTCCCGACGGAGAAGCGAAGTCCAAAAAGGCTCGGCACTAATAATGATTCGGGAATAGCCTACTGTTCAGCAGCAACAATTGACTAATTTGCTGGGATCACAGCGTACTTTCAGGTGTTGAATCCCGACTACGTCCGAAGCTGCCAAGCTTATACGCCAGGGCAACTTTACATTGCGTGAGCATACAATGGGAGCTTCCCACGCGAATCACGATTCATGAAACTCATCTGCCGGCATGCCTCCCCCATCCATGCTTTTACTCCAAGGCATACATACCGTGACAGTTAATGCACTCAGATGCCGCCAGGTTTTATGATTGGCGAATTCAATGTCGAGTAATGCAATAAACTTGATCAGCAAAATTCTGAGTCATTAGTTGATCGAACTAGTCATGTTCGACAACTGCCGTTTATTTGTCAATGCTTACCGCGAGCGCGAGATTACTATGTGGTAGTGTCGATTTGACAAATAGAGAGTCATTGCATCAAATGAAGGGCCACCAACGCCAGATCAAGTTGAGTAAATTGCTGAGGTTGTATGAGGACTGCAAAGCAACAGCATAATCTGCTAATTTTTCAGGAGCGTGTGTTCCAGCGGCAAATACTACCTGCAACAATAGTGCGTTCAGCTATGCAGCCACCCGACCTACAGACTACAGTATGCGGAATATCATCCGCTATTTTCTCCAAGTAAGGGAATCCGCCTGAAGAGGACATCGGCGTTACAACCTTGTTTCCTTGATTTGACTGAAGGGCTTGTATGCCGGCTATGTCACTGGCACACACTCAATGCATCCGGCGCAATTTGTCTGAGCGTAATCCGCACAGGGCACTCGATGCAAGTGCGACGCTGGGCACGTACTACAGGTATCCCTAGATATGCATTACCATCAGGCGGCAAATCCCCCTTTTTCAAATGGTCCTTGCACCCAAGCAAAGCAAGAGCCGGGCTCACAGCTTGAATATGCCGGGAGCTCGGGTGGCTTCCCGTGTGTACGGTGACAAGAGTGGATGACACGGCACGAGCAGCAAGAACCAAAATAAAGGTACGTCACATACGGAGTGCAGCTATACGCAGAACCTTTCGGCCGGCACAGCTGTTGCAATACCATTTAGGGGGAACGTGACATTGTTTCCCCCGTGCTCGAAGTCCGTAGTCAACGCAATCTTACAGGGCTCGGATGCCGGATCAGTGGGAACCCTAGAATCGGTCACTTGGAGACAAGTCTTTTGTCATTTTTAATCAAACCCAAGGCGCTTCTGGCCCAGCAACTGCCGGTGATTATCACTGAAAGTGGAAATCCTGCGTGTGGATCAGAGACGGTCAAAGCAATACTACTTGACTACTACTTGGAAGACACTGATCGCCATTCATGCAACAAGTGAACAATCCCCGGAGACGGACTCCAACTATGCATCCGCAAGTTTCTACCAACGGGGCTGTGCGACAGGTACGTCACAGCTGCCGGGACGAATGTCAGATGAAACAAGGTGCCGTACGGCCTTCGGGAGTTAATCTATACTCGTATTTCCAGCCTCGCTACATCACCAATGCCGCTCGGCTGTCAGAAGATGAGTTCGGCACCATTTTGTTTTCCTCCGAATGCACTCCTTTGCCCAGCGTGGTGCAATGCTCCAATCGAAACGGCACTTGGCACTTGCCAATAACTGCAGCTGTCAATGCAAATAGCGTGACAAGCATGAAGTCAGAGTTGCAGCTGTGGTGTATACCGACTACGCAAAGTTGCCTAAATAAGCATTCGCGGAGCACAGTACGGAGCAACATGGAATCGGCAGCCAAACTGAAATGTGCACGGGCAATGTTACGGTACTCTTACCGGACTGTACCAGGAACGATTTACCTGCACGGACCCGAGACAGGAGAAGCCTAGCGGCCGCGCACCTTGTTGTGCCATGTGAAATTCGAACTGGCTGAGAAATAAGCTCTTCAAGCTTTGGTCCCGATCTCGTACGAGCACGGAAAGCAAGACGCCAAGTGCGCTAGGCTAGGTTCTGGGATGCCTCTGTCTCAGAAAGATTGGCTTTTCCAGCCGCTTTGATGCCATCTCAATATCGAAATATCACACGGAGTCGCACCTGAAATGCCGCCGTGCATTGCAGGTACGAGCACATTTACGGAGAAAGGAGTCAGCCGCCGGCCTAGATCAGACAACCGAATACAGTGCAGTACCGACTTGTACATACAGTTGCTTGTAGCTGCAGTTGTCAGGCTATTCTGCCCTTGCAGGCCGCGGAATTTGGTGTAATGATCCCAGACGGATTTCCCCTTTGGTCTCGACTTGCATGGCTGCGCCTGAGTGCCCACCTTCAAGGACACCCCCATCGCGGGTAGTCGTTCTGTACCGAGCGAACCGCCCTGCTGGAGTCTTTTTACTCCGGAATTCGGGGAAATCACAAGCTGGTATGAGCGGGCCTTTCGAAATTCGCAAGCAACTCCCCGGCTATCATGCCTAGCGGAACATGCGTCCGGCGCAGCTAAGGAGCTGACCCAAAGGGAAGATTTGCGAGATAAGAAACAGAGCATCCACTCTTGCGAGCGGCAACTCGAAGAATGACAAAGCGTGTATGTAATAGTTATTACAAGCTGCCCTTGGCAAAGGAGCAGGCCAAAGAAAAGTGCCATGTGCCGCTACAGTGCACCCCAGTCCAGAATAAGCATTTCCTTCGGCACTTTCCAGCACAAGTGCCGTTCTTTGGGATGGTTGAGAGCCGTGACTGGGTTAGCCGACACATGACGGCTTTCCTAACAAGAAGCAAGCCCTGTCGTCTACCAGAGATGTTGTCTGCGGCAGATGCTAAAAGCCAACACGAGAAGATGGGGGCGTTTGGATGATACCCGTGTCCGGTTATCCAACACGAGTGTTTAGCAGCCCGCTCTAGAACTCGGACAAGAAACGAGGCTTGAGCCATGGAGAGTCAGCACTGCTAAACGACCGCCGACTCGCAATACGCCGCAGCACGCCGCGGACCCTCCAAACAGTGCAAGTACGAGTACTGCTGGGACGGAATGAAAACCGCACTTCAAGCCTCTTGCAGAGGTACAGGAGGTCGTGTGCGTCCTTGAGATTGTATGGCTTGCTAGGGGAGATGCTTGGCTCTCCACCCCCTTAGCAGCAGCACGCCGTCTTACGAGCGCTGTTTCTGCTTCTCGTCCTCCTTGCTCTTGTTTCCACGGAACAACACCAAGGAGAGGCACTTGACCCCCACAAGTTTCGCCTGGGTCTTGACCGGAAAAAGGAAAAGAATGCGCGCCCATGTGTCTTCTCCTAAGCCTTTTCCTGATGCCACCATCCCTGGCGTTTCCACGTGCATGTCACCAGGATCACGTAAACAGCCGGAATTTGGGACTGATGGCGGGCTGGCCCTGCGCAGCCAGGAGAATCCCTCGTGGCATCCCGGCACACTGCAGAGGTTGCCTGCTACCTACTTTGTACTGGTGGCTAAGCCCCTCGTGTGCGGGAAGAAGCCAAAACAGAGATTCTAGCAGCAGCGAAGCGGCGGCCCGCGGCACCCATTAGCATCGTAACATGAGCTACAGCAGATAGGCGGCATCGTGTGGCCTCTGAGGTGACATCGTCGCCGGCCCTATTCCCTATTCCTCCACAAGGTTGGTGCTACTACTACGACTTGCCCTCCACGGCCGGACGCCTCTCTGCTCCCGGTACGCAGTTCATCTGCCGAGCACCCTGCGGCAGCGGCAGCGGCAGATCTTGCGCAGGAGAGGAGGCCTTGGTCTGCCAGGGCCGCTTCTACTGTACTATCTGGTTTCTGTCTCGCTCCCTCTCTTCAGCGACCGAACTGGCTACTAGGTAGTTATCTACTATTGTACAGACTAGGACTTTACGGTGACATGTTCGGGCTGCTCAGGTCCAACCCGCCACGGCCAAAGAAAGAATGAGGGGAAAATGCCGCGTGCTCATTGTCCGGCTCTTCTCTAACGGCAGCAGGCGTTCCACTGGATCGCACGAACGCTTCAGCCGCTCGATCGAAGACCACCAATCCGCCAACCACCTCTCCTGAGTGTCATGCTCTCGGCGCTGCTATCGAAACAGCAGAGGAAAAAAAAAGTTGGAGTTCGGCGTCCAAACGGCGCTTCTTTGACTGGGGGCGTGTCGTTTACAGTTAGCGAGCGAAGGCTTCTTTTCCTTCGGTGTCCAGAACGAAACAGGCCCTTTTGAGGGGTCCACCTGAGAATTGCCCCGGAAAAGTTCTTGGGGAAGGGGGAATATGCACGGAACTAGGCTTGGAGGGGGGCTGACGCCGAGCCGAGCGTACGTGCGCGCCACGCCTACGAGTAGCATAGCGAGAAGACAAATGCCCCTCTCTCGGCGAGATGAGGCAAAGCACCTCGGGTTGAGGAAGTGTGGGCTCAATGAGAGGCCATCCGCGGAGCTACTGTGGTGATTCCACTGCTGCGGCACGGCACCTGCAAGATTACAAGTACACGATACGATACGAGTGTGCTCGCTCGAACCCGGAGCAACTCCAACTCCAGGCGGGATGCGGAGACGGCCTCACACTTTCACGGAAATGGGGAGACGCCCCGAAAAGGGCTCTTCGATGACGGGCAGTGGTGGCCTGTGATCGTGGCCCACGGCCCGCCGCGGCTGAATGGGGGTGGTAATCAGATCCTGACAGGCTACCCCCGTAGCGCGCGTTTTGCTTCTGGGGAGGGGAGCCGGAGACAGAGAGAAAGCCGAAGTGTGGCGTCGCATCGGTTTGAAGAGAGGCGCCGATGCAACCTCATGACATGGCAGAGCAGGGATTACTGGCAATGCCAATCTCATCTCTGATAAACCGTGTATCTGGGCAGATGGTGAGTTTTGCTCTTCAGTTCGTCGTTTCGTTCGTCGTGTTCACAACCAGGGACACTACTGAGACCGGGCCCGGCAGCTGGTGTGAGTGAGTGAATGAATAGAGAAGCATTGGCCGTCTCCTCATCTCTCTTCATGTTGACCAACTTCATCTCCCTGCCCCTGTTTCTCCGTCGTCAGCCAATCCCGCAAAGTGCTCGTCCTGCATATATCACTTAATCATCTCATTAGATTTTTGGCTTGGTCAACTCTGTTCCGCCAAAATGCTTTGAGGTAATACGAACACTTGCGAGGCCACCCAATACGGCCTGTCTGTTACTTTTTTCGGCACACAGCCATGGCCTCCCACTTTCGTCATTTTGATAAATCCCTTTAGTGCCGGCATGGTGACCAAGTGGTGTGGCACAATACAGCTCTCTATTCGTTTGCCGTTTGATGTAACTGGTCATCTGCAGCACTTGTCCAGCTACGAATTGACGCCCGGTCTCAAGGTTCAATTCCCAGGCCCCCAGAGGCACTGCAGGGAGGTCTCGTATGTTCAGCCTGCATTTTCTGCTGTTTTGAACAGATTGGGTCTTGGAGCATGGGCATCATTGTTCCATGGTTTCCATGGATGGGCAGTGCCACCCATGCTCTCTTCTGTCCTGGTTGAGCATGCATAGAAGGCAAAGATCTCAGTCAGACTCGGGTTGCATCAAAGACTATGAGTCTACGGATTGTGGGGTTTTCCAGTTCCGCATTGCTGGATTCGGGAACTTACGCATACTCGTGCTACTAATACCGCATGTAGGTAAGAGTGAGAAAGATCCCGGGGCCTTGGCTTACTCTTATCTCGTCGTTCTTCTTTTTCCCCATCCCCCCCTTCCCTTCTCCCGGTTTCCAGGGCCCAGCTATGTTTACCCTGCAGGCCGCCGGGTTGGCCCATTTCGTCAAAGGCGGTGATCAAGTTCGCCGAAGCTCTCCTGCAGCGTGATTGCACAGTATGTGAGTGGACTTTTGCTGGACGCCCTCTCTCTCTTAGTCCTCGTTGCCAACGCAAAGTCGACAAAAGAGGCACGCGCGCGGAGAGGGGAGAAGAAGAAGTAGAAGAAGGGAAAGTGTCCGCGAAAGAATACGGAGCAGAAGGATCTGACTGCTCTGTCGGCTGATTCCTACCTGCCGAGAGTATGTCCGTGAAGGAGGGACGAGATGACTCCTTCGAAACGAAGACCGGATTTTTATCCCCCTTGGCCGTGTGATGTTTCAGGTGATTAGCTGAGCACTTTGGAATCCCCCATTTGGGCCCCTGGCTGTGTCAATGGATAGCCCTTTGCAGGGCCGGTTATACTACAGGACTGGAGAATTGCATTTGGCGGTGTTCCAAGTTTGCTGTACTGTTGCTTCTGTTGTCGCTGGCATTCGCCTCCGTGGCGAAGACATCGGTTTGGAGTGGTTCGACACTGCCGGCAATCCATCGAGCTCATGGCCTTGAGCAATCCCATATCGCGTGCATGACTTCTGTTGCGAGTAATCTGGCCGACGGCTGGTGGATTCGGTTCCCTGCTTAGGGGAGGGGTGGTGATTTCCATGCCCAAATCCGTCCACCTATCGAACAATGGATTGCCATATCAGCCGACGGTTTTTGGAGTTAGGCCCCATGGGAATAGCGTCAGTTGTCGAATTGGGGTGTTCTTCCGTACAGGCTTTCTATTGGGGCGCTACCCTAGACCTGGATGCTTACTTTTCTGGATACACTGTGACTGAGCGTGCTTGTATCTTTGTGTTCTTTGGAGATTGCATATTGTGATGAGATATGTTGGTTAGTGGCCTCTATTCCAGAGTCACCTTGGAAGTGAGGTTGTTGAAGTCAAGAGGGCTACAGCAGATTCCTATTTGACGTATGAATTTGCAAACTTTGATACGCTTCTTAGAGAAGACGTGTTACAGCGCAAGCAAGAAACATATAATGATATATTACAAGCATCTACGAGGCTAAGAAACCCTCGATTTCTGACATCTTGATACGTAATCGCAGGATTCTGCCCTGATTCTCGTTAGCTCGCTTTGAACACTCAACAACTATCCACGATCATCACCATGTACTGTCATTATAATAAGCCCGAGATGCCTGTTGCGTATACTCCCCACTCTTCAAGCATTGATTCCATAGTTCTCGTGGCCCATGCTATAATCCTCGATATATATCACATCTGTATTTGGAAAATCCCATGCCTTCTCCCCTCCATCATTCTCATGAACTCATTAGCCTTGCCAAAGGAATCGAAACCCAGTCCACTCCCTTGTCTTCACATCTCCTCTCGGCCGAATTGTCATCAAAATGCCAGTCCTAGCGGCGATTCCCTCATGCGAACCGCTGGTCTGCCCTTTTTGGTGATTTGCTGCGAAAGAGGTGTTTAGCTCAGGTACGATACGCACACTCGACATGGAAGAGGCCTCACTGCATTGCATTGCGTGGCCCACCACCCTCTCACTTTTGACAAAAGGATTTTTACTTTTGACATGGAGTGTTACACACAGCCTGATTGTCTAGAGACAAAAGCTCGGGGGGCTGAGGTGATCCTTCTGTTGGGGAGCCTTGTGAGTTTCTTCTTCTAACCGCTGGATCCGGACGAGTTAGATGCCACGGAATGAATACAAAGGCGTGTTCGACATGGATTGGTTGATCCTATAATGTATAAGAGTGATTTGACATGATAATGTCACACAATTCAGGCGTACAAGGCGTCTTTCGTCGTTCAGTGTATCTGAGGCTGGCCCATATACACTGAAATGCCCTATGGAAGATGGAAACATGAGTCAATCAACGGGATTTAACACTACAAAGGACTAGTACGGGCAAGAGTCTACATTGTAAACCAGTAGATTGTAGAAGTAAAAAGTCGGAGCACACATAGGATGGCTGTTGGTTCTCCTCAACCGGCCATGAAGGTGGAAACGCCTATACCTGACATTCCCTGGTTGGCAGGATGTTCTCTGGGGGCATGGCTAAAAGACCTGAGCATTGTCTCATATCCTTCTGCTGTAATAATCACAAATAGAGCTTTATGTATACTTGACCATGAGCCAGTGAGTTAAACAGGCTACGACGGGGCCTCCCGTCTCGACTGTGAATTCAACGTAGTACCGTAGTCATATAGATGTCGGTATATCAGTGGTTACGAGAGTCGATTCAGCCCTTGCATTTTAGTTTTCAGCATTTCCATCATGTAGCGCAACAAAGCAAAAGGCGGTCGGCCAGATAATGTAGATTCGAGTTGCTCCTTGAGATCGAATCGTCAGACTTCAAATTTGGAATTGTCCATTCGATAACCGTGAAACCGCCTCGGGAGTTCAAGAATCCACGCCCCTCGCTGTAGAGAGCCTCAACAAAGGCAAAATTACAAACAGAAAACGACAAAAAATGAACCAAACATACAACAGCCGGTGTTCGCCAGTGGTCACCCACCTGACTACTAATCAGCCTCTCATCGTCTTGACTCTGGGAGAGCGGACGGGATCCCGTATTTTGCGATGGATATGGTCGTATGTGACGGTATCTCGAGGCAAACTCGCCTATACGACTCGTTTCTTCGCAAAGACAGGGCTAGATTCTCATCGCGGAGCAGAGGAGCTTCAATAAAGAATCAGTTACCTTCACCTCCCAAGTCTCCCAGATACTATCTAGGCGTCAGCGGCGTATCGTTGACTAAATCGTTGACTGAAAAGCGAGCCCTCGAGGTTCGAAATGAGTCTGTGAACTGCAGAGAGAGGCCAGCTTGTGCAGCTCGTATATGCGACGGGCCTCGGCAAACCAACATCCAGAGCCATCCAGAGCAGATCGGTAAATGAGCTCTGCAAGTCCACCAAGCGAACTAGTGGCAATGCTGAATGAAATGTTGCTTGTCAAGTGGAAAACATGGGCGTATGCTGCGGCAGGCGCAATGTAACGTCATCAGCGCAGCTCAAGTTCAGCTCTTCCTGTGTATTATCGTGGGCACCACCCCTCGTGATTGGGCTTCGTCAACTGCCTGGATCTTTTGTTCGGGCTTGGTTGCTTCTCGCATATGTCGGCGCAATCCTTCAGGCTCTATTGGCTGAGCCACTGGCCATTGGTGTGGCACGTTGTTAACAGCTTGGCGGCATACTTGATTGTTGGTAGACCGTGGTGTGGCACGACTAAATTAAACGCGGAACGTCCCAGCCGCCTCATGATCTGGCGATGCCCAGATTTAGAGTGGTGGCGATTCGACCCCTGCTCAAGCATCTTGCGCTTTTTAGTGGCGGAAACTCCGAGGCCTGTTAACGCTCTTTTCATTTTTCCTTGCAAGTTGACATTTTTTTTTCCATGTTGGGTGTTTCGTATTGCGGAAGTTGGCACCTAACAGCTCCCGCGCCGTTGAGGGATCATAAGGGCTTCTCGCCGGCTATATACGGATCTCAGCGTGATTTGGGTCGCGTGATGCTTCGGTAAATTGACTTTGAACTTTCTCATTAGATAGTAGAAAACGTTATTTCTGTTTCAGAAAGACGTCAAGCTGGTGGTGTGTATTGTGCAGCTGATGTCCATGGACCCGACGTGGGGAGATTTCGTGCATCGAGCGAGTGCCGGCTCGTACTAGACAACGACAACCGGCATAAGCTGTTTATGCATACAGATGGATCGTCCGCCATCGGCGACTCTATGGCGACTAGAATTGCTGGCCAAGAGCAGCTGAAAGGTCCTGTGACAATGGCGACGACCGAAGGTAGCTTTGTACATGTACTCCGGGGTCTGGATATCCTTGGCCAGCACGCCACAAGCATGGCAGAGATTCGCCGACCAGTTATCATCTGATATCCGGGCGTCCATGATTGATAGCTGAACTTCCTCTCGGATCGGCTATGTCCTCGCTGTTGAGACGTACATCGCTGTATAGATGCGTATGAATGCTGAAAGAGAAGTATGGTGGTCAAAGTGAGTAAAATGTTCGTAGAGCGTTGCTATTGGAGCTCCCCTTTGGGAGAGGTCTTGCCTTTGTCACTCCAAGGTTACTATGAATCTTGGTGTGACAGCATTTCGGCCCGGTGTTCAAGACATTTGAATTGTCTTTTCCAGAGGATATGCTGAAAAAGAAAAGGGTAACAGAAGATCTAGAATTGGCAGCTGGTAGGCCGTCCATTGCTCAACATCTCTTGAGAGCGCAACTGCTGTGGAATCTTTAAGATATGGCAACTGTGAGCCTCGCGAAGAAAAAATCCCACGGCCGTAAATAGCATTTTTCCTCGTCTGGGTTGTTGTTCTTGCATCGTTTCCCAGTGCATTGGCCGTGTACTCGCTATTTTATTCCTGAAAAGCACATAATAAACAATCATCGTAGCCTCAACAGTGAATAGCAAAGGTTGGTAATACAGGTGGCATGATGATATGCCGGACGCAAGAATGGTTTCATCGATCCCGCGGTTCATTTCATCGGGATGCCGTCACCTTTGTCCTTCCATGGAAATGCGACAACAGAATAAACTGTCAGATGTTATAAGCGTTGAAGACGAGCTGTCGGCAAGTACTGCTGCAAATCCTGATGTCTCATATGCCTCTTCACGCCACCCACTGTTAATATCTTCCTCTCTGCATACGATCAAGATATTGCAAGTTATTGTGTAAGGCCAGTAGAGCGTTTTGCAATTTCATATTCTCTAATATGGCCATTTCCATGCCCAACTCATCAATGCTATTGCACCGGCCATTATCTTTCGAACAATCTCTTTGTCTAAGGGGCTTGTAATTCCGGGGCTCAGGATATTAGGGACTCTCTTGAGCGCATCTTCATCTCTCGATCGCATCGATTTTAACTTCAATTCACATGAAACTTCAAGTCAACTGTCGCTGTTGAAAGCCGTGAGAATTGGAGGTTGATTCTGACGCTGCCGAGGCAAATTAAAAGACGATGTATCATGCTTTTCAGTCGCCAAAGTGGTGCTCGACTTGACAAGATATCGGTAGAAGACGGTTGTTCCAAACTCCATTGCAAATATAACAAGCGCTCCAGAAATGACTTGTAAGAGGATATGGGAATCGAATCCACTCATGCCAAGGACGATACTTCTGTTACTCCAAGCCACGTTGTTGTGATCGTTGAGATAATGTGCGGAGTATGGAAAAGGAAGCGAGCATGCCTTGTCTTGATGCTGAATATCGAATATAACACCTATCCTGTTGACGGCTTTGGCATTCGCCCAGAAAACATCGTTTCGAGCTTCATCATCCGGTGGATAGGCAATAAAACAAGGACCTCGTCGTCGTCGTCGTCGTCGTCGTCAAGTTGTAAGTAGACATCTCTTCCCAAATCCCCTACTGAGTCTCATTGGCGACATGGTTAACTCGGATAGCTTGGAAACTTCTTGGTTGAGACGACTGGCGATATCGGCATACTCGGGGGAGGCGAATAAGGAGGAAATGACCAACCATCTCATGTCCGTCTTAAGATTGATGAGATGAAGGTACAGACACCGGGACATGATCTTGCCGATATAACTGTGCGACTACTCCATAAAGATAGCGAATAATTCCAGTTGAGCAGGGCTGACATTCTCAACTCATTGGAGAGTTTGAGCATGGCCGTTGGGCCCAAGATCCGTGACCAAGTGAGACAACCTGAGCTCCTGGCTAATCGTTGTAAGCCCCATAGGAGTTGTGTGCTATGTGCTACCTGTTAGCATACAAACATTGCCAGATAGATGCGACAATTATCTTGCTTACCATATCTATCTCATGATCTTGTAGGATGTATTGTAACTCTTCGTTGAATGAAGGCATTTGCCCCACATCATCGAAGACTGGATATCCAGGGAGCTGCTGATCCTTATCGTGGAGGCATTGATAAGTATCTCTAGCAGGTCATGGGGGGAAACTCATGCATTGCAGCGCCGTTGGAAGCATTGATGATTGTATTTTCTCCTTGCCCATGAAAGTGGGGAGATAATTCCCGGATACTCGTTTCACGTCATGGCGGATGAAGTTGAGCTGGCAATTGAATCAATATGTCATTGATCAATTTGGCCGGATCAGAGACCCTGGTGTTTGCTGGGATGGGATAAGGAGAGGGATGGGAAAAGATTGGAAGCTCTCACGCACTGACTAGACATGGGGTCAATACAGGAAGGTGGTGTCTCGTGACTCTGAGACATTGTAGTTTCCAGTGGGTACGTACCTGGGTTGCAACTTCAAGGTTCCATTGGAAGCCAGCAAATGGACCAATTGGTACCTCTCTGGACCAAATCCTCGAGATTACCAGATTGAATGGCTTCCAAAATTATGGGAGTGCCATCCAGTGCCCCAATTTGACTATCTAGCACTCTAGCGACAGCATCAAGTTCAAGTGTCGGAAAGGGATGCGAAGAAAAGGCTTTGATTACGCTCTACTGGGACTTGCCAAAGTAAGCAAGGTACTTGTAGACGCCCGGTTCGTTGGGCATCTGCCGCTATTAGCACTCTCTTTTTGATATCTGCTATTATCGCTGCTTTCTTCTAGTATCTGCTTCTGTAGCTGTATGCTTATCGTATCTGCTATTATCACTATCTTTAATTTTGAGATGACAGATGTCGGATAGCAAGCCTGAGGCGCTGAATGGCACCTCCCTTTATTATGCATATGCTGATACCTTATTCCATTCATCCAGTGGGCCATGCTGGATGAAGCCGTGTTTGCTCTAGGTTTCCTTAGCCTACGAGTTTATAACAAGGCTAGCGAATCAGGGTCGACTCCAGAACTTTGACGATGCTAATTAAAGACGGTAGGGCTGTACCTGCCCAGCTCGCCAAGCGCCGCGCCAAGCCCCAGGTACCGCCCTAACGCCGATCGATGCGGTCATTCTGCACCTGTTCCCCTGTTGCTCCGAATCCATCTCACCAGCAATTTTAAACTTCGCTTTCGTCTTTTACCGCTTTTGCTCTTCATTTCCCGAATCGCCTCTCTTTTCTCTTGACCTTTCGGCGCGCTTGGTCTGCCGGTTATATTTTTAATTGACCTATTCGGTTCCATTTTGCCTTCATCTTCTCCGGAAGGCATAGAAGCACGGCGTGTCCTTCGTTTATTCTCGCTGCCACTTCTTTAGCCACCACTTTTTGGATATCCATCTGTTCCGAAAGACGACATCGCACCCTTAATTGTTCGCAACCTACGACCCCGAATAATCCGCCATGATGCATTGGCTCGCGACTTTGACGGGCTATATTGCGCCGCTCTTCCTTATCCTCTCCCCCATCATCTCCTATGGCGACCAGGCCGTATCGATGCATCGCAACAAGACCAGCGCGGGCTTCTCTCTCGATATTCCCCTGATTATGCTTATCGCATCGTTCTTCAGGTGCGTCCTTTTGCATGAGCCAGTTCAAGGCTCTATTATCCGGCAAATCCGGCGCAACGGCTAACACGAAGCGGGAGAATAGGATCTTTTACTGGCCCGGCGCGCGATTCGATGCGAGCTTGTTAATACAGTCTCTGATTATGGTTGGAATGCAAGTAGCGCTGCTCAAGATTGCCCTTGATCACCGACCTGCACCGTCAAACAAGGGTGGCGAGGCCGGCTTGCCTTTTGCTCCGCCAGAAGGTGTCTTTACCCAAAGACCGTACAACTTTTGGCAATGGAGATCGCCGAAACCGTTGAGTCTCACCAAAGAGGAAACTAGCGCCTGGAAGTATCGGAAAGGCTAACCTAATGGGCAGATATTGGCAATTCATCGTCTACCTCTTCATGGGCTTGCTCGCTGGTGAGGTTGTCGTGTCCGGCATGACACCTGGCTACTATCCCACATATTCCGAGCTCGTCGGAATCATCGGCCTCTCCGTCGAAGCCATTCTTCCAATCCCGCAAATCATCGCCAATGCGCAGTCCAAGTCTTGCAAAGGCTTTCGAGTGTCCGTGCTTGCTAGTTGGATCGGAGGTGATGCCATGAAGATTTACTGGTTCTTTACGGCCACGACCGAGATCCCGCTGGCATTCAAGGCATGTGGCATCTTCCAGGCTTGCTGCGACTGCTTCCTCGGAATCCAGTACTTTTTCTACGGAGATGGCAAAGGTGCTACCGTCAAGGGACATCCGCTGCAAGAAATTCCGGGTCAGGAATTGAGTTGGAAATAAACGCTGTGCTGTTGAACTTGGATATAATAGACTAATGTTAATGAATCCCATGGCTGGTACTGGTGTCGGCCGGGTGTGAATACACCTGTATTACTTCTATATAGACTTATGATTAGAATATATTCACCCATTGCAATCTTTATTGTGGTTGTTACTCTGTACTTTGAGAGCGTTAAGCTGAGATATCGTGATACCCCATAGCGGAAACCGAATACAAAGCCACAGCAGACAAAATTGCAACAACATTAAAAATGGAAATGAAATTGACAGCAAAATATATAATACTATTTCTTCTCATTGTAATTAGCATCCAATTGCGTTGATATATCGCTTTCTGCTCAATGCGATTTCAGCGCACAAGTCACTCCTTAGGCGCTCTGCACCAAATTCTCAGGACAGACGCCCAGCCCCCCGACTTTCTCATCGCATCTGGAAGGTGAGAAACCTGTCGCATACAACGTATACGGAGTACATCCAAAGTACATCAAGTATCCCTAGTGTCGAAGCGCTCATATACATACACCAAGGAAGAAGAAATTGATAGCCTGGTATCGCTTTATACTTGGGTCTTTTTTTTCCTCATTTGGCACCGCTGCGGCTAGGGCCGAATCGCGGTTCGCGTAAAGGAGAACGCGAAAGTACTGCCCAAGTTCATCTGCGGTGAAGCTTGAGCTGCAGCTATACAACCACCATTCACTCGTTTCTCGTCATTTTCGTTTCTTATCTTTTTTCCTCCTTCCCTCATCTGGTAAGCATCTCATACAATATTTCATTCTCGAAGCGATTGTAAACTTTGTATGATGATATGGCCTAGGAAGAAGCTAATTGATGCCCGTATAAGATTCTCCAGGATAATTGCCATGCAATAGACAATCCACGGACAGCTGCTTTATCCCTGTCAATATTGGAATTCGTATACAGAACCCTCATCATTACGCTTTTGGGTGCTTTCCAAGTGTACCAGGTATGTCGCTGTACACCCCTTCGTGATCTCTCATAGCCAGCCACTAACTATAGTCTTCAGTCTTATACCCATACATTTTCATCCATTCAATCCTCTTTCATCTCTAGATTTGTTTAATTCTTATTTCAATCCCTCAACGGCTGTCAAACCTAAACTGGTATATGCCTAGTTGAGTAGAACCTTGTTTCTCGGTAGGCTGCTTTCTCTTTTGATACCGCGTCTCAAATTCAGCATCTTCACCTCAACCACCTGCATCCATCAAGCCCGGTTCTGAATATCAACCATCACACCTATTTTCTTTCATTTCATTTGTTGCATCTCAACTCCACCGCTATCTACTAAGACAAATCCTTTTTTAACTTCGTTGAATTTCACGCCTTGAAATCAACGTCTGCGCACCTTTGCCTTGACAGCCCTCTGCCAGCTGGCAACGGTTCGTCCCCCCAACCAGCTTCACCTCTCATTCACTTTGGCCTTTGCCCTCTTGTCACTTCATCTTCAGCTTCTGGCACAAGTCAGGTGACCCAGCTGCTTCAACCCCCATCTGCATAATTAAGCAGCTCTTCGGCTCTGCTGCTTCTCAACTCTCCTCCTCCTTCACGCATCCGCCCGCAAGATTCTCTTGATGCAGCGACCCTAGTGCGTCACTGTCATCTTTTCATTTTGCCTTTGCCTATTCTCAATATCAACGAGTATCATTGCTTTGCGCAGTTCAATCTTTATTCCATCCAAATTGTTCGGCGATCTCCATTTCCAGTCTCAGCCAACTTGACTGTTCGTCAATCGACCTCACCATCGCCTCTACTCGCTGCTAACATTGACCTCTCCATCAGAGCACAATAAGACCAAAATGCCTGCCGCCAGCTCCAAGGCGAATTACAAAACCTACGAGGCCCAGGCTCGTATGGTACGCGCCATTGTCGCAGCTCACCCCGAGGTTAAGTGGAACTACAAAGGTAAGCAATTCTTTTCTCTCGTTTATCACCAGTGCTGTTTGCTCTTTCTCTTGCCCCAATCCATGATTGAAAGACCTTGAATATGGATTCCCTTTCTGCTTCATCTACCACCTTTCATCTTATCGTTGTTTTTTTATTGGGGCGAAGATTGACGCTTCGTCCCAGAAATTGCTGCTTGCTATGGATCCGACATGACTGAGCACGCTCTGAATCATCGATTCCGCCGTCTCAGAGCACAGTCGGTCATTATTCGTGAGGGGCGCAACCAGGGATTCGATCCCAAGAATATCTGCCCGGACGGAGATCTTCCTGCTACTCAGGAAGCCGTGGAGAAGAAGAGTATGCTTTAGTCCCCGGCGCTTGATTCTTGATCCTAAACAGATTGTTCTCCCATACTCGTCACTTCTCATTTATAATATCGCCCTCTTGCTTTCAACTTCCAACATTTCTGCACTGCTTCGAGCCAGAGAACATCAACTTGTCCAAAGACTTGTCAAAACACCGCTAACCATTGTCTTAATAGATATCGCCAAATACTTTGGCCAGTCTACCCCCGACGGTATTCAGTTCCAGTTTCGTGGATTCAAAAAGGACGCCGATACCCTCCGAAAGGTCGAAAGTGAAGGCGGCGACGTTGCCAACTGCCTCAACCTTGGTTCCGGCGGCGGCAGTCTCGTTTCTACGCCGTCCAAGCCAACTGCTGCTCGCGCCACGGGAAGTCGAAGCGGCACTGGAACTGGACGCAAGCGTGGCCGCAAGCAGCCCGACATTATCAAGCGAGCTTCTTCAGACGAGGACGAGGATGATATCGCCGACGTTGACAACTGGAGCGAGCACGAGGACACGCCTACCAAGAAGCCCAAGGCCGGAGGAGCCTTCCCGGGCCAGAGAAACGGGACTCCAGGTCGCAGGGCCGCAGCCAAAGCCACCGCTACGATCGCTGAAGCTTCTGCGCTGCTCGATGCTAGCGATTCCCAGCCCGAGACTGATGCCCCAGTTGGCCACTTTGCCTCCGTCTTCGCTCCTGTCAGCGTGCCTGTTCAGCCTGTCCAAGCTTCGTTCAGCGGCAGGCCGATCATTGGCATGAACACTGGACCTCCTGCAGTCAGCTACCCTCCTTCGGGCCATTACGTCTCGCAGTCGTTCGGAATGGGTGACGCCGATGACTTGCTAGGTGACGGTGAGATTTAAGAAAGAAGTGATGACAGAGAACGCTCTCTATCTGCTTTCCACCTCAACAGTTTCCATCGTTTAGAATCGCGGGTGGAAGGTTCTCCCACTAAAATAAAACAAAGAGAAAAAAAACCCCCCTCATATGGATGAGATGATTGATATTTGAAACCTGGATCTTGGTGGTTACCTATTATGAAGGACAGGTATTGCGACCACGGTTGCGCGCATGCACGGCGTTGGCGGAGGAAAGGAACTTTTGCTTTTGACTCGTTTTCCCACTCAGAGACTCACGTATTTTCTCTATTTTCATGTCTGGTAATTTCTTTTGCCCTTCTCTTTGCTTACACGATTTCATACGGGCACATCTACCCCCTCCTGTTTTTAACAACTTTGCTTTTATTCAAATCTCAAATCCGTCATTTCATCTCCCCCTTTTCTTGAATGATGACTTGGGGGGAAACCGGTTCATTTGAGTTATAGTTTCTTTCTTTCTTTTCTCTTCTTTTCATTTATTACAGTGCTCTCTAGTTTCGGAGCATGAAGAAGCAAAGACGATGAGGGGAATGATCGGGGAAAACAAAACTCGGTCATTTGATCTTCACACACAGCAAACTAGGACCAAAGTGTCGAATAGCAAAATATGATGCTTTTTACATGAAACTCGGCGGATCGTAAAGTGAATATAAAATGAACAGCACAAGCTTCGGGTTGAGAGCAGTCTTGTCTGTTGACTTGGAACTCTGCGTGTCTGGCATGATTTATGGGGGGTTTTTTTTTCCTTCTCGTTTTGTTTTTCTTTGTGTGCCAGAGTTGAGTCTGAGGCATAGAAGAGATTGTAAACTCTCGTCTCTGAGCATCTCCGATGAACAAGTTGATTAAGAAGCCCCTCTCACTCCCCCTCTCTTACAATTCGAATGATGCTTTTCGTGGTATTTGGTTCTTTCTTTTAACAATTGCCAGCGCCTATATCCATTACCTCACTCCAAAAACATCTCTAAGAAGCCGTGACCGCGTCTTACTCGATCAACAACCTCCACAAAGCTTCCGTGTCCACATAGTCGTGGTGGATGATATTCACAAGCCAGCGGTCCTCTTTGATCTCGTCCAACAGCTTCTGGCTGTCTGATCCTCGTCCATACACCTTTGCCCACTCGGCCCAAATATCAAACGCCTCCTCGCTCCAAGCGCGGAAGCTAACCTCTTCGATGATGGTTGGTGTAACAATCTCCTTGCCGGGGAACACTCCCCAAGTCACGGCATTCGTACTCGCGCTCATGACAGCTCGGCCGGAGCCACCGCTGGCATCGGATGAGATGAAATCGCCTTTAGCATTGCTGGCATAGAAGCACACCACTTCCTCAACTTCGGCAGATGTGAGTTTATCGTAGAGAATCTTCCAGTCTGCAGATGGGATGAAGAACTCGACGAATGACTTCTGGAACACGAATCCAGAAGACGGGCCCCATCCAAAGGTGGAATCCGTCGACGGCAAGCCATTGACAGCGGGCTGAGAGGCAACAGTCCACCAGCCCTTTCTGTTCATGGCCTCAAGTTTGGACTTGATGATGGAAGACTCGGGAAGAAGGTCTTCTTCGCTCCAAGGGATGGCAGAAATCTCTCCTCTAATGTGTCTCACAAAGATGTCGTTGATGTCACTAGCTACCTTTGGATGTCCCCAAAGTCTAACGGCCTGTGTGACGGACATGTGAATGCTGACACCGTAGCCGTCAATTTCTCCGTAAGCGGGCGAGCGGGCATCACCAAATCGACCGTTGGGGAAGTCGTCCCACGTCGCCTCACGACCAAGAGCACCCTCGCCTTCAGAAATGGCCAATGTGTTTGCACGAGTGTTGACACTTTCAGCGGGGACACCAGCCTCTGTGCTAGTTGCTTCCCACTCCGGGTGCGTGGCAGCCCTGCCAACAATGACACGGTTATGCGGGTCTGAACCGACAGAGGACTGTCTTCTGCCCGTGCGTGCGTGGCTGGATGAGCGAGGTGGTACATTACCATTGACGCTGATCTTTGGTACCACCAACTGCGCCGCCGCTGCCACAGTCTCATCGACGACGGCTTCCTCGTCCTCAGCAGCATCCGGAATAAGCTTGGTTCTCTCAAGGATGAAGGAGATTGACTTTTCGAGGTTGAGCGTGTAGAAATGGAAGCCCTTGGGGCCCGGGGTCCTGCTTTTGATTTCTCTGATCTGCCCAATCAGCTCGCTAACGATATCAACTCCGACCATTTTGACCTTCTCGTCGTCTCCCTTGACAGCGTTGAGGCGGGCCATAGTCTCTTCCGGTATCTTGGCGTGGCTTAGCTTTGCTGTGCGTTTGATCATTGCATAGCTTTGGATGGGCATCAGGCCTGGCAAGATGGGTATCGTTTTGAAGGCGCCACTAGAGTGGTTTCTCAGAGTTGTTTCGAATTTTTCGTAGGCCTCGATGTCGAAGAATAGCTGGGTCATTATGAAGTCCGCTCCGGCCTGGACTTTCTCGACAAGGTACGGGAGATCGTGTTCAAAGCTTTGGCCTTCGGGGTGGCTTCCGTCGCCGTGGCCCTCAGGATACGCGGCAACACCAATGCAAAAGTAGCTGCCATACTTCTTGCGAATATACTTGACAAGGTCAATTGCCCATGTAAACTCCTCGGAAGAAGCCTGGTCCGGCTCGTCGGCGTCTCGGTACTCGGCGCGGGGCGGGTCTCCTCGCAAGGCGAGAATGTTGCGGATTCCCAATGCTCTCGCATCTTCCAGCGCCTGGTCAATTAGGACCTGGCTCATGTTGGTACATGTGAGGTGGAGACATGTGGTGAGGCCGATCTCGCGCTGGCACAGCTCGGCCAGCTCAAGCGACTTTTGCGATGTCGAGCCGCCAGCTCCCCAGGTGACGTTGACGAAGAGAGGTCGCAGAGCTCTCTCCATTCGCTGAAGACGAACACGCAGATTGGAAAATCCCATTGCCGTCTTCGGAGGGAAAAACTCGAGGGAGAAATACTCCCCATCGGGCGGCAATGCCGCTATCTTCTCGGTAATTTTGTCCATGTTGACTGGGTATAAATGAAGGCCCAAATGCTGCCCTGAAGATTTGTTGACACCGGTTCGAGCGTTCGTTTCGTGTCACTTCAAAAACGTAGAACAGCTAGGATTCAAGGTCGAATGAGGAGTTGATTGATGATTGTTGAGTTAAGCCTGCGCGGAACTCGTTTGCTGGCTGATGATACGTTCGGGATGGATAGGTTGAATCCCCCTTGAAGTCTGTGTCGGTCGGGTTGCACTATCTCGCGGCTACAGTTTCTTCCAGCCGACGGGAGCTGCAAATTGCAGGCGATCTGGCCAATTGAAAACGATGTAGATATGCTGCAAGCCTACGAAGTGTCCGTAGCGCGGTATCCGATGCCCAGAGAGAGGCGTCAATTGACCCAACAAGAGAGTTGCAAGTCTCTGCTCGGGACAAACAAGCAAACGGGAAAGTTTTGCGATGCCGCCGCAAAGGTGGCGGGGCAGCTGCCATTAAGCAGCAGCAATGGCGGGGTTGCGTCCGTTGTCGCTATCGCTATCGCACTGGGGGAGCGCTATGACGCATCCGAAGATCCCCTACAGGGCCGTGTTAGAGCACTGGGGGAGCTCCGATAACAACCGCTGGTGCAAAAAAAAAGTCCGGCGATTTCATATCGACATCGAACCATCCCGTCTATGACACTACATTCTCTTCTTCTTCTTCTTCTTCCACACTTCGTCTCTGCTCAACCACAAAGACTGTTGCGGAAAACTTGACGCCGCAATATGACCGTACCATAATGCACATGCTTCATGGCAGCCGTATGAGCCTCAGAGGAGCCGGGCTGGCTCCTTGCCGCCGGTATATAGCAGCTGGTGCAAATGGGGCGATAAATCGGCCATCTGCCCTCACGCGACACGACCCGCGACGTTTGGCCCGGAGATGGTACGCAGTAGATCTTGTTGCTCTGGACAAGAAATGGCGCCAGGTCTGGGACCAGAACCCTACAAATGGCGAGCCTCATGCCGCCGCATCATCGGATGGCCAAAAGCATAGCTACATCTTGCCCATGTTCCCGTACCCAAGCGGAACTCTCCATCTGGGCCACCTTCGAGTGTACACCATTGCCGATGTGATTGCTCGATACCACACCCTCAAGGGCGACAAGGTGCTGCTGCCAATGGGCTGGGATGCCTTTGGCCTGCCCGCTGAGAATGCCGCCCTGGAGAGAGGCGTTCCACCTGATGGCTGGACTAAAAGTAACATTACCAAAATGAAAAGCCAGCTTGACGTGATGAATGGCAGCTGGGACTGGTCACGGGTAAGTACTACTTCATGATTCATTCGTGAACACGGCCAGTATAGATAGAATTGGGTTAACAGGAAGCCATATTCAGGAATTGACAACTTGCGATCCGGATTTCTACAAGCACACGCAAAAGCTGTTCCTGATGCTTCACGAACGCGGATTGGCATATCAAGCTGAGGCCGAGGTCAATTACGACCCAGTGGACAAGACAGTATTGGCAAACGAACAGGTAGATGCAAACGGATGCTCGTGGAGATCAGGCGCCAAGGTCGAGAAACGAAAATTGAAGCAATGGTTCTTTCGCATATCCGAATTTAGCGAAGAGCTCCTGAAAGAGCTCGACAGCTTGGCCAAGGACGGTGCTTGGCCCGAGCATGTTATCTCTCAGCAGAGAAATTGGCTGGGAAAATCGACTGGTGCTGTGGTCAAGTTCCCCCTTATGGCTCTTGGTAGGGTCAAGATTGATACCGCCCTTGAAGTGTTTACGACCCGGCCCGACACTCTGTTTGGAGTCCAGTATCTTGCCCTCGCCTCCAATCATCCCGTGGTGGCCCAGCTGGCAAAACACGATCCGGAGCTGCAAGCGTTCCTCGATACCCTCCCTGGACTGCCCCCGGACTCCAAAGTCGGGTATCTCTTACCGCATATTCGAGGCATCAACCCTCTCGCCTTTCACGAGAAGACTCCGGATGCTACCAAGGAATCACTGCCCATCTATGTGGCCTCCTATGTATTGGGTGATTACGGTGAGGGAGCCGTCATGGGCGTGCCCGGCCACGACACCCGGGATCATGCCTTTTGGCGAGAGCACAACATCGATGAACCCATTCGAATGGTGCTGACCGCGTCCGAGGACGAATCAACCACGGTGTTGAAGAACGAGCCATACGTCGAACACGGTTACATGACAGAGCACAGCGGCATCTACCAGGGCAAGCACTCCAAGGAAGCGGGAGATATGATGATCCGGATGCTTGAAGGCGCAGAGCTTGCGAAGGCCGGCACAAAATGGCGATTGAGAGATTGGCTCATCAGCCGCCAGCGGTACTGGGGCGCCCCCATACCCATCATTCACTGCGATTCCTGCGGCCCCGTGCCCGTACCGGACGAGCAGCTGCCCGTTCTTCTGCCCAAGGTGGACAATCACTGGGCACAGGGCAAGGCGGGCAATGCGCTGGAGTCGGCACCTGACTTTGTCGAGACTGAGTGTCCTAAATGTAGCGGCCCAGCTCGGAGAGACACCGATACCATGGACACCTTTGTTGATTCAAGCTGGTACTACGCTCGGTTTGCCGATCCCCAAAACCCGAATCAGCTCTTCTCCCCTGAGGCAGCCAAAGCGCTACCTGTGGACATTTATATCGGAGGCGTTGAGCATGCCATTCTTCACCTTCTGTATGCCCGCTTCATCTTCAAGTTCCTGGCCACTACACCACTACTTCCTCAGTATTCTGAGGCGGACGCCCTATCTGCCGAGCCATTCAAGCGCCTTATTACCCAGGGCATGGTCCATGGCAAGACTTACATCGACCCCAAGTCGGGCAAGTTTCTCAAACCCGACGAGGTGGACTTGACAGATCCGTCGAATCCTCTCGTCGTGGCCACAGGAGAGCCTGCCACAGTGGCCTTTGAGAAGATGTCCAAGTCGAAGCACAACGGAGTAGACCCCACCGAGTTCACATCCAAATACGGCGTCGATCCAACTCGCGCGCACATGCTCTTCCAAGCGCCCGTCGCCGATGTACTCAACTGGGACGAGTCCAAGATTACCGGCGTCACTCGCTGGCTCCAGAAGCTCCACGACCAGGTGGTGGCGCTCGCCAAGTCGCCCGAGAAGTCGCCGCCAGCAAAGGAGTATTTCGCCAAGCGAGGGTCGTCGCCCCCGAGCAACGACAAGGAGCAACTGTCCAAGTGGGATTCTGAGACTGCGCTTTGGCGCGAGACGCAGAACAAGATTGAGTCCATCACGAGGGGCTACGAGAAGATTTATGCGCTCAACACGGTCGTGTCGGATCTCATGACGCTCACCAATGAGCTTGTTCAGCAGAAACACGCAGACCAGGGCATCAGGAGACAGACGGCAGACGCCATTGTGCGCCTCATGGCGCCCATCACGCCCGCTTTTGCAGAGGAGTGCTGGAGCCTTCTTCACCCGTCCAGCGGCTCCATCTTCAAGACGACCAGCTTCCCCGTGCAGGACGGCAGCCTGCCGCTGCTCCAGGCGGTGCACATCAAGTGCGCCGTGCAAATCAACGGCAAGCTGCGCGCTACGGTGACCATTCCGCGCCCGCCCAGCGACTTGCAAGGCGATGCGCTGCGCGACTGGCTGGTGGATGCGATATTGGAGACGGAAGAAGGTAGAAGCCGGTTTAGCGAGGGTAAATACAATGTGCGGTCGGCCAGGAGGACGATTCCCGTGGATGGGGGAAAAGTTATCAACTTTGTACTATAGAGCAGCGCCTGTGTGACACGATAGAACGGATACCCCAACTCCGTAGATCTTATAGACAATGGACATGTATGTATGACATGGCATATTTACTGTAGGTAGCCAGCCTCTTCTTACTCTTGCTCAGTGGGTATTAGGTGGCGCCTCTGTGGAAGGCACCACAAAATCTAAAGTCTGCACTCAAAAAGCAGTGTGGTCTGGGATCTAATCTAGTCACGGTGCCTCCTCTCTTCATCTGGAAGAAGTCTCTGTTCCTCGTCGCTGGTCTCCTTGCCTCGGTAGATGACGTAGTGCTGCACGATGAAGATGGTGTCAAACACCAAGCTGCAGTTGCCAAGCGCCAGCTTGATCGGGTTGCCCGTAACGCCGCTCCAGTCGTGCTGCAGGTAGCCATCGATGCCGAGCTGGGCCAAGCTCAAGACTCCCCCGACGATATCGAGGATGATCTGCCAGATGCTCCAACCGCGCGTGCTCTTGTTGCGGTAGTTTGCGAGGATCTGCGGCGTGTACTTGACCAGCGAGACCAAGAGCTTGACATAACCGACGGCGTAGGCAATATCCAGCTCGCACCAGTCGGTGGCCGGGTTCCCAGACGGCGTCGCGCCTACGATGATCCAGGTGATGAGGAGGCCCAGCGCAGAGCCAGCAATGATGCCGGTGACGAAGCGGCTGGGGCGGGTGCCGGCGCTGGGCTCGAAGCCCCAGAGCGGGCGGAGGAGATACTGCGAGGCGGTGATGATGCTGAGGACGAGGGCGTGCAGCGCAAAGGTGATGTCGTTGAAGGCGACGGTGGGGAGCAAGCCGTTATGGCGGGCGGCGTACTGGCTCCGCACAACGGGGGAGTAATACAAGGCAACGTTGGAAGCGAGATACGCGGCGAAACCTGGAGCACAAAGGAGGAGCAGAAGGTTAGTTGATCATCATCGATGGAGTATGGATGGATATGATGATGTGAGATAACGGGCGCATTTTGGGGGAGAAACCCAAAAACCAGCGCCTTGCAACAACATACCAATGATGTTGAGGGTAGGAAAGTCGGCCGTGGTGCCGGACGTGGAGCGGCGCTGCCAGTTAAGCAGCGGCTGGGGGTAAAAGGAGAGGCTCCAGGCGAGCGTGTAGATCCAGCCAAAGAGGGAGGCCAGCAAGGGCAGGAATGCGGCCATGGTTTGTTTGTCTCGTTCCTCTGCCCTTGTTGTTTGTTGTTGACGTTGTTGCTAACTAACGGTGTTGCCGATGCGATGACGGCTTTCGGGCCTGGAGGTTATTGAGGCGCCGGAGTACCTGGCGATGGTTGGTCTTTGATGCAAGCCACCGTCCCGGATCGGTCCGGCAGCGGCGTTCTTTTTGAGGATGTCAAAGGAGGTGACGACGAAGGTTATTTCGGCATCGGATTCGGGATTTCGATCTCGATGTTGGCTTGCTTCAACGAGGGGAAGGTTGAAGGTTGAAGGTGGGAAATTAGATGCGAGAGGTATGGAGGGATGACAAAAGTCCCGTGGTCTCGCGTTGGGAAGGATCTAACGAGGTACCGATTGCAGCTTGAGGGGTATGGAGCGGTACTTTGAGTGCGCCTGTTTTTTGCGCGATGCGATGCGATGCGATGCGATGCGCTACGATGACATTTTGCGAGCAGAGACGCGATTGCATCATTTCCAGCTTCGATGACCAAGTATGCAGGTACTGGGTACTCTATAGTCTGAAAGTGGTACCCTGCTATGCATGCTATACGCTGCGGAGGAAAAAGTATTTGGACAGGAAATGAAAGTACCTCGTATAAGCCGCTCTACTAAGGTACCTGGTAAGGCAGTCTGACCTAACCTGGAGTAAGGGCAGAACAGTTGAAAACCATAGAATTATGACAGGAGCTGTTATAGAAAGCACTTGTACAACTCAAAATATATATATACGAAGTCACTACTGGGAGGAATTGATCTCGTATAAGCTCTGTCCTCTCAGTACCCTAAATGACGTCAGCATGTTGGTGTTTGAGTACTGAAGTCTTCAGCTGGTATTACTTCTCCTACAGTCAGGGGACAAAAGTCTGCGAACGGAAAAAAATAAAAATACACCAAGTCTAGGAGGGGATAGTCTTTTGCAGCTTCAGTCCACCACAGTTACTGCAGGATTGAGTATTCTAGGTAATTATTACTAAAATATAAAATACCTATTAATTGTTATTACATTTTAATTTTTATCATTGGCATAGATATTTTCTAGATTTAATTATTATTTTTTGAAAACTGTGACTTTTGGTGGTATTCAGCATAGCGTTCGCAGACTTTTGTCCCATAACTGTACTATCTGTAGATGGCCCAAACCGATATAATTGCCTCTTGACAATTCCATAAGAGATCTGAAATAGCCAATTCAACGGGCTAGAGCATTATAGTCATAGTGATACGCTCATATGCTCGACAAGCTTACTACTTACGGCTTTCCCTGGTCCATTCGTAGCGTATCCCGAAAATAGTCCACACGATAACTTCACCATCAACTATAATTAGCGTTTACACGAAAAGTCATATCCAAAACTCGGTAACACGGCTATCCTGACGGTAGTCGGTGGCAGACGGGAATTAAAAAAAAGGGTGTTGGACTAGCTGGTAAAGGAGCAGCTCGTGTTGATATCAGCAGCCACCGGCTCACCATGTTCGGAATAAAATTTGTCTGCAAAGCCGAACTCGACTGCCATCAAAGCCATGATAGCGGCACTTGTCAGTCATTGAGTCACCGCTATACCGAGACTCATCGAGTCATTTCATTCATTAAATTCCGTCACTCGGAACACAACTTGAATATCCACCCACCCATCCATCCGAAAACCCCGGGCATAAAATGATTCGGAATCGGATCACCGAGAAAATCTCCTTTGTTCTGGAATTCTACCCAACGCATTGCTGCATGATACATGGATGGATGTATGAATGTACAGGTAACAAGCAGTGTTCAGCCCTGTAAGCAGATAAACATCTCTAGCTGGCGGGTACTCGATACAGCTCGGATCACACGGACCGATACAGTATCAAACATTCCCGTCTCTAGAAGAAAAAAGAACAGAATAAAAAGATATTCTTTTTTTCTCTATTGCGTTACATTCCGCAGCCCCTTTTTACTATACCCTCGGCATTGAAAAACAAGGCCAGGCCCAGGCATCGTGCGTGCATGCCCGCGTATCTCGCGTGTTTTTTCCTGCCAAGAGTCTCCTTGTCGGTCCACCGTTTCCGAGATATTCGCTATCAGCGGGAGTGGCAATGGTGTGAGGCTTGGCGTGATCGGACGACGGTTGTCGCAGATCCATGGATGGCAACATGCACTAATTGCAGCAAATAAGGCAGAAATAGCGGACCGCTGTCTCTTTTGTATTGATTGTAATTTTTTAATTAATTTTTTTTTGAGACTTGCTTGTTGGGGCGTAGCTCATCTAGACGAGGATGGATGCGTCCAAGTGCTGTCAGCTATAGCCGACGAATAAGGATGCGCAGATGCGTGAGGTCTCGAGAGTTCAGCTGTCGTCTTGGCCGCTCTGGTGCAGTAGTCTTGATCGTTTTTGATGAATGCTGCCCGTTTTGGGTGGCTTAGTTACCAGCTGAGATAAAGGGATGGAGGAATGCCCAAGGCTGATAGATGGGCGGACGAGTTGGAGATGCGCATCAAGGCTAGACTACGGAGTATTGCGAGAAAAGTGGCTGGCTGTGGCTTTCCAGCTGCCAAGATGTCAGTCAATCAATGTATGCAAATGCACGATTGCCCTTGTTGATGAAACAGAATCCACCTTGAACCATGCACAGTATCTACAGTATCATCAACCCCTATCAGAGGCATTAACTATTCGTATTAGGTAGCTACGGAATGATTGCCCGTTCAATATGCTTTGCGGAAGCTGGGTCACCGAGTCCATGTCATCACTAACATCCATCGCCCTCACTAAGATCATCACTAAAGTTCATCTCCTAAGGATGCTTACATGAGATTGAACGAGAACGATTAGAGCTCCGCTACTAAACTTTTTCACTTTCACCAACATCTGACTAGCAAAGTCAGCAGTGACCCAGATCAGTCCGAACCAGTAAGCATTTCGCGAGCCCTATTGCATCCTTATCATCGGAGATTCTTCGTTGTCGGGCAAAAAAACACATCCATGACACAAAACTGGTGAGCGCCCAAAAAAAGCATCAGCAGACTTGACGTGTAAATAACACTAGCACAACCAACTACACACACCCAACACGTATTGTATAGATTGTATTCACTACCATTAGGCAACCAACAACAACTCATTCAATCATATTCATGCACATAACAATAGAAAATCTTTCCAAGCACAACGACGTAACTGTACAGACACAACATACTATCAACCTCTACACAGCCCTTCATACATCCAGCCCACCACCACCCCGGTCACACACATCATCAGCCATCGTCGCATCACCCTAGCCACCTCTCCATCGTCAGAATCGGGCCAGACTAACACCCGCCGCATGCCACTAACGCATCAACGTAAACAACATTCGACCAGACCCCTAGAAAAAAAAACAACGCCACTCCCACCAGCCTAAGCCCAACCCGACAACACCTGCGTCCCGCTCCCAAACGGCCGACCCGAGCGTTCGAATGCCGGTGACGTTTTATCCTGCCCTGGTCCTCCATCCCATCCAATTCAATCAAACGGGCTGAAGCCTCCACCGTTGATTCGCCTGACTATCTATCCTTCTTACATGGTTGCTTGGTCTCTTTTTTCCCTCGGGCGTTTTTCCATTGGCTGGCCGGCGCTGCCACCCGGATATGGTGGACATCCCTTATTTCCCTTTTGGCTTTTGTCCTTTATCCTTCCCCTCGGCTTTTGCGACGTGTGAGGCTCACGGTGTGAACACGCCGTTTTATTTTATTTGTGGGCTTTCCGATGTACGGACGGGCTAACTTGAGTCTATTCCTGGGCAACTTGAGCTCTGGGCGAGAAGTGATTTAAATAAGCATTGCCTCCTCCCTCGTTGTATATACTCTTGTGCTTTAGATCCATATACACTAAAAGAATCACTTACATCTTTTATATATACGTCTTTGTTTGATACACACTTGGCTACAACCAGATATATTCGTGCCATCAAACTTGATTTACATCATATCATCACATATACACCACTTACACCAAATCTCACACACAATGAGCTACCTCAGCTACGTCTCATCATTACAACGCAGCTCCCAAATGTCTGCTGCCCCAACCACACAAACACCAGCAGCAGAGATGCCCTCACCATCAACATCATCATCAACACCAAAAGTCGGCTTCATGTCCCTCCCCCTGGAGCTCCGCTTCCAAATCTACGACCACCTCCTCTCCATCCCGCCTCACCCAAAATCCTCCTCCCACCACCACCTCTCCTCCTACGCCCAGCCCTCCGAGCACGTCTATCCCGCCATCCTCCTCGCAAACCGCCAGATCAACTGGGAGGCCACTCCATTCCTCTACTCGTCAAACATGTTCGTCGCACACCCAACCCTGCTCGCGACGTTCCCTCGTCTGCGCAACTGGTATCCTCCTATGCGAGAGGCCAAGACGCTGGTGCCCATGATCCACCGCTTCCACGTCCAAGTTCGTCTCGACTTGCCCCTGCCGTACGACCGCAAGGCCGTCGCGGAATCTTTCTCCGGGCTGGACGAGCTGTCTATCGACCTTGTTCAGTCCATGTTCTTGGGCGTCGACTGCAACAACTTGGCGGTGTTTGATGCCGTGCGAGGCGTCAAGAACGTGTACATTAGTGGAAGCACGACTGGCTTCGAACACTACATTGCTTGGCTGGTCGATGCCATGAAGAGTCCCTTGGGAGCTGAAGTTGCCCCCTATGAGCCGCAGGAAGATTCTCCCTGGGCACACATCTGGAGCGGACACGCAAATCTCGTCCGTACATCAATACCCCAGATCGAGAAGCAAGAGTAAAAGAAGATGTGAATACCTAGGTATGTATGCAAACACCCCTGTTGATTCATTCATTGCAAATGGCAATTGGCTAATATGTCGAAAGCAGGAAAAACACTTTTATGTTGCGTTGAAAACTAGGTATCGCTATACATCTACCCATCAAAACACCCACTTCTCTCTCTTCGAAATCAAAAGTCCTCTAAGGCTCCTCCTCCAAACAAAATTCCTCTTTTTTCTTTTTGCCTTGGCTATACAGCCCCCCTCTAGTCCTGTATCCCATGTCTAGGTCTAAAAGGTCATCTCATACATTCGACGGAGGAAAAAAAAAAAACCAACAACAGCCGCAGAGGCAAACCAAGAAAGGATCACAACAAAGCGTCATGTCCTTTTCCTTTTTGCGCGCAAGATATCCCTTGTCCTTAGCTCTTCTCTTCTATATCCCTCATGGTCTTTCTTCTTTCTTCTTTTTCTTTTTCTTCTGGGTACACACGGTTCGGGTTCGTGTTGATAGAAACACAAGGGAATAAAAAGGGTTCTGAGAAAACGGAAAGGTAGAATAGGAATAAAAAAACAATAGAAGCAAGTATACAAACAACTCGCCCCTTTCGTGATGCAGTATTTTCACCCAAACGCCTATTCTGATGCATCGTATCATCGGAGAGAAATCATACATTGCTCCCCTCGAGTGTGGTTTTGACGATGCACGTCTTTTTTCTTTTTTCTTCTTTGCTCGTTCTTGCTTTCCACCTCACGTCGTCAATTCTCTTCTTACTGCGCGGCTTGACCGCCACCACCGATGATCTTGGGGAGTGATCTCCATCCCTTCTCGTTGGGCAGCTTAACCTTGCCAAAGTCTTCATCGAGGTCGAGGATGATCTTCAGCGCATTCCTGCTGCGGGCAAAGGGGCTGGAGTCCAGCTGCTTCGACTTCAACGAGGACAGGGCATCAGACATGCCGAGGTGCACCTTATCCTTCTGCGCCGATCCGGGCATGGGCAGCATAGTCTGAAGAACCTCATACGCGGCCAGAGTGAAGCCAAACTGGGGCGATGATCGGAAGATACGAGCCGGGCCACCCTTGAAGAAGGCCTTGAAGCCCTCTTCCTTCCAGATGGTTTGTGCGCAGTGTCGCAGTCCGTTGTACGAAGCCTCGCCCTTGCGAGCCTCGACCTGGAGACGGGTCTTGATGACATCGCAAGGCGTCGTCAGGTAGGCCGCGGGCATACCGGCAATGGCACCAGCAGTCAGGAGCTGCACGACGCCCAGCTTCTTGGTCGGTGACTCGCCAAAGAAATCCTTCTTGAGATGGCTGTACGTGGGGAAATAGATGGCCGAGAAGGGAACGTCTCGCAACAGACAGGCAGACGCACCCTTGTACAGACCCACGAGACCGAGGTTGCGGACAATCCACATGGCCGATCGTTTGGGCGTGCCCTCGACGGTCTTAGCGACTTCGCCCTGGATCTGCAGACGAATCTTGACAATCTCGAGAGGGTTTGTGAAGACCTAGATTAGAAAAAAGAACGTTAGTTAGGCGAGAGCTCATGCGTAATGGTTACAGTCAGAGTCAGATGTTCCAAACTTACCACTTGACAACCACCGGCGGTACCACCAGCGACAATCTCGGCCCACAGGGGAATGCCTCCTTGCTTGTCGGTCAAACGACCGCGCACCAAATCATTCACCGTCAGCTTGATGGCCTTCTCCGGCGCAACACCAACCAGCTGGGGCAGGACACCCGAGTACAGGCCGCGGACACCTTCGTTGCGAATGACCTTTTGGAAGCAGTCAATGGAGTTCTTGTACAGGCGCTGTCCGGGCTGCGCTCCACGCTGGTTCTGCAGACGAGTCTTGACAAGATCGATGGGGTACACCATGAAGGCACCAAAGGCACCAGCCACACTGCCCAGACCAAAGTTGTACGCCGACTCAAGGACCTGGTGCAGGACGGCACTGCCCTTGGAAGCGACCTTATCGACCGTCTGGCTGGCTGTGTCCAAAACGTCGTACATGGGGTTGCGCCATGAGGGATCCAGAACCTTGGCGAAATCGCGGAGGCCTAGGCGACCAGAAGGCTCGTCCAGGCTGGCAAAGTGGAAGAGGATGTCGGCCTCCATTGGTGTGAAGAGGCCGAATCGCGTGAGGCCGGATGCCTCGTTCATGAACTCGGACCTGGTAATCTTACCATCCTTGGTCTTTGAGACGGCGCGGCGCAAAATCACCTCGACCAAGTCCATCTCCATAATCATATTCTGGAACGCTCGCACGTTGGCATAGGAGACCTTGCTGCTGGCCGAGATGTTGCACAGGGTGTGCAGGTTGTTCAGCAGATGGTCCGACAGCTTGTGTCTCGCCGTCTCGCGAATGATGCGCTCAAAGTCCTCCGGGTTAATGTAGCCGTCGCCATCCTTGTCGAAGCGGTGGAAGGCCTGTCGAATGCGCTCGCCCTGGAGGCCACGCAGCATCTGCGAGAACTGCGCATAGTTGAGGTGGTGGCGGTTCTTGTTTGTGCCAATGTACAGCTTGGCCCATTCGCAGTCCCAATCGAAGGGGATGTTTTCGGGGCCCTTGTTGAGCTCGTAGAGGCGCTTGAAGTCGTCGTACTTGACAATGCCGGTGCGGTCGACGTCGAACAGTCGGAAGGCAATTTCGTATTCGGCGTCGGGCTTGAGCAGGAGGTTCTCAAAGACACTCCAGTCGGTCAACGAGACGCGGCCGGTGCCTTTGTTGTCGGCGACGCCAAAGAGGATCGAATATTGTTCCCGCTTGATCTTGTGCTGTTTGCATGCGATGCCTTGTTAGTCACTGGTCCCGCAACTGCACCGATATGACTCCGATCTCCATACAAACAGAGAAAAAAAGGAAAAGGGGCCTCCAAAAAGTCGGAGAATGGAGGGAAAAAGACAAAGGACAAGAGAAACATGGACTCAATGGCAAACTCACATAGTCCTCATCCGTGGGCGCAATCGCATTGATAAACTCGTCCGGTCCCAGGTACAGCTCGCCTGTCTCAGGGTCCTTGATCGCATGGCTGTTGAAGCGAGCCTTGGTTTGCGCCGAGAGCTGCGCAGGCTCCTCGCCGCCAACCAGGCTCTCCTTGACAGCTTCCTTGACGGTTGAAACGCTCGCCATCTTGGAGAAAAGTAGCAAATCCGAATCTCTGCTCCAAAAAACAAACAAAAAAAGTGCCCGCGGGGAAGACGGGATAAAAGTTGTTGGCTTCTTGTGGAGGAAGAAACGGCGAGGCTGTGGAGCTGGATAAGTGGGAAAATCGGGGTCTGGTACGACGGGGGGACGAAAAAAAAAGCGCCAAAAAAGAGCAAACGCCTGGAAAATGTCGGAGATGAAGCCCCTCTATACCGGATTCCCCTCTATCTGTATTTCTAAGTCTATCATGCAACAAGAAAAGGAAAAAAGAGGAAAGGAGGAAAAAGAGAGAGAAGTGAAGCGTCACAGGATCGCGAAAGAAGCGGCGGGTAAAAGTACGAGGATGGAAAAGAAAAAAAATTTATATTACTCCTGATGGATGGAAGCCAATTGACGGATGGACGGCTGCAAGGTTTGGCGAGATGCCACCTGTCGATGCATGTACCTGGTACTGTGTGCGCCATGTTTCCTCCCCCTGGCCGCCACTGAACAGCTAAATTGCACAGCGGTCAGAAGATGCTGAAAGGCGCCACGTGAGCATCAAAGAGCGGCGGACGACCTGTTTAGTACTCTGTACTTGACACGGAGTATTCCACGACGACATGTACTGATACTCCGTGCCTGTGCCAGGGGACTAAGCCTTGCCAGGTACTTGGTTCCATTCTAGGGCTCCCGAACACCAGCTGATGAGATGTGCGTTTGGTACGCCCTTGACGCCGTACCTCGTGCATCACAACGGGAAACCACCCACATGACTTGCTTGTACTCTCTGAGGGATTAAATTAGAGTCCATATCATAAATAAACACATCAGAGGACGTAAAAATGGCAGATTGCAAAAGAGTATGCGATAAGCCTGGCTCTGCAGATTACGCCATCTTCCCTCAACCCGGAGGTACAGGTACTTTCCGGCTTCTGCCGTTTGCCAGCACGAGCATTCGTACATGCACCTCAGACAGCTGACATCAGATCCTGCAGTCCAACAAACCGTCCCAAAACGCCCCTGTGTTCAGGTTTGACGATGCTTAATATTCTCTTCCACCACCGAATTACCCCGACTTCTCGATGCTGTTGCCAGGTAGCAATTTACTCCATAACGGTCCGTATACACTCCGTAAATTCTCCAAGATTACAATGTTTCGTTTGGCACTAGCAAGCTGCTCAAATCTGGGGTCGGGGCCAGTCGGAGATGATTCGGCCAACCCGGCGCCAATTAAGTACCAGCTACCAACAGGCTGCTGGCATTCAAAGCAGTTTTGGTATGGTAATTGACCCGTCTAGCTGGGCTGGCCTCAAGTCAAAGCACTGTGTAAACCCCCAAGTATCTCCACGGATTTAGGCTATAAATGTACAGGTACCTCAGCGTGGGAGAGGACAACAAGGTGCTAAGAAGAAGGCTGGTTCCAGAAGACACAGATTTGCTTTCCGGCCGCCACCCGGGCCGGTCTGACTCCCGGTCGCGACTCTAATGAGTTTGGTGCCATCTACTCCTTGGCAGTGGTGTGCAAATTACTGTACTGCTGTCGCTATCAATCAGTAGATAACATCCATTGATATCGAGTCATCTGGCATGCAGCATGGAAACAGCCAGCCAGCAATTCTGTTCCGTAGGTCCGGAGCATTCCGGAGGCCCGGAGCTGCGTGCATAAACGGTGAATTCGGCGGTCAGCAACACACGATATATTCAAGCATGGAGTAGCCGCTGCGCTACAGACGCAGTCTCCAATGGCACTTCAGCAAGCGTCCGTCCGCTCATTGGGTTCTTTCGGTTGGCAGAAGAAGAAAAAAACGGGATCCATAATGTAATGCCCAAATAAATAACAGGGCGGTATTAATCCATACAACTTTCTTCAGTGTGATATTATCAAGGCCAGAATCTTTCCCCCAGCTTTGGCGAAGCACATGTCCCTCCCTAGTGCGCCATGCCGACCCTTCCTGTTTTTGCTTTATCCATTATTATCCCATCTTCCCCCTCCAGCGCCTGCGTGGTATATATAAGTCCATCCATTACCGCCAGTTCCAGAGCAAGCCACCAACGCCAGACAGTAAAACAACATAGCTCAAGAAGAGTCAGAAAAACAAAAAGAAGAAAATTCTCGTCCAGAATGTGTGATGTGTGCGTGTGCGTGCGTCATTGGCTTCGTAAGATCGCCTGCAATCCCCGAAACAGAGAACAACAAAAATGAAATCGTAGTGAGCAAGGTCGGGTTCGAAAATTAATAAGGAATCGCATCGCAAAGCACGGTGGTATCATGTAGCCACCTCAGTGGGCCGTGTGGTGACATCAAAACGAAAATTACAGCAGACAAATGCTCGGGGCGCCTCATTCTCATCCTTCTATGGAGATGAGACGGCTCGCATACTGCAGTTCGGTAGCACTTGGGACGCGGACTGGCTGCAGGCGACGAACAGGTGTCGAGTGGTGCGGGAGCGTGAACCCAGCGTCGAGGGCGTTCTGGACCTGAACTGACGCCTCTTTGAATCGCTTCTCTCGATATTTCTCAAACACGGCTCCGTGGTGCTTGACAGGGTTTTCACAGCACTCAATCATTATTGTCACCAGCGATTTGAGCTGGCTCCATGTATAGCCTGAGTAGTGAACGTGGCGCTTGGTCTGTGTAATTTTTGTCAGTCAATCATTGTCGGATATCTGTAAAGTTGAGAAAAAGAGAAACTCACCCATTCGCCCTTGTTCAAGATGAGCCTAGAGAGGCAGTGTGCACCGGCAGCAAGAAAGCTCGGGGGTGAGGCCACAAAGCGCTCATCCATAATAGTGAGCTCCAAGAAATATTTAGCCAAAGTTCGGGTATCGAGATCATAGTCGTCGGCCTTGCTGACTCGTCGCAAGAAGCTCATGGGGCCTGGCCATCCCAGCTCAAACCCGAGCATGCTAAGCATGAAACGCTCAGCCTTTAGGATATCCTCCGTTGTGTAACCGCTGTCCACCATGTAGACTATCTCGTCTAATGACGGGCAGTTGATTTCTTCGTACTTGGACGCAACCAAGATGGCCGTGGCCCCCACTAGCTGCAGCTTTCCGATAGAAACAATCTTGCAGGACAGGAACCGGTCGATGTAATTGACAGTAAGGAAAAGTGTCTCTGGCAAGAGATTGAAGCGGTGATGCACTTGCACCAGCCAGTCCATAAGGACAGTCCGCATGGACCACTGGATCTCAGTTTGCATTTCCATATAATGGGCATTAGGGAGCATCTTCATCTGCACGAGGGGGTCAGCGATCAGCCGCGGGCGAATCCTGGAATGACTGGGTTGGTTTCCTTACCTCCATTTCTCTCAAATACTCAAAAATCTCCTCGCCGTACTCAGCAACCATGCTGACATCCCACATCTCCTCGTCAATCTCCTCCGGGGTTATGGTCTGCTCGACCTCGATTCTAGCTTCGTCTAGTTCACACTGCACACGGCTGGTTACTCGTGGGGCGAGAATGGTCGTGGCGTTTCCTAACGTCATGTCGCGGGATCGAGTCGAATGAGCCGTCGTGTAACCCTGATCTTGATCGTCATATTCCTCATCCTCTTCGTCCCAGTATTCTTCGGCTTCGGAAAGTGCGAGAGTGAGGCCCTCTTTGTAAGTTTCGATATTAATGGCGGGTTCCTCGGAGATATTCGGGAGCTTAGCCAACACCTCAACATGGCTGTCGTCGTGATTCACGTCTGCACGTGGGGCCTCCTCAGGTGGGCACTTGAGCGAGTCTAGATAAGAATCGTCGCTGTTCAAGAAATCTTCAATCAGGGCAGGCATTGCTAGAGGTTCGATATCGATTTCAATGAGATTTGGCCGATTGGGAACGCGTTCGATCTTCTCAATCTTCTCGACCTTTTCGACCTTGCTCTGGGTTCTCCGCAGGGTTGGTGGTTGCTGTTTGAGTTGCGGCTGGCTCTTGTGATGACGAGGCTGCTTCGAATGCGCCTCGGGGGCGGCTTGGGCGGAGGAACTCTTCTTTTGCGTAATGCCATTGCTCTTGGTCTTGTTGCTGTGTAGCTGGGGGATATCGATGTCCAGTTTATAAGCAGACTCTTTGGCAGGAATGTTTGCGGGCTTCTTCTGCAGAGGCTCCGCACGAGCTTCCGTCGTCGTGAGCTTGGATTTGTTGCCTGCCAGAGCTGCGGGTCGCTGTGCAGGTCGGGAGAGAGAATCTTTGCTAGTCTTTACCGCGTTTTCCTTATTCAGAAAGGATGCGGACGCGTGATTCGTGGACACCATGGCGGCCTTTTTGATACCCTTGGCCTCGTCACCACGTCCTCCCAGAGACTTGGACACGTTTGTCACATCACCAAAGGCAGCACGTTTAGCGGGGCCTTTGAATCCAGCCACAGGGACTGCCAGAGCGGTACCAACAGCTCCTGCTGATTTGTGGCGCTGATGAAGGAGTTGCTGCATGTTCTCGCTGCCGCGCGGTCTAAAGGGCTAGATGAAGGAGATAAAGGGTCAGTATGGCTACAAATTGAACCAGGGTTGCATGATATACGATAGATGGAAAGGAAAGGAGTGCAAAACGTTGAGCCAAGGAGCCATTTTGCCAGTCTCTGTCATGTTTCTAACATACCCGTGCGTCCATTATGAGAGAGGCCGTCTGCGCCTTGCTTTCGAGCCGTTAAGGATAATGTACACTGATCTGGTAGAATGCGCGAAATAAAGTTATGCGAATCAAGGCGAAAAGGCGGCGTAGCCTTTCCACTGATTGACCCGCGTCGGGATATCATACAATAAAGCTGTCCGTGGCGTGGTGTCCAGGATGGTCCGAGATTCCAGCGTCGCACTTCGGAGACAACGGACTCCCAAGGATTATCAGAACAAATTAGACGGTGACGCAAAATCACGTCAAATTGAAGACCCAGTACACAGCCTTGGCTTGTCGACCATACACGGGGGAAAAAAGAAAGCGGGAAAGGGGCGAGAACCTGATGAGTATTTCGTACAAATGGAGACAAAAAAAAAGACGATGTGGATTTGGGGAAGAAGGGAAACCGCCCCAGTTGGAAAGGAAAAGATGCTGCTCTCGTACTTCTGGGCCCTGGTCTGTCAAATTCCCCTCAGCCGCTGAGAAGGTGCAAGGTGGAAATTGGCGATAGCGACAACGACAGGGAATATGCGCCAGCTCTCGCTTGCAACTTGGTACGAGATGCAGGCAGCAGGAACAAAAAAAAACTGAACGATCGCCGTTTGGAGGACGTGCGTTGTTAGTGGTTGGAGGCTGGGGAGGAGCCTGGAATTCCGGGGGATTTAATTAATTGGTCCCTGGTGGTGAGAAGTGCCAGAGTCTGTGGTGTATTTTCCAATGTTTATTTGTTTATCCCCAAGCGCTGCAGACGCTTTAGCGCAAGAAGCCCATACGAGTACTGTAGCTAGGCTGGAGCTTCGCTGAGCTACCGCGGCGTTGGGGGTCGGCATGCGCGCACGGGCCATCATGCGAACATGTCGCGTCATTTGCCTGTCGTCCCGGAGATGACGATTATCCGGGGGGTTGCGTGTAGCATAGAGAGACGTACCGCCGGGCCGCTAGTCCGGTTGCGGCGCCCGGACGATCTCGTCGCGTCTCACTTGAGATGACGAAAATCCAATGAGTTTCACTTTTGCGCAGATGCAGCAGCACCCGCGGGTGGTGATGGCCTCTAAGTCGTGTCAGCGTCTGCTGAATATCTTAGCGATAATGGCTTTGACTTTTCTTTACCGGAATCACGCCGCAGCGGCGAAATTGCGACCGGCGCATTTGGGCGCCTCAGACGCGTTAGGGCTCTCATCAGAAATTGCGCCAGTATAACACGTGTTCACGTGATGAGACGCTGCCACTTAAAGTGCTCTTTTGACTCCCCCCACTCTGAACGGATTGAAACATGAACATGCCTCAGGCAAGGGAAGACGGTTCGAGGACTGGCGAGGAACGAAAAGGGCGCTCGCGCTTCCGTTCGAGGCGCGATTGAGACATGTCTTGCAGCAATGCGGCTGGCGCTTCGATCTGGTTTTTGCGACGCCCCGTGTTGTAAGCTCGGCAGTTAAAGTGTGAGCTACTGAGCTACTAATAGGCGATAGTCCTTCCGGCCAGGCCGCTTCGTTATTTTCGTCGCAAACCCCATGCGAGCAATCTGCGCTTGAAATCCGATGATATCAAAGCCGGGCGCGATGAATTGCGACAGAGTGCGGCGGCGATGATGGCCTTTTGACGCAGCAATTGCGCTGGCAAGGCCGTGGAATCGACGGAACCGGGTGTCGCGACGACCATTGAATGCCATTCATCAAAACCCCCTCATCCAGCCTCTCTGAGCAAGGTTGCACTAGTCGACCCAACCTTACGTCGCAATGCTCGCCTCAGCCACGATTGTTCTATTCCAGATTCCTGGGCATTGAGCTAACCTACCGTGATAACCGTTCGAGCTCGCGTGCTGCTGCCCTTTGGTGCCGAGTCGCTTGTTGTTGAGCTGAGCCGCCTGTCGCAAGCCTCCCTGGATAGATCGCCTGGCTGCTCATTTCAGCTTCAGCCGAACAACACCGTGTCTTCCCATCATGAACCTGTCGCAAACACTAACGAGCATCTCCCTACCAGATCAAGGCCGTGACAAGCCCTTCTTTATAAATTGGCGTGTGCTTCCAACCACCATTGCGCAAATTTAAACCCCCGTTGCGGCTCAAATGAGCGATTTGGGGCATGTCCCGTGCGAGTTTTGACGATATGATATCATATCTTACCCATTTTAATATCGCCACCGTGAAGAGGAATTCGTTATCCCGAGCTGCGTACTTTGCACAGGCACAATGTTTTACATGTCCACTACGCACAATATCACGACTTTGCGTTTTAAATCTAGTCAACTAGTCATCTAGTCATCTATCAACACCATCGAGCAGGGCTTAAACAAGAAGCCAGCGCTTCAAGAGGCCAGCCCTGACTGAGCAGCGAACACAGGTGCTTTGTGCGTGCCGATCCGGCCGCAACATGGTTTGCTTCTCTTGTTTCAAATTATGCTAGTGTCGGCCGGCGCCACAATGGTACTGAGTTCAACGATGGCGTACTTGTAGATACCGGGACGGCTCTGCCACGCAGTTGACAAGCAGCAATGCCTCTGCTGCTAACGGAGAATTGTACATACCCAATACCTTACATACAGCCTCGATGGCGCATACTGCGGCAACACGGGAAGCAAGCCTGGTACGACGCCGCATGTGTGCTCCGTGTCCCGTGCCCGTACCCGTACCAAGTGTGTACGTCCGCGTAGAATCAGGAGATCTGATGAAGGGGGGCTCGTAAAAGCAGGCTGCGAAGAGTGAGTGAGTGCATGGCAGCGACGAGGTCCGCAATTCGTTGGGAAAGCAGAAAACAGCCGTCCCATCATCACTCGCATTGCCAAAGGAATAACAACGCACACTTCGAGCCCACAACACCGGAGCTGTTGTATCGCAGGGCGGGCTCTCATTGGGACGCTGCTCTGCATGCATTATCCGGCCTGGGGCACAAATGCAGGCGATCATAAACTTTGGCCACTGCCGCAAGGCACACACACAGGAGAGGAGAACGGGGCCCAGCAAAAATGCTCCTGTCCCGTTGATGCTTGGGAGCCACCGTTCTGGCGCTGATTCGGCACACATCTTGTCCACCCAACCGTGTATCCACAAAGCCTCTCAGCGCATGCATCCAGGCTTGCGCGGGGGGAGAAATAAAGCGGTGACTGATGAGAGACGGTTGTTCGTCCTTGTATGTACTGTGCAGCATTGATGCGGCGTTCACCCTAGACTTAAACTGAGCTGGCGTCAATTCTACTGTACAGTACATGTAGTCTATGTGTTGAAGCCTTGGGACTGTCGGTGTTGGTGTTGGTGTTGACAGGTTTGTGAGAGGCATCTATCTCTCAGGGTACATGCGTTCAACTCCATGCGACTACCGCTGCTATCCTACCGCGATGAGGTGAACCTTACTGTATCAGCACCAAGAAACAAGAATGAATAAGGAAAAGAGGGAGGCTTGTCATGGCAAACTGGGCGCACGCTGGCTGCAGAAGACGACCAGCACGGACGCCTGCGTGCTGCCCGACCTCAATGTAATGCCAACCCAACGACTATACGAGTACAGTAGCCTTGGGAGAAGACGCCTCGCACGCCTGAGAAGTATACAAAACCGCCTCCGACTGGACACTGAAACCGGGGGACCCATAGGAACGACATGGTCTGCGACCTAGCGGGAAACTGAGCTTGTGCCACTGCAGATGATTGGATTGCCCGTGCCTGGACGGAGTAATCATCGAGCTTTTTTTCCTGTTAATTTTTCACCCTTCTTTTTCCTCTGCTCTGCTTTTTGCCTTAGTGAAATCTCCAAAGAGGGTCTCGAAACAGCAAAGGCCGAAGAGGGGAAATTTGGGGGGAAGAGCATGAGAGAAGAAAACAAGTTGGGTAAAAAAAAGGGGACAAAGTCAATTCGTAGCTTGGGTATTAGCCAAGCCACGCATAACGCTGGTCGCGATTTGCGCCTTTCTCAGCGTAGCCGTTGCTCCAACCAGAGGCTGACGATTGACGGGCCATGAAGCAAACATTGGCCTGGTGCTTGGGGGTTTTTTTCCCCTCCTCTCCCCATTCGAGAGAGTTTGGGCCGATCTTGCGACGACAGGAGAGGGGCTGTCAGGCACACCACTCTCTCTGCTCTGTTCAGTTCAGCATCATCTCGAGTAAACAAAGGTTGAGGCCATGAAGCACCGCAAGGCTCAGAGACAGCACAATTGATTGTCCATGTACTCTCTGCTTGTACTGAGAACCAGGAGCAAGCAGAACAAGCAAGCATTTGCTGGGTGGCTGCTTGATTACCCCGAGTGTTGCAGAGTTGAAGCTGTTCTGGATCGTCCTGTGAGGATCGAAGCGGTGCCGAGCCCCGGCAGCACACTAAGCAACCTAGCACAAGATTCAATGCAGCCAGCAGGCAGTCATGCTTGGGACAGACGCTACGAGTATATGAATCGATAGCCATTGATGCTCGAGTCAACTGGCCTCAACTTGGACCCTTTGCCCAGCCCTTGCCGCTACCGCCTCAGTCTGGCCCTCCCCACCTCTCCTGCTTAGCCCACACTGTTGCTGTTCAGGATCCCTGCAGGAGGAGAAACGGGCGCCTCTGGGCCGGCATCTGATGCGGCGCCCATTGGCCATCAGCAGCGCTCGGGAATTAATATTGGAAGAAGCACGAGCACAAAACAAGAGGGAGGGCCACGGAGCAGCTGGAGTTGGTAAATTTAGCACCCAGCCGCTGGATATCGGCCTTGTATGCTTGGAGACTAGCAGGACTCGCTCACCCATGCCGCTGGTGACGGTCCAGTCCAGCTCGTTCGTTTCGTTCTCTCCCTCTCTCCTTTAGCTTCGCCCGAGGTCGAAAGCCTTTCCAACAAGCGCTCGTCAAAATCCTGTGCTGTGCTGGGTGTGCCAGTTCCCAGCCCATGGGGGTCGTCGGAATGCGCTTCGCGGAGCCTGGCTCTGGCTGGGACCCTGGCCATTCGCTGTACAAGCAGGACAAGTCTGGATGTTTGTCTGCCAGCAAGTGGTGCGGAGAGGGTGGCGGATCAATCAATCAATCGCAATCAATCAATCAATCAATCAGCACCAGGCCGCATGGACGCACGTCCGCACACGCACGCACACGCACGCCCAGCGTCCTGCAGCTTTCGACTTCCTGGGATGCGCTCCCATGCTATGCCATCATGTCACATATCGGCCACTGTTGCCAGGCATTGATACGACCACGAATACCTTTTGGTAGGTACTCGTACATGCTTCATACCTACATACCAAGGTAGTTACAGCACTTGTAGCAAGAAGAGGGCATCGTATTAGAGGTTTGCAGGCAGAACGGAGATTGAGACACAGAAACAGAAACAGAGTAGAGACAAGAGCACGGCACACACACACACACACACACACCGTCAACTCAACATGATGGGATTGGACACGCAGGATTCCTACGCTGCTACTGTACGAGCCATGTATCTCTGGTCGTGCTAAGGCAACAGACTACATGTAGCTCGACACACTCTGCATGTCAGTTGCCGGCTCACATCTTGGGATCGCAGGCCATGAGGGGCTGGTGGCGTCGCCTTCGCTGTCCGTGTGGGCCCGTCTGGCTGAGTTTGACAACGAACAACTCCATAATAATAGATGATGCTACTACGCGAAAATGGCCGACGGGGTCACCAGACTAGGGACTTGATGAGTTGGTGACGGGTCAAACGGGCCAAACGAGCGGTCTCTGCACCCTATGCCCTTTCCGGCCTGCGTTGCCATTCGCCTCAGCACCGTTCCAATGTTCCCCTTTGAATCCGACCCTCTCACGGCATGGCAGAAGCCCAGTGTCTAACCATGTCCGTGTGCGAATACATGGACGAGCACAGTAGCTTGCGCCCACACGTGTGCGTACTGTGCAGCAGCGGCAGCAGAAGACGACGAGACGAGGAAAAAGAAGGGGAAGAAAAAGTGACCACCGATATGTACGCTGCCCTAACCATCTGCTGTGGTGCCTGACGAAGGATGAGGGTTTGGAGATGCCGTCATCTTATAGGTCCGTTGGATTGGCTGGCGTTTTGTGGCCGCAGACGGGCATTGATGGAGCTTGGTCTCCTGGCGAGAGAACTCCGGCTTGGCTTTTCTGACCAGTACGAAAGTAATGGAGCATGGATTGGATCAATCCAGTTCTATAGACATGTTGAGTATATTGCTACCCTTGGTAGCAAATCTATTTGCCAATTCAATCGCAGCTGCTACTGTCAAAGCCAATGCCACAGCCACTGCTACTGCTGGAGCGGCTCAGAGTATATACAGCACGCCAATGTAAGCGGTGTTGAGTCACCCCACGGCGAGGGCTTCATCACACTATCAACTAGCAATGCTTGATTTCTTTAGCTCTCTCTCTCTACCATATATATAGTATAGCCAAGGGCGTTAATATCAAGCCTTCGTAAATGTGCGCGACGCGAGAGACAGAAGATCGAGGCGCAAGGTGGACGCCGGCTCCCCATTATTCGTCGGCCCAGTTCCAGTTTGTTTGCGCCGTACAGCACGGCATGGGATGGCCACTGCAGCCTGAACAGCAGCCTTTTCCCCCTTGCTTAGAGAAGCGCCGTTTAGCAGCAGTTAGACCAATGCTAACTAATCAAATTAAAGTACATGTTTGAGAGAGAAAGGGCTCCAAATTCTGCCGGGCGCAAAAAGAAGAGAACGAAAAGCCCGGCGAATGCGACTGGTGGCAATGGCCCTTGGGTGTGTCGAGGCACTGATCCAGTCCTACAGCCTGCCGAACCTTTTCCTCCAGGGCGCCCACAGCGCCATCCAGGCCTCGCCGCCAGCACGTTGTCCGGCGACCAAAGGCCCTGAACCGCCGCGCTACAGGCGCTACAGGGCGCTTCCAGAACTCTGCGACAGCAGCGCCGTGTTAGTGAGCCCAAGCCGGCAGCAACAAAATCGTTCGACCTCGCCTAGCCAGCTCCTCTTTTCCCCATGCACACATTCTACCAACTTGGCCTCCAGCAACAGCTTTTGCAAACCACTCCTGATACATCTGGTGAGTTCCATCGATTCTGTCGTCGTGCGCGATCATGCATTTGCCCTGAATTTGGCCTCCCAATACGCCCCCGTCCCTTGGATTCGCACCTCATCCCACCCCCGTCCTGGCTTTGCCCGGCGCCTTCGTTCACAGCAGCTTTTTCTCCCCCCAATCCGTCCCGACTGAGGGCTTCGCGGTGTTCATCAACTCTTGTCTGCAGCCTTGTTCCAAGTCCATCGCAGGCGTCCGTGGCTAACCTCGCTTGATCGTCTCCCAGATCTCCTCCAGAGCGCCGCCGCTCTCGCCAGTCCTCGTCGCCGCCGAATCCGCCGCCGCGCCAGCCAGGAGCTGACCAAGAAGCAGGCGCTTACCGCATAGCCTGGATGGTGATGAACTTTTGACATTGCCTCATCATTCATCGTCATCTAGAGGCGGAAGAGCCCATATCGAGTCCTGGCTATCGGCCGGTGATGAAATTGCCCGTCCTCCTTCCAAGCGATTCTCTTGCCTGAAGCTGCTGGCTCTGTCCGACCAAGGCAAAATCCGCACCCACGTCCCCAGCCCAACTCTCTCCACGGGGCTTTGATCGCCATCCCCTCCTCTTCCATCCGATTCGACATTACACAAGTCCATCAAAAAGAAGGACGAAACATAAAAACATGAATTCGTTATCCCCCATAAACACTTCTGGCGGCATGTCGGCGGCGTCCTCAAACGGTGGCAGTGTCTCGCCTCGTCAGGCGCCGAGCCCCAAGAACGTCGCATTTGAGCTGCTATTCCTTGAATCGCCTCAATACCGTGCGCGCTTGCCCATGCGAGTCCAGATTTATCCTCATGATACCACGGACTCGATTGTTACAACCGTCAAGAACTTTTACGGCTTGTACTCGGGTCCTCCCGGATCAAAAGGCGTCAGCTTCGAGGACGAGCTTGGCAACACCCTGATTGCGCGATATGAAAATTTCCGCAACAACATGATTGTCTACGTTCGAGTCATCGAAGAGGCTCCCGTCGGCGCCCTAGAATCACATCACTATCGCGGCCTTCACATGGGCGCTGATTCTTATTACGGGGGCGACGGCTACGCCATCTCTCAGCGCTACGGGCCCGAGATGGCCCGGTCCTATTCGACATCACCACGCAGGCGAAGTCCTTCGCCGCGGGGACGCAGAAGCGACTCCTCCAGCACCAATGGCAAAAAGGGTCGCTCTCGCTCTACCAAGAGCCGCAGCCTCCATAACCACACCGATGCCTACGCCGAGAGCATGAATGGCTACAGCAGCGGTGATGGCGCCCCGAGCACCGCTTCCGCCCGAGCAAAGGAGCAGCTCGGAACCACCGACATTAGTGTTGAAAACATTGTCGAAGGTGGCCGACGGAAAAGGGCCAAGTTTGAGAGCTCTGTAAGCGTGGCGCATCATCACTAGAAATGTTTGTTCACGGTTTTGCTAACCTTTTTTCTTTTTCTTTTAGGAACTGCCTCTATTCGCACCGCCTCAGATGCCGGCCGCTACTTCGAACCCATCCGTCTCTCCGGCCAGACGTATCGAACATCACAGACCGTCTCTGTCTTATGTACAGACTGGCCAAAACCCTTTTATAAACCCACGGCCGCTACACTCTCCGCAGAGCTATGGTAGCGGGCATGGATTGAGCATGTACTCGACCCCTGTCTCTAGCGACCGTCGCGGTCGGGGCAGCATCTCGTACGGCAGCCATAGCATGACCCATGGCATGGGCATCCTCCCAACTCCCGACCCCACCGTCGGAAGCTGCATGTCGGAGGAAGACAAGGATGTCGCCATTCAGCTCATGCGGCTCGGCGAGATGTCTAACATTTCTCATGGCCGTACGTCTGCATCAACTTTGGAAGACGCTTTTAGCGGTCGAGCCGACGGCGTATCGTCTACTGGCGCAACTAGCGACAGCGACAGTGACAGCGACGCCGGGCTCCCGCCATCTCGTCGCCAAAAGTTGGATCTGTCTGGCGTGTCCAAGCAGATTTACCAGACTACCGAATCGCACTTCATGCCGCCCATTGACGGCGCCGAGGCTAGCGGTGATGATGCCGACTATGAGGATGGCCTAGACGTCAAGCCGGCCCAGAGTAGGTCGGTAAAGAGCAAGCCTGCTCCCATCGCCGTGCCCAAGCCAGTCTCTTCCAAGATCAAGGCGCCCCGCGCTTCCAATGGCACCAAGACAAAGAAGCCGCCTATTGTGCCCAATGGCCCAATCTCCCCCGCGGCCTCCACCACGCATTCCAGGAAGCAATCAGTGGTGTCCATCGGACATGTCCCGCAAGCCGGAGAAGATGAGCAGCCTGATCTCTCTACTAAGCCACGTTGCCAGCGGTGCAGGAAGAGCAAGAAGGGCTGCGATCGACAACGACCTTGTGGTCGCTGCCGCGATGCCGGCCTCTCAGCAGATCAATGCATCAGCGAAGACGAGGGCAACGGCCGAAAGGGTCGCTATGGTCGCCACATGGGAGTGCCGCTAAAGAAGGAAGAACTCATTATCGCATCGCATCCAGCTCTGCTGCCCGCAGCACCCATCGCTGCCAACACCATGACTGCCGACAAGGCCAAGAAGCGTAAGCGGTAGAGAACAAATCTGCTCGTGTGCTTTTTTGTTTTCCCGCGCGCCAGGCTCTGTACGATGTGTGTCGGTTAGGAAGCAAGAAAGAAAAGGAGGTTTTTTTTTTCTTTTCCTCTCCCTGATTCTCAGCTCAGGGTCGCTCGGGGTACTACAGTCCCTACAATGTTTATTTTCTCATGATCGTCATGCAGTCTCTGCATTGAACGCTTGAGATACAAAAGAGCAACAAGGTAGTCGGTGGCTATAGCCTTTGGAAGCTGTCTGTGATTTTTCTTTTCTGGCGCAATCTTCATTTCCTCACTTGATGCTATTATGAAGATGTAATCATGACGGCCAATGCAAGGCCATTACACTCCTTCAATGGCGTTTGGGATGTGTATCAGGTGTCATTTATCTGTTTTCGGCTTATTTCTTCATTTCTCCTCTTTTTCATCGTCGTTGGTGTTTCTGCTCTCTTCCTTTCGCATATGCGTTTTCAATTGCGTCATCACCAAGCTGCACAGCGAAGCCAGCTAAATCAACAAATAACAGAAGGGCACACACACGCACAACTGCACCATCTCTGCAACTTGTGCGCAAATTATATCAATGGAGGAAAACCATTGATCAGGAACGAGGGGTTTATCACAAAAAAGGCGGCCGTGGCGAGCTTTGGAAAAAGGACTCGCCAACGAATGTTAGGACGAGAGGCGGGGAGGAGCGTGTCCGATATTTTCTTATCTCTTTTCCTCCTGTTTTTTCTTTCTTCTTTTTTTCTATTTTCCTCAATTATTTCCTTTCGCATCCTATGTCTAAAGTAAAGAAGGATTGGTCGGGTATGGTGGCACAAAAAAAACAACGCCGGTTGGAGCGCTCGTCTTGGTGTGATTACAACTGTCTAGTTTCTTGACAGGGGACGGGCGGCAGGGAAGGAGGTGCTCTTTTTTTTCCTCTGCTGTTTTTCTGTTATCTTTTTCATTTTCCTCCGTTTTCAAAGTTTCCTATCTGTTGCGCCGAATTTTCAGCGATTCGTGGTCGGTAGTTTGCGGGTTTTTTCTATCTTTGACAGTTTTTTCCTTTGAGATTCTGGTACAGCTCGTTCCTGTTTTCTGGAAGGAGGGAGGGGCTTGCCTAGGAGGAACAAGTGGCATAGCGCAGAGAAAGGGAGCGCAATTGCGCTTCGAATATACGGGAACATGTTTTTATAAAAAAGAAGTCGTTTTACATTAACAGATGCGCCTGACTGTTTTTGCGATTGAGTGATGAGTGATGGGTAATGAGCAAAGGACATGTTTTGGCCCGTTTCAGGCGATCCCGAGCCGCTAGGGCGTTTCGCCCGATGTTAGCTTGAGCGCAACGTCGCAAGGATGGGACGCACCAAGGCGCCTCGAGTCCGCCCTGCAGCCGCGCAGCGCCAATCGCTCACCCAGCACGACGAGGGTATCCAATCCAAGATGAATGCTCCCAGAGGAGCATCTCTACCAGCGATCTCTTGAAAAAGGAACTCGCGGTAAAGGTGCAAGTGTCGTCAAACTTGGCTCTCCCGACCATGCCCCATGAGGGCTAGCGCCGTTACGGGCCGGCAGAAGCCGGCGCAAGGGGATCCTTTTGGGATCCAGGGGTTCAATAGCCGATTGGTCCGGGTGGATGCGAGATCATGTGACTTTGCACGAGGACAGAGGAAAGACAACGATAAGGGGAAGGATATTGTGTGTGCGATTTTCCCTGGGGCTGTTTACGTCATTGAGTTACCCCGCGGAGTGGAGGGGCTGCGTCGGCAGAATTCTGGAGAAAATGAGAGGTGCAAAAGAAAATGAAGCTCAAAAATGTATACAGAATGCAGGAAATATTTTGTGTCGCATGAGTGAGTCGATTTTGTACTGGTGGAAAAACAAAAGGTGAGAGGCCAGCTAGATAGTGTATTAACGAGTTGCATTCATTTCGCCAACCGTCGAGGTCTAGTTCGGACGTGAAACTCCGCCAGCGAGCGGTAGCGCTTTGTTTTTTTCTTCTTCCCAGGCACCGTTCGGGAAGTGCACCGCACTGACGGATAATGTTCTGCAGCGAGAAAACAACGAAAATAAAAAGAGGGCGCACAACGAGCGAATGAGCGAATGAGAAGCAGAGAAAAGGAAAAGAAGAAAATAATTGGGAATCAAATAGAGTAGCTTCCCGCTTTTATTTTTCTGCTTTTTCTTCTACTAGTAATTCTTCTCCCGGTGGGCTGGAATATTCCTTTCCCACAATTTTTTACGTACTCATTACCTTACGGGAAGCGGTGAGAAAATATTGGGGGCCTGAGGCAAAGCGATAACCGCAACGGAAACAAAGCAAAAAAGAACTTGCGAAAAATTATTCCCAAGTCGCCGATTTCTGGTTCGGCCTGATGTGGGCCCGGGGAAGCCGGACATCGGAGCGGGGGGGAGGGGCTGGGGCTGGGGCTGGATAAGAGAAACGAAAAAGGTTCCCATTGAAGTTACCCTGTACTCGTATTAGTACGATGTAATTGCTTGAGAAAAGTAAGATTTCATATGGGCATGTGGTTTGTTTTTGTGGGTTTTGTTTCGAGTTTTTGTTTACGCGGGAATATTGAGCTCCGTCGGCACGTTATTACTGCTTTTGGCAGTTTTGAAGGATTCCGTGTTGAGAAGAGCTATGACAGCTTATCGGTTGTCTATCGGCCATATGTCGATTGTCAAGATGAAAGACAAATCTCGCCCCCAAGAGATACGCCCTTCCGACCTCCCTTAATGAGACACATCACATGCCCTATGAATTACAAAAGAAAGGATGAAAAACACGAAAAGAAACAGAGCCAATTGGCCTGGCCAAGCCCACAAAATCACCAACCCCTTACATGAAAAAACACAATGGCCCAGCTGATTCCGTGCAGCCGGGCTCGGTGAAAGATGCTCCGGTTCTAGCTGCCGATTCGGCTTCTAACGCGATCCACTCTGGCCCCCCCCCTCTCTCTACTTACATGTACATTTTGCTTTAGGGCGCGCGCGTGCACCATCATGCTTCGCTCACTCGGCAGATAATACCACTATGTAACTTCGTACTTTTTTTTCTGTTTTTCTAAAACTGGGCTTGGTTTGTTGGTTCCCTTTTTTTTCTACTGCGCCACTGATGAGTCTATTGATAATATCACAGCGCCCTGCACCAGGGGGGCGATATCGGGGCGTCATCCCCGAAGAACGGAACGGCGTTTAGGGGGCTGTCCTTGCAATTGAACTTTAGTTGATGGAAAAGTAATAGAAGCTGATAAGAGAGAACCGATGCAAGGCGTTTCGGCGGGGAGTATATAAGTGTCTTCCCCGTACGAGGCAGAGCTAAAGATGAAAGAGGGCTTGTTCTTGTTCGGTGGGAGCTTTTCGCTTGAGAAAAAGAGTGGCATGGCTTTCGAGCTTCAACAGCTTTGTTCTTGTTGTTTGATGTGCTATAGGAAAGATTGATTTTTATTATTACTACTTTTGTTTTATTTTAATTGTCGACTAATACGATACCCCGTCTATCTATATACCTTCTTCTCCTTTCGTTAACAATTGATCATGACGCTACGAGATGATGAGAAAGATGCCTCCTCCCATGGACCTGTTGCCGTCCAGGAGACCAGTGTCCTCGGCAACACCACTTCCAACACTTCCAACAATGACAACTCATCACCAATTGTCATAAACACCGCCCATGACGTCGAGCTGGCCGAAGAAGAAAAAGATTACGGGCCTCCCCCAGACGGCGGTCTCCAAGCGTGGCTCCAGGTCCTCGCAACACACCTCATCAACGCCATGACCTGGGGCTACGCTGCCTCCTTTGGCGTCTACCAGCTGTACTACGTCGAGACGCTCGGCCTGCCAGCGTCCCAAGTCTCGTGGATCGGCTCCGTGCAAATCTTCTTCACCTATGTCATCTGCGCCGTGTCCGGCCGCCTCGCCGACGCGGGCTACACGCGCGAGACGGTCGCGGTAGGCACCTTCATGGCCGTCTTCGGCACCTTCATGACCAGCCTCGCAACAACGTACTGGCAAATCTTCCTCGCCCAGGGCGTGTGCATCGGCTTCGGCCTGGGCGTGGCCTTCATGCCGGCCATCTCCGTGCTGAGCTCCTACTTCGACAAGAACAGGGCCTTTGCGCTGGCCGTCTCGGCGGTCGGCACCTCGGTAGGCAGCGTGACGTTCCCCACGACGATCCAGTATTTGACGCCCAAGATTGGCTTCCCCTGGGCGGTGCGCTGCGCGGGTTTCCTGGCGCTGGCCATGGCCGTGACTGCAAACATATTGCTCAAGCCAAGATTGCCGCCGCGCAAGACGGGGCCTTTGTTTGAGATTGGCGCCTTCTCGGAGCTGCCGTACCTCTTGTTCTCCATGGCTGCGTTTGTATACTTTTATGCTCTCTACTTTGTCTTCTTCTATGTACGTAAGCGCAGTATCATGATGCGTGTGTTCCTTTTTGTCTTGGTTTTCTTTCGTCGTCGCTTCCGTGAAGTGGAAATCGTGACTTTGCTGCAAAACATCATCAAAATAACAAAAAGAAAACTGCATCTCCAAAAAATGTCGTCGTTAACCCCTTTCCTAGATTAACAGTTACGCCCGTAACGTCATTGGCTTCTCCAACGTTGACTCCATCAATCTCCTCATCATCACGAATGCCATGGGTATTCCCGCGCGGCCGATTGTAGGATTCCTCGCAGACAGATACACCGGCCCCATCAATCTCTTCGTCACGGCCACCTTTGTGGTAAGCATAATGCTGTACTCCTGGATCGGAGTCACAACCCGGACGGGCATGTATGTCTTTAGCGTTGTCTACGGCTTATCTATCGGGGCCAACCAGGGCACGTTTGTCGCGTCCCTGACGAGCTTAACCAAAGACCCGCAGAAGATGGGCATTCGGTTTGGCATGGTAGAAACGCTGTGTTCGCTGGCGACGGTGGCCGGAGCTCCAACCGCAGGTGCTATTATTGACCACAACAACGGCGACTTTTTCTGGGCACAGATATGGGGAGGAACTGTCATGGCTGCAGCAGCGGTCATCTTTGTAGCATGTCGCATATCTGTGACCGGATGGAGATTCAAAGTCAAGGTTTAGGCGGCTAGTAAGTCAGCTGCCGGTAGAATTGGTTCGATCGGAAACGGGGCGAAAAGGGGAGGGGGGGATCGGGTAGAATGGCGGGGAAAGATGTTAAAAAAGAGGGAGGATATTCACAATGACGAGTGACGAAAATGTATATAAGCCGATATCGGAACATGGTTCACCAAGGAAGCATGTTTTTGAAGTAGCAGTAATAATGACGACTTGAATCAATATGTACTAGTGTTTATTCGCTGGGTGTTGGATGATGCTCAGCGTTGCTGCAGCTCTGCTATAGCTCGGGCTGCCAGAGTCGCAACCTGCGAGCCGTCTTCCCAGATGTTGTCATGCTCAAGGTGGAGGTTCCTGAGGACAAGCGGCGTGATGCCGTCTTTGATGAGCTTTGCCTCCATGATATCGAGCTCAGGCATGTCGATGGCAGTATCCTCTGTGGACGCTGCCAAGATGAATAGACGAGGGAACTCGGGGCACAGGGTTTTGAAGCTGCCGGGAAACTTTGCCGGAGATGCTGCGTCCCAAGCTGGCCTATCTGGACCAAAGGCATCGATCACGAATGTCTCGTAAAAGGTATCGTGCCTGTCTACAATGCCTCTTAGGTCGTGTATGCCAGCTATGCTGATGAGGGCTGCTGGAAAGGGCGCAACTGGACCCCAGCTATCGGATATGCCGCTGTTCATAATGACCTGGTGAACCAAGGTGCCGCCGGCTGAGTGGCCGATGAGTACGTATTCGTTGCCAATGCCATATTCGGCATTCAGGAGCCTCAGCGCAGACAGGACATCCTGGACATGGTGCGGATGCTGGGCCTGACGAAACTCATTCGCCGGCGTCGAGGCGGGATCCTGGGGGAATCGCGGGTGCGGAGACAGGCGATAGTCGAGGCTGGCAAAGCCGCGAACTGCAGATTTCGGCAGATCGACCAGCGCCAACATATGCTTTATAGATGGCACAAAGTCATTGATGTTGTTTCTGGGGTCTCGCCACCCGCCTCCATGGACAAAGCTGTCACGGATAGAGTTAGGCTCCGAGTCTGTTCCACAGCGGGAGTAACGTCAGCGCAAACGTACATTATCCAATAGGCTGGCGTTGAAGGTGCCGTTTCTGGCTCTTCAAACTGCCAGACACCGACTTGCTGGAGCTGGTGCTGCCCGTATTGGTGACTGGCATACTTGAGGCCGGGGATGTCTGGAGAAGACGCCATCGTGACTCGTCGCTGGGGATGTTGAAGGGTCCAATTCCACTGGCTGGTTGGTTGCGCAAATTGGAGAGGGGGAGGCGGGGTGCAGATACGGGGTTACAGAATATACGGGATTGGAATTGAGGCCTTTTTTTGTTGTTGTCTTTTTTCTTTTGTAATCTCTTCTTTTTGTATTTGTCTTTATCTTGGCATGTAGCATCAGACTAGAGGCCAAAGCGTCGATATCATGAAAAGACCGGGAGCGAGGACATCAACGTCGGGTATTGTAGAGAGGCGGCTTCGGGTAGAATGCCGTGCCGTCTTCATCTCTCGATATAATGAGAGACATTTCCACGGGCCGGCGAATTAATGAAAAATACGGGGTAGCGAGTCGCTAGAGGTCTTCGAGAAGGAGGCTAGCGGTGGCTACAGGCGGCAAAGTACCTGTACTTGCAGGGCGGTTCCTGGTCGTCGTACCGGTACCTGTGCCTGTATTTTGTCGATACTTCACAGCGCACAACCGCCCATTATTGCCATTCAATCCCATTGATAGCCCCGAACTAGTCCTGCGGCAGCTGACCGAGCGTCAAGTCGAGGCCCACCTGCAGCGAATGCTTGGCAATACAGTCTAATCGCAAGCGGGAATCAATAACATAAGCCAATCCATCTTGATGCGAGTGATTCGGCAGAGTGCGAGAGGGGAAAGGAAGAGTGCAGCAGAGTAAAATGAAGAATCAGGGATAGGGGCGGCTGTGCGGCTCTTGTTGCATGGTGCTGTACCTGTACTTGTACTCGGGACAAGTACCTGATTTGGTCTGAGAGGTTCTTTATGGAGAACATATCGTCTCAATTGCCAAACCTCAAAGTGACAGAGCGGCTGAAAGGCCGTCAATTCTTGCCATGCGTTTCCCCTCGCGTGGCGGCTGTCTTTCAGCTACCTTCATACACGCTATCGCACTGTTGGCTCGAATGAGCACAAGGTGGCGGCGAGCCGGACGAAACAAACGGGGGAAGAAACAAGAGGCTTGACTCAGCCATGAAATAGTTTTTACAAATTAGCTCGAGGCTAAGCTTTTTGCGACAGTGTCCGCCACCCTATTTCCACTGTGTCCGTGTCGATACCTGCTGAACTTGGCAGTAAAACGCCAGCAGCTAAAAATATGACAAAGACAGCCCATCCATGTCATCATATCTCATTGTGCCTCTGCATATCCCCGCTGTCGAATTGGTTTCGATGAATTAGTTATCAATGCGACCAAGTCTTGTTTATATGTCTATGTTCTCCAGTCATTTTTGGTCCGAAGCGGTGCGATCCGCTGCAATACGCTCCGTCGGTGAGGTTGTTGCTGACTTACTAGGATACATGTATACGAAGATCTTGCTGCTTCGATCAGGTTGCGCAAGTGTAACAAAAGGACCAGGTATACTGAGCCAAGATCCATGGAGAGGGGAGTAACTGCGTCATGCAACTACATCCGTCATCAAAAGTGAGGCTCACAGCCCGCACTTGCGCACTTGACGCAGATCAATGGAGGGATGGGATTCCATTGTGAGACCAGATGAAACAAAGACACGGCTTGTCTCAGTCTTGGCCCCAACCCACCCTCACGGTTGGGTTTGTCTTACTGGATTGCATGTAACAGCCTGCAAAAAACTCTATATCAGCTTAACCAACGCCAAAAGCGGGAGACGAAAATGTCAATTGCCGGCAGTGCCAAGGCATTGGTTACCAAGAATAAGCATGTTGCTGAGATAATCCCAAAGCCAATTCCCATGGAAGTTGTTCTAAATTTAATACAAGGCGTCTAGACCTCGCCGGAGCCTTGATGTTGTTGCCGCGGGGATAACGCAATCACCCTCTCAGAATGCAACTGTACGATAGAGATCGTGTGCTCCATTTCCATTTGTCTTCACTTGTGCCAGGATTCATCATGTACGAGTTGGCTGTCTGTGACCAAGACTGCAGTAGCACGAGACCTTGTGCACCCGCCGTCTGACGAGCTTAGCAGTAAATAGACTCATCCCGAACATGCAGCTTCAATACGAACCACACCATTGCCAGCCTCCAACATCTGGATTGTCCCTCTGCATTTCCTCTTGTAGACTAACTCATCATCGTCGCATCCCCCTCTTTCTGGCAATGCATTGACACTGAAAATGGGATCATGGCGCACACGGTGTGCTTGTACCAGGTACTTGATGCATGCGACCAATTCGGGACAGTGCGAGATGTTTTAGCGGTCGAAATAAGGGGTTGCCGACCCCCAATTGCAGCAGGTGCCTAAAGTACCACTACTTGCAGAATAGGGGCTTGACCCAGCCAACACCAGGTCACCGAGACATGGAAAAGGCACAGCGCAATAAATCTCGGAAAGTCATTGGCGTGGCTTGGCGGGTTCGCGTGGGGCATCTCCCTCTGGCGGCATTGCAGGCACGCGACACTGACTAGAAAGTACCGGTACAGGGACTGTACGGAGCACGGAGCGACTCGACTCGACTCGGGCGAGTAAAAACGAGCAGAACTTTTGTTTGCCCAACTGCCACTCCCGCTTCTGCTTGTAAATCTCATCGTCCGGTCTTTGCGGTCTCTGCTTTTAGTTTGTGCGCACGCGATCACTGTCTCTCGCTGCCTTTGGCACTAGTTTCTTTCTTTCTTTCTTCTTTTCCTTTCTCATTATTCATTTATTTTTGCGTTGCTCCGCGGCGTTGCTCTGATACCGAGGCGGAGACAGTGTCGCGATCCCGTCGCCAAGGGGGAAAAGCACCAAACGAAGCTGGAGAAAGAGAGCACACGATAGACCCTCTTCTACCGCTTCAACAGCGGCGCGTTGGATATGAGAAGCGTCACTTGGTGCTAGCATCGTGAGCCTCTCGTTTTTGCCTTCGGCCCTCTCTGCCCTTTTTCTTATTTCGACCTCGGCCGCGGCCTCGACTTCGATCTCAACTCTCATCGAACGACTCCGACTCCGACTTGACTCGATTCTCCTTTCTCTTCAACCTTTTCGCGATGGAGTCGACGCGCCGCTTCGCCAGCGGCATGGCGTCTGGCATCCGCTTCTCCAGCCCGACACGGAGACAGTTCCATTCCGCTGCCTCGAGTGTTACCCGCGTTTCGGCACCCGTCCTCCGGGTTCTGTCTGCCTTTGCGGCTCGATTCGTTTCCCGAGAGTTCCTCTATGCCATATGCGTGGTCGCCATCATCAGCAGCAAGCTGGTCCACATATACGCCCATCTCACGGCGCTTGCCTTCTCCTCCATATCACATTGGGGCCTCACCTTCTTCACACAAGATAGCATCTTCTTAATAATAATACGGCTGTTGCTCGATACGGACATCTACCCATGGCGGTGGCTGCGCATCGTTCTCACAACGCTGGCCTCGCTTATCGTCATGGCTGTGCTGCTCCTGTCGGCTATCAACAACTCATTCTTTGTCGTTGCCGGCTCTGAACCGCATTGGCGCAATGCTGGCTTGGCGAGCAACGCATCCTCTTGGAAACTGGCAGTTACTGGACTGTTTACCTGCCTGATTGTGTTGGCCATCGATCTGGGCATCAGCTGGGTGACTCAGGACATCTTCTACTACCTGGCTGGCCTTGTCGTGGACCTGCTCAAGTGGCCCTTTGTCTTCGTATACAACCTGATTCCCTACCGCATCCGACGCAGGGCGGATGCGGTAAATGTCGGATATGCTCACATCCCGCAGCAAGATGTCGAGGGCGGGGCTGAGCTCATGGGCAAAGAAGATGACGATGTTGACACCATCGGTACTTCCACCGGCTCTGGCGGCTCCAGCGTCGTCTCCGATAATCGTCGAAAGTCGAAATGGACCACTGCTCTCTATATTCTCGTCGGCTTCACACTGTTCCTCCAGATCCTGCTGTATATTGTCCGGCCGAACGAAGGATCTTATGCCTACATGTCGTGGACCCTGCCGCTGATACCCTTTGCGGATTTTGCTCACTCATCGCCTATCTTAGCTACGCTCACTCCCGTCTACGATAACAGCATTGGTTGGAACTGGGATAACCGTACCGCACTGGTCGAGCCGATTCGATGGGAGTGGCTGCCAAAGGAACCCCTCGCAGGGTTTGAAGATTGGTACGATCAGGAGCAGACCCACTACCGTGCTTCCCAGGATCCCCTGAAAATATCCAACCTGAAGAACGATCTCCTCCCCGAGCTTCGTGATAGACTGGCAAACATCACTATCAAGAACGTTGTGCTCATCAAACTCGAGAGCACGAGAAAGGATGCCTTCCCTGTCAAGAAGGATGGCTTGTTCTATCAGCTTGCAGTAGACTCGTTCGAGAACGGTACACTCCCCAAGACGGCCCAGAAGAAGATATCCACGCTCACCCCCACCGCCAACTTCTTGACGGGAGATTACGAGGATGGCTTTGAACACAAGGAGAAGAAGCGACGGGGCGGTCTCAACGCCAACAACTGCCACACCACCGCCAGCTACACCCTCAAGAGTCTGACTGGTACGCTCTGCGGACTGTCACCGCTTGTCGCCGATTTCAACGCCGAAGTATCGCATCACATCTACCAACCCTGCTTGACACACATCTTTGATGCCATGAACCTTGGCCTCGCGAATTCTTCCAAGGACGCCGACAAGAACGACTTCACCACCCACAAGTGGAAGTCTTCCTTTATGATGTCGGTGACAAATGGGTTTGATAAGCAGGATCAGCTCATGGTTCAGCTTGGTTTCCCAGAGAACAACACTGTTTCGAAGGAATACCTCAAGAGTGATGACGCCAAGTTTGGACCGGTGGATGAAGAGGATATCAACTACTACGGAATGCCCGAGTACGTCATCGAAGATTACATCCGCGATGCGTTCAAGACGGCCAAGGAGAATAATGAGCGAGTGTTTTTGACGCACTTGACCAGCACCACGCACCATCCTTTTGGGCTCCCTGAAGGTGTAGACCATGTGCCCATTACTAGTGAAGACACCACCAAGCTTGACAACGTATCGAAGTACCTCAACGCTATTGGATTCGTCGATGGCTGGCTTCAAAAGATACTGGATGTTCTGGATGAGGAAGGCGTTGCTGATGAGACACTGGTTATCTTTGTTGGCGATCATGGTCTCTCGGTCCCGGAAAATGATGGCATTACGCCGTACTACAACGCAAACATTGGCAACTTTCATGTGCCGCTGGTCTTCTCACACCCTCAGCTACCTGCCATTGACATTGACGATGCAGTTGTCTCATATCAGATTCTGCCTACGATCCTTGATATGCTACTTGAGACCGGCTCGCTCTCTCCATCCCAGACTGGCATCGCAAAAGACATGATTGACAACTACGAAGGGCAGTCCATGCTGCGAGAGCTCATCAACTACAACGAAAAGACGCACCAACCCAACTGGCAATTCACCGTCATGAACCCTGGCCGAGCAACTGTTGCTGTTCGTGACTCGCTCGAGCCACACTGGAGACTTACGGTGCCCATCATCGAGAACACTGAGTGGCGCTTCACCGACTTGGATACAGAGCCCCATGAAGAGAAGCATCTCGTTGCTTTTGAATTTGCCGAATTTTTGAGCAAGATTGAACAAGAGAGGTCACCTGAGGCAGCGCAATGGGCAGAGCAAGCCGCGTTTGTTGCACGATGGTGGGTTGAAGAGAACAGTTTGCGCTGGCACTACACCCCATAAGGATGATCCCGCCGTCTTTGAATTGCGACTCTGAGGGTGAATTGACTCTTGAAAAAGTTTCAGTCTTTTTATTCTTCTTTACACCCTCATGACATATTACCAGATATCGATCGACATCTGTTGCATTGTTTAAACCTTCTTTTTACACCACACATACTTTTTTCTTCTTCTTTTTCTACTTTTTGTTTCATTTACAGGGGCATTGGGGCATTAATATTTTTTTGTTTGTTCTCCTTTCATTTTTGTATTCAGTCAGGGTATATAAGGCGTCTCGTACTTATGATTGTGAATTTATGGGTGGACCGTTCAACACATGCCTTTGGAATATTGTTTTGGAGGATCGGGTTTGTTGGTCCTACGGTAGACAAAAGAGGATTTGGAGCTGCCGAGTCTTTTTTGGTATGGCGCTGAAGATGTTAGAGAGGGGAGACATGATGGAATGTATATAGTAGATTAAGATTACGTATATAAACTCCTAGGCTCAGCGGACAATACAGAAAGAAGATGAAGACAAGATGAATTGATTCTCTGGACAGGTGACCTCAAGTAACGTGATATGATGTGATGCACAAGCATATCTACTATGGTGGTGTGCTGTTGATCTGGTGCAATCTGCGGAGTATTGTTAGTCACATCTGTATTGTATTGTATGCTCAGACTGATCTCCCTCGCCCCAGATGATGGCATACATTACATGGCTCCCGTGACGTATCGTTTGAGTCTTGTGCAACGTGATATCTGCATCTATCTATCTCTATCTGCATGAACATCTACGACAATCTCCTCCGTATCACATCACAATCTGCTACTACTACTGCTACTACTACAAGTGTCACTGTCACCACTACACCAGCGGCATCGTGATTCTCCGTTCCTCAAGCACCCGCCGGGCCGTGAAAAACGTGATTCCGTGCCTTCCATGTCTCAGTTCAGCCCTCGGCTCACACAACAAGATTTTTTATTTCTCCTTGTCCCATTTCCCCTCAAACTGCTACTGTACGCTTTTTACCCACTCACTCTCTGTATTACTCCGTGTTACCGATTTAGCCCACTGGAGGGACAAGCGTCTGGCTGCCCAGCTTTTGATGCGGAAATTCTCCGATCGTCAAGCGAGACGGTGATTGTCTGTGATTTCTTGTGACTGCCCTGTGATTGTTCTTTGGGAGATTGGCCAGTCAGATTTTGTGTCGCCGCAGAGGCGCAGATGAGAACGGTCACGAGGAGACAAGAGAAAAGGAACCAAAGACGAGCGATGAGTGATTCACTGCCATATTTGGTATGTGAATGCGCTCATCGTTGTTATCTTGGTAAAATGATTGTCCCAGCCTCTCATCTCTGCTTCACGATTCGTACTTGGAATCTAATGAGCGCGCAAGCTCAGCGGCTTAGAAATCACTCGCTTCGTCCAATTCCGCGCTTCTATTCGCTCGTTTCCGGCACCACCATCTCATGCACCTGGCGCCAGATTCCGACCAACCACAGCCGTTCGTCTAGATGAAGTGCCTAAAGGGAGCCGGGCCCCGAAAAGGGTTGCACTTTGCGAGGGACCTTTTGGCTCCTGTTGGTTGTTTTTGTGTGGCTGCCGACTTACAGGGGACGACAAGAAATCGAATCATCGCCGTCGCAATAAACCAAAGACCAAACAGCATGTGGAGAAAGCGGTGTCTTGGACCGGAGATATCAAGGCACAAGGTTGCTGTGATGGGCTGCTTGCAATCGGCAAGGGTTTGTTGGACCATTGGACGCCACAACCGGGCTGTGACAATGATAGAACGCACTTGGTGCTGATGAGAGAAGGGAATGACATTCGCGTTGGTCAGCTTTCTGCGAGTCTTTTTTTCCACGGGATTGCTTCTTTTACCCGGTCAAACACCGGACCGTGTGGCACGTCGTTGAGACGCTTGCTGATTCGACGATTGGCATGAAATCTGGCACTTCTCTAACAAGATGGCTGTCTCTCTTGTCCTCTGTCTCTCTCTTTGCGATCGGCAACACTCGCTATCGCTCGGCCCCGTTGTTTCCCCCCTCCCGAAAGCAAGGGTTCTCAACGGTTGGCGATTTGATTCTTCAAGATCCGATAGACGCATGTCTCGCTCGAATGTAACCTTGACAGGGCCCATCCGCTGCGGGTCACATCACTGCACGTCGACTTGAATGGGCCACAGCGCTGCGAGGCCCATGCCGATATCACACTCACATTTGCCTATTACCACCAACGGCGTTTCTATATTGGAATCCTTTCAAGGTGGATGCTGGGCCGTCGTGCCACTCATGTCGCAGGCATGGCCAAAGCGGCCCACTTGGCTCTTGGGAGATGTGTATGAGCAACAGGAAGCCTTGCCCGATACGCGTTTGCTCCAGTTCGCCGACTTGAGTGCATGAAATTCAGCAACTCCGTGTCCGCAAACTAGAGAGTGGGAAGTGGACGATGCGGGTGTGAGATCCAAGTATCCGCCTGGGAATGAGGACTCCCGGTTGTGATATCCCCATCTGGACGGGGCCGTGAGTTTGATATGCCGGTTGTCGATCTGTCTGTGACTCGTCTCGTCGCTCCAGCAAGCTCACGGCGCCCCTAGTTTGTTGCCGGTTGTAGATATAGCACCCGCTGCTTCGTCACCGTCACTAGTTCGACTGTGCTTGTTGCTTTCCCTCGTCTCCCCTACCCTTGGCCCTCTTGCTACCCTCGGCTGCACTGCCGCTCTCGCCTTATATCCCTCTCTACCCCATACCACATGTTATTCTAAAATCTCGTGCCGTCCTAGTGCTCGTAGTTCTTCTACTTCCCTTTCCCATACCCTTCTCATTTTGCAGCCGTCGTGTTGCTATGCCCGTCGTCAGCTGTCTTTATCGAAGAAGTGAGGACGTCGGATCGTCATGGCCGATGATCATGTCAACTTGAACGAATACAATGGCGCCCCTATGGTGGGCACGTGTATAGCCTTCCTCAGCTTAACATGGCTGGCCGTGGGGCTGAGGACATACACGAGGGCAGTGGTGATTAAAAGCGTCCAAGAGGATGACTGGCTCATGCTCGTGGCTCAGGTTCGTACGGCCGATGCTGCCAATTCTTCATTTCAGAGGAGTGTAAACTAAAATGTCTTTACAGGCCATCTTCACACTCTCCTGCGCCTTTGTTTTTGCCGGTGTACAAGATGGAATGGGAAGACATAACGATGCTATTACAGATGATGGCAAAAAAGTCTCGGCTCTTATGGTATGCCTCGCTTTAACACTTCCCCGGATATGCTCTGACTCTGCTTTGTAGTGGCAATCATTGGCCACCGTCACATATGTCATCAACATGATGTTCATCAAGCTGAGCATTGGCATCTTTCTGTTGCGCCTGTCTGCTCGAAAAGTCTACAATTGGATCATATGCGTCAGCCTAGCCATCATCGGCATCTGGAGCCTCGTCATTTTCTTTTACGACATCTTTCAGTGCACGCCCGTTCAGAAACAGTGGGATTTTCGGATTCAGGGAGGGAAATGCGCATCGCCAAATGACATTATTGCTGCCGCTTACGCTATCAGCGTTATGACAATTGCATCTGACTGGCTATATGTGAGACGACCCATTACCTTGACTATAGAGTTGAACTGAGGCTTACATCTGTTACTTCATCAGGCACTCCTTCCGATACCCATGCTGTGGTCGGTCAAGATGACAAGCCAGGCCAAAGGAACTGTTATCCTCATCCTTGGCCTTGGTATCTTGTATGAAGCCCCCTTTCTTGATGAATACGACTACTCGCTCAAAGGTGCTAACTGTATATGAACATAGTGCTAGTATTGCCACTCTCATCAGAATCAAGTACTTGAGTTCACTTCAAGACACTAGTGATTTGCTATGTATGTCTCATATCAACTTCCTCCCTTTTATATCCACGATTCTGATGTATCGTTTGGTATATAGTCTCGGCAACAGACGTAATGATATGGACCATAATCGAACCTGGAGTAGCCATTGTTGCTTCTAGTCTCGCTACAATTCGGCCTCTGTTGCGCGCTTGGAAGATCCGTGGCTTCGAATCAACAGGCCGTCGTACACGCAGCGCCCCCTCTGGCTACGCGAGGCACACCGCCGACGATGGAAACATGGCCACCGTTGGCCAGGTCTTTGGGCCAAATGATGTTTCTCTGAAGCACGTCGAACCTAGCTACTATGCAGCAGCGCCGAATCCTTCCACAAAGACGACCATTGGCTTGACCTTTGAACAGTCCCATGCCAGCAGAGCGGTGGCTACTCGACTAGACACTCAGCACCAGGGGAGCCATGCCAGCGAAGGCAAGGAGTACTCACCGTCGCGCAGTGTCAACACAGAGGCATCGCACGCCACCACTAATTCCTCTGTATTCGACGACATCCACAACCTTGAAGCCCAAAGCCAAGAAAACGAATACTATGAATACGGCTCCGGCAAGAGAGGGCACTAAGCTCCCTTGTTCGTTGCCTTTGGCGTTCTTCCATTACATTTCCTTACCTTTCTCTATGTTCTTCTTCTTTTTCTTCAACAGATTTGTTGGGTCATGTTTCAGTTACGGACGGGTTCACATTCGCACTATTTTAGCCGCATTAGACAGGCCATGACCGCCCCCAAGGCAACATACACGACAGCCTCACTTGGGGCGAAGCGCGAAGCGGATAAAATCGCAGGGTGGATACAGAAAAATATCATGACATGGGATGGGCAACCGGGTTCGGCTAACTATATAACGCTATTTGCTTACAAGCTTTGCTTTTATCGTACACCAAAGTACGAGTATGTAGAAACGGGAAATACCTACAGCAGTATTTCGGGAAGAACCAAGAAAAAAAACACCGCAAGGGGTCTTGGACGGGAAGAAGGGAGGGACGGAGGGAAACAACAATGACATGATTTTTTGCTTAGGCAGACACACTCTGTGCGCATATACGATTCCTGCGAAGGATTGTTACATGCTGTTTCCGTACCTGCATGCGTGCATGCATATTTCGCTGCCGTTGGGACATGGGTTGGACTACGAAGAAGGGGGGGGGGGGGATAATGAGACTCGGGATAGTTTCTTGCTCGTACGTTAGTGAGCCAACATTAATGTAATAAAAAAGACCGCAAAAGCTGAACATGAAGATAAAACAAAAGATAAAATAATGCACGGACAAGAGACTGCAAGATTTGCTGGTTACGCTTCACACACGCGACTTATTCCCACTGTTGTCTTTTTTTCTATAATTGGGTGAGTGAGCCGGGCTGTATCAGTCTTAGGTCGTGAAACCATACAAGTTACGACGGCTGGGGGGAAGAGAGAAAGGACTAACCAATCGCCGACCTTGTCTATTTGCGACGGGGGGAAGAGAGACGAGAGAAGAAGGGGGGGGGGGGACTTGTAATTCCAAAGTGGACAAAATAACGGGATGATTCCATCTTTGTATTCAAGCAAATGGAGAACAGATGGGAAGGGTAGCTGAAATCGACATAGGAGGGCACAGTGAACACAATGTGGAAATAGAAAACAAAGTATATTGGAATAAGAAAACCACAATTCGCTATTTGTGCCAAGCAAGTGTGTACACCTGTATGGAGAGAGACTCAGTCAAAAGAAAATCATCGCTTCATCGGCCGGTATCGCTGTGACATTATTTTGTCCACCCTCTTCAAGCAAACCAACGTCGAGCCTGTTATCCGCTAGCAGGGGTGCCAATCTCTCCTCAGAAATCGCTTTTCCCATCGACAAACTATTGATTGTTTCCCGCGTTCCTGCGTCTGACTAGTGCGGCCAAGCCCCAGTCCCAGTCCTAGGGCGGTGGTTCACCTGAAGAACAAGTCTGAGGGCGGAGTTTCTCTCGGATGGCAGCGTGCATCAAATCAGGAACCAAGAACCAAGAACCAAGCAGCAGGGATTAGCAGAGAGAGCGGGCGCCATCATCTCTAAGTAAGCAAGAATGTGCATTAGCCCTTGATCATGTATTAGTCTGAGGGAGGGGAATATAGCTAGTCGTGAGATGGCTTCGGCGGAACGACGAAATGGCGGTATACGAGTATCACTCCTCTCAGCTCTGACGTCGACGAATGGACCTGCTTACCTTTTGGCCCAAGTATTTGTTGGAGGTGAAGCCTGAAGCGCATCAGCATCAATACTGTCCTTGTCTGGATGGGTTATACTAGACAAACCGAGCACTTTCTACTCCATCTCATCATGGTAACGGGGCATCTCATGATAAATGGGGATGCCGAGAGTTTGGATGCCGAGAATTTGGACGCTGAGAATTTGGAGGCCGAATCGGAAGACGCTGACCAGGAACACGGCGGTCAAGTGTCAACATCACCACCCTTGCCGGATCATTAGCATTCCCATTCGTAGCCACCCCATCCATAGCCTCCTCGTTCGTAGCTTCTTCGTTCGTAGCTTCTTCGTTCGTAGCCTCTTCATGGGCGTCGAATCTCACTAAACGACGATCAAACACATATAAAGGAATCCCCCTTGGCGCCTCATTCGGAATTAGGCCAGATGGAGGCATCCCTGGTGAATGTGGGATATGTGGAGGAACTCCGAGCGGTTGAAGGCTATATGGATGAGGGCCATATGGATTAAAGCCATATGGTGGAGGCGCAAGTGCATCATGGCCATATGGAGGAGCCGAAGTTGGATGAAGAGCATCTCTGACTGCATCTCTAACTGCCCATCTAATGAACTCTTTGACCTGAGCCCAATAGTTATCGTCTTCATTGTCATCGTCTTCAGAAACCCGCCTCTCAAGCCGGTCAAGTCGTTGGTTGGTCCTCCATACTCGATTCGCAAGTCGAACCGCGGCGTCGGTCTGATTGGCCATCCTGCGATCGAGCTGCCGAAGCCGTGCGTCAACAGGAGATGGTTCCTCAACGCCATGATTGTTATGCTCAAGCTGCTGAAGCCGTCCGTCCAATGCCTGTAGTCTTTCCGTAACGCCATTTATGCGATTCTCGAGATCCGCAAACCGTCCGTCGAATCTCTGTCTCATGTCGGTGATATCATTGTTGTTATTCGACCGCTGAAGCTGTCCGTCCAATGCCTGTAGTCTTTCCGTGACGCCATTTATGCGATTCTCGAGATCCGCAAACCGTCCGTCGAATCTCTGTCTTATGTCGGTGATATCATTACTGTTATTCGGCCGCTTAAGCTGTCCGTTTAATGCCTGTAGTATTTGCGTAACGCCATTCATGCGATTCTCGAGATCTGCAAACCGTCCATTGAATCTCTGTCTCATGTCGGTGACATTATCGTTGTTATTCGACCGCTGAAGCTGTCTGTGAAACGCCTGTATACTCTCCTCCAACACGGTGTTAGGGCCCCGGAGCGGTTCAAGATACTGGTTCAACATTGCCAGGTGGTCCTCAGGATTTGGGGAACTGGCATCCCCGTGAATTCCAATTGTAGCATTAGCATCAGAGGCGCTCTGGGGAAGGAGAACACGGCGAAGAGATTCGTTAGCAAGCCTCTCAGACTCCTGGATCAGGGCGGCGGCAGCCATTGAGGCGCTCTGCGGAAGGGAACCACGGTCAAGAGATGCGTTAGGAAGCCGCTCAGATTCCTGGATTAGGGCAGCCATTGATGTAAAGCTATTGGTGTGTCGTGGATTTCCTCCCGAGACATTTGTATTGGTTGCGGGATCCGTGTCAGATGAACCCGTGCTCTCGGTATTGATTGCGGTATCCATGTCAGATGAATCCGTGCTCTCAGCCTGGTACTCCTGATATTGCCAGCCAGCGTGATGGCCTGATTGTGAGGTATCTCCCATGATGTTATCAATATTTGTTGTAGAGAAGAAAGTTGATATTACCAAGAAGAGAAAGATAACAAAGCCAAGTGTCATGTAGAGAGCGAGCGATGGAGATGAAGAATGGATGTAAATATAGTGGCAAGGAAACGAAAACAATCGGAGAAGACAACGCCTGGGGATGGAATGAATATATAAGGGGGAGAAAGTAGGAGTATGAGCTGATGAAAGGTACGATCAACTGCATCTGATCGGATCTCACCTGCCTTGCTCTGTATTTTGACTCAAGGGCTGGATATGACCTTCCATTGAACCAGCCCTCGAAGCTTGCCCTATGTAACACCAGAATCCCCATGAAAGACCGGAAATACACAGTCAAAGCGGTACTCACTTCCATAACCATCTGCCGCGATATTGATGTTTCATTATGTTTATTCATTCATTTATTGTTTCATTGATTCATGGCCTCAATGTCGAGCTCCTCAGGCGCGACCTCCCACTCCTCCTCCTCGTTCCATATTGGCGCGAGCACAAAGCGACCCATAATCTTGCCCATGCCGATGCTCTCGCCCGTCGTGACGCCGTTTTGTGGCTTCTCATCCGACTCCTCGACGATGACGGCCGTCGTGAGGAAGTTCATGCCTGCCGCAGGGCTCATCTCAAGGATGCGGCCTCCCCAGTCCAGCTCCACCTTGCCGGACTTTCTGACGTTGAGCCGGCCGATAAGACCGCCATTGGAAAGCGCCTGGGACCTGAAACCGTTTCTGCGCTCTTGCTCTTCATCCTCTTCATCTGAATCCTCCTCCTCTTCCTCGCCTTGTTGTGTGAGGTCGACGGGCGTAGCGGTAGATGACACGCTTAATGGGGTCGCATGCAAACTAGCAGAGTGTTGCTCCTCTTCCTTGACTTTAATGCGAGGCTGAGGAGCGGCAACCTGCTTTAAGGGAGGGAGTAGCGGGGGGAATTGGAAGAGATATAGTCGACCATCCTTGTTACCAGTCTCGTCTGCCTTCTCTTCGCCGTCTCCGTTGATTGTGATTGCGCCGAGTTCGCTTGCCAGAAGGCTCAAATCCGTGCGAATCATATTCTCCTCAGGATCTTGAGCAATCGGCTTCTTGGCTTTTATTTTGGCCAGAGGCAGCTTGCCTTCGTCTGCAGGCTTGATGTCAACATCCAAGTCCATTGTGTCATCTGTCGGCTCCTTCTTGACTTCAGCTGCCCTCTTGGCACTCGTATTCCAGTCGCCTTCTTCGGGTTGATCGGCCGGTGGTAATGATCCGGGTGCTTCACCATCGACCCAGAGGCTTTCCTCTTCGTCTAGCGCCTTCTCCGCTGCCTCTAATTCCGCAGTCGTAGCAACAACCACGGGTGCTTCCTTGTGTTCTCGTCGGAGTATGCCCATGGGCATGACGCCCCCTGGCCGGGAATGAAGTGCAGCCAACATGGCTTCGTCTTCGCTGTCCAAGTCTTCGTCGTGGGCCATTGTGTGAAGTTTGTCGGCGTTGATTCTCGTTTCTCGGAAGCCTCCTTCGCTGGCGAATCCGAACCCAGAGCCAGGCTTGCTTTCGAATTTACCAGTTCTCGCGAAACCACCACCGCCACCACCGCCTCCGCCAGCCCCAAACCAACCTCCACCAGTTGTGCCGCCTACCGAAATTCAATCCCATGTTAGCATCATAGACGACGTATAAGCTCATCGACAGCTTCATTCCGACATACCTGGTCCTCCCATCCCTGAAGAAAAGGGCCCGCTGGCTCCGCCAACTGGTCGCCCAAAGCCGCCTCCTCTGCTCCCCATAGCATCACCACGACTTCTTTTACTGCGGAATCGTGACCGGCCTCTGGCGCGCCTCTCGTCTGCGGCTCTGTCACTGGCCTTCTGCTGTTCCTGCTGGGCCAGCGCATCTCGCTCTGACTCATCTCGTCGAACGTTCTTGGGTCTGAATCTGCCGGTCGAAGCTGCGCCGCGCGCCGCCCGTGCGGAAGTAGCACCTCTCCGGGCTGTTGAGGCTGCTGATTGTGATGAAGCGCCCTGATCAGTGCTTGACTCTCCTAATCCCATGTTTGCTGTTGGCGCTGCGTTACTGGACAGCTGATTTGAATCGTCCGCGCCTTCGGTCTGAGATCTTGACGAGGCGGCCGCACTGCTTCTCCCCGCGCCTCTACCGGTAGCTCTGCCACGAACCATGTTGTGTATGTGATGATGAGTCAATCGCGGTCATTGGATTGAGTCGCAGACAATCCGAAGCTTCTGTCTAGAAAATTCAAAGTTTTGGCGGGGCTCTTTTTTTAGTGCTGCAACTGGGCTGGTGGGGGACGAAAGTATAGAATTGGTTGATCAGATATTGATGCTAAAAATGCACGATTACATACAGAAGGCCCCTGTATCCGGCCTAACGGGCACTGTACTGAGCTCCACCAGGGCTGAAGCCGCTATTCTTGTTTGTAACTTTTGTAAGTGAGATTGATGACAAGGTTAACGGGAACAAGAGTTAGAATGATGATGGATCGGTGGCTAGGGCGAAGCCATGACTATAAATGTCATTTCTGTGACAAATGTGTGAAATGGACGACGCCTCAATGCAGGTGGTCATGGGATCGATTGACGTAGTTCCTTCACATGAGTTGGCTCTTCTGATTCAGGGAGAGAGGCGAATGCATCTGATGATGCTGGGGAACCTGTAAGCAATTCCAAGGTGACTACTACTGGGTATGTAACAATCAAACATTATGTTTCATAGGTTCTGATACAAGCATAATGAAATATAGAATACATCAAGGCTCAACACACATGAGAGCTGAATGCCCGAAATACGCGGCTATGCTTCCTTCCCTTGCCAACATGGTCCCAATCCATGATCGTCCAGCTTCAACAGAAGCAGCCCCAAACTTGACAATGACACATCCTCGAACCTGAGCCGCAGACCAAAGTACGCCCTGCTGCCTCTCCATGTCGATTCTTCGTGATCGCCACTGCTCAAACTCTGGCATTTCCTTCGAGTCCCTCTCTTGATCCTCTTTTGAGCGAAAATCGCGAGATCCTATCCGTGGAAGAGCAGCGAATTCTCTCATGAAGAAGTCTCCAATGGGTGCCATGACCGGTCCGCGGAGAATAAGTGTGCCCAGTATACTCGTTTTAGGCATTGTGTCTCTCAGTGACAAGCCAATTGGCTGGCTTCCACCTTGGCTCAAGATGATATTGTCCCTGATTAGGAGTCTCTCCTTTTGCGCCGGGTCAGATCCTTGTGTCCAAACTTCATTGCGCCCTTTCCAGCTCCTGAAGCTCCAATTCTCACCGCGCGCTATCCTTCCTTGCGTCACCCAATCCAAGAGGCATAACGATGCCCGATTGGCCAGGTTAAAGACTTGAACCTGCTCATACACGCTGTCTTCAAATGGCTGGACAGGGTCTGGCAATAGGCAGACTGCAGCATCTTCGTCGATTTGGACTTGTAACCTCTGGCTTGTAACAATTTCTGGCGAGGGAGACTTGAATATCTTGGTATGGCCCTGAGTGACTAGGCTGAGACTCGATCCTTTATGGACACGAATAGTGAGATTGACGCCATCACCACCAACCAGGCCACCTCCGTATGATAGGAGAAAGACCAAGGCGCTTTTCTGGGCCACTGTGGGCGAAGGCGAGATCAATTTCAAAGGATATTGGTAGCTGATGGTCTCGAGGCCGCTGCCTCCAGCTGGAAGCAGTCTCACGACAATGCGGCCATCACCAGGGCGAGAAGTTGACTTGGGAAACGGCGATGTCATGATAACCCAATCATTGCTTGTAAAAGATTGAACAACCAAGATGCTACAGAGGCATGCTCCGGCTCATTGATAAATTTATATAAGGTGTAAAAGGTCACGGGTGCTATTGGCACGAGTAAGTATAAGTGTTTGGCTGCTTATCTTTGCCCGCACTCAAGAGATGGGGGGTTGTGAGAGTTCTGATTAGCGCAGTCAACCCCAAGATTTGGCTTCCGTGAGCTTTTCCAAAGGAATGGAATCATCGCCCTTCATGTGATAACGGTTATATAATGAATTGCACTGTGACATCGGCGCATGTAGCCCCGATAAATAGCATATCATCGATTCTATTATGAATCTAATTACCTATTCGCTGGGAAGATGCGAGTTTTATCTCTCAAACAGAGGGAAGCTGTCTGAGCTCTGCTTGTTTGGGCTTAGACCTCCCTCGTCTTTAGTGCCAAACTAGGGCTAGCTCGTTCTGATCCCCCAAGCTTTCTCCGCATTTTGACACGTAAAAATATTCTGCCGGGATTCAGCCGATGCTAAAGTGGGCGGCTCTGCCCACCTCGAAAATCAAATCAAATGGCCCTGCCAGAGCATCGCTGCATGACACAAACGAACGCGACTCGCCGCCAGAACTTTCCCCCTCGCTGCAAATTGCCCGGACCTGCTGCCCCCCGGCCTGGCCTTCGAGCATGCGCATGAAGCCATAGAGCCAAAATCCATCCACCGACACTCGACACAATGGACAGCGCCACCGCGTCTCCAGAGCCAGAGTCGCGTCGTCGATCTGGACGCGTCGTCAAAGCTCCCACCAAATACGCGCCCGAACCGACAGCGGCAGCGCCCAAGCGCAAGCGGAACGACGATGAGGCGGAGGACGACGGAGAGGTTGAGAACGGCGACGTGGCCTCGGACGAGGACATGAGCGATGCTGCGAGCGACGCCGAGAGCGATCACGACCATCCTGCGCCGAAGCCGCGAAAGGCGCAAACCAGCCGCGCAAAGAAGCCAAGCACCAAGAAGCCCAAGATCAACGGCTCTCGGCCCGCTGCAACGGGGGCTATTGCGCGCATTCCTAGTCGACCGAAGAAGACGGTTCGCATCGACCCTGGAGAGAAGGGAACCGGTCTGTTTGGTATGTCTCCATTTCATCTCTACAGCTTGCCCCTCCCTTGCCCCCTCTACATGGGGTTGGCGCTGACATATTTATTTCGCAGCCGACATCTTCGCATCTGGCGATTCTCCCCAATTTGTTGCCCAGCAATGGCTCGAAAAGTACAGGGAGAGCGATGCGGCTGCACTTGGCGATCTGATCAACTGTATCCTACGATGCGCGGGTTGCGATCTGGAAGTGACAGTTGATGACATTCGTGATCCGGAGAATATCCCCAACCGACTGTTGGATCTACAGAGTGTTTACCAAGAGGTGCGTCGATGAGGATCAGTGACTTGAGATTCTTTTCAGCTTCTTCTAGGAGAAGAACAAAATTGCTAATTCACGATGCAGCAACAAATCGTCGACTACCCTTTGGTTGCCAGAGCCAAGGGCACACGATCATTCCGAGATTTGCTCATTACATTCTTCCAGGCTCTGATTGGTCTGCTACACGAGACCGATGTTATGTACAAAGACGTAGACCTTGTCGACAATCTCCATGCGTGGTTGGCCAGCATGTCTTCTTCGCCGCTACGTCCTTTCCGCCACACGGCAACGACCATTGCTTTGGCTGTGCAATCCGGGCTTGTCGAGGTTGCTAGTATCCTCGACAAACGTATTGCCAGCATTGAACAACAGTCGCAGGCTTCGAAGAAGGCCAAAAACAAGGGCAAGGCGGACGAAATCCAACGTAACCTGACCGAGGCAAACAACTATAGAAAGATCTGTAACGATGCTATTCAGTCATTCTTCGACACCGTCTTCGTCCACCGATATCGCGATGTTGACCCAAAGATCCGGGTGGAATGCGTTGATGCTCTCGGAATCTGGATTTGGAACCTGCCAACAGTCTTCCTGGAAGCTGGCTACCTACGTTACCTGGGCTGGATGCTGTCTGATACCAATGCTGGAACTAGACAAGAAGTCTTGAAGCATCTTAGCAAATTGTTCAAACGTGATGCACACGGGATGGGCCACTTCATCGACAGATTCCGGCCCCGACTGATTGAGATGGCAACGATCGACGCTGATGTGTCCGTCAGAGTTACTGCCATATCTGCTATTGACGCGCTGCGAGCAGCTGCCATCCTTGAGCCCAACGAAATCGACGCCATTGGAAGACTCATCTTTGATAGCGAAATCAGGGTGCGCAAAGCTGTTGTCGGGTTCTTTGTTGCCTGTATCGACGACGTAATTGAAGGCAAGATTGAGGAGATTGGTGGCTCCGATGCCCTAGAGGAGCTGGATCTTGCTGAAGAAGACAACTATGAAGCGCCAAGGAGAGACTGGCTCAACTTGAAATGCCTGGCTGAAACCCTCACAATCTATGATGCGCAGGTTGAAGAGTCTCAGCAGACAGAAGGATCACCGTTGGATCTTGACGTTGACTTACTGGAAAGTACCATGCCTGATACGAGGATTTCGCTGGCATCTCAAGTGCTCTACGATAGAATCTCAGAAATCAAGTCCTGGGAGATTCTGGCCGGCTATCTCCTGTATGACCACACGACAAGTACCAAGTCTAAATCAAGAGCAAAGTCAAAGGGTAACCCTTCAGAAGATGCGTTCAAGAAGGCGGTTGCACCCACTTCTGAGGAAGAAAAGATTCTCCTTGACGTTCTGAGCTCTGCTATCAAGTCGAGCTTGCTGCAACACGCGGATCATGACAAGAGCAAGAAGCGCGGTCCCCGTACCGAAGCTGCTGAGGCTCAGGAGGAATTGGCCTTGGAGTTGGCCACCAACATCCCAAAATTGCTGAGCAAGTATGGTGCAGAGCCTGAGACGGCGGCTATTGTCCTCCGGTTGGAGCGCTATCTCAAACTGGATGCTTTCCAGCAGTTGCGACAAGACTCTAGCATATACGAAAAGCTGCTGGATGAAGTTATTACGCAGTTCAACAGACATGACGATAAGAGGGTCTTGGCTGAGGCTGCAGCCGCTTTATTACATGCTCGGCAATTTGCAGAGCTTGAAGAAATGACAGACGCCAAACTATCCGTTCTGTGGGAGGTGGTCATCAATTCACTTCGAAGCTTTGACACAACATGCGAGCTCTCTGCAAGAGGGAACTTGGAAGAGGCACCGCTTCAGGAGCTGTCGACCATCTTGATGAAGATCAGCAAACTGGCTAGTATCTCAGACTGCGTTGATATCCTCGAGATTGCTCCTTCAAAGGGCGGCTCGACATCTCCGGCAATTCAGATCCTGATCAACATTGTTCACAGAGGAGAGTACGAGGCTCAAGAAGACGATATTGACAATTTAGAAGACGAAGTAGTCACATTGGCAATTAAGGCTTGCCAGTTCTACTTCATGTGGAAGACGCGCAATCTCTCGCAGCAGCTATCTTCTGGCGCCGGCATCGCCGATGAAGAACTTGATAGCCTGTCGGTTCTGCGGCAAACTTACCGGAAGCACCTGATTGTGACATTTTCGTCTCGAGCTTCCGTTGACCAGCTTCGCCTTTTCGCAACCGGTAGTCTTTGCGACCTGCATCTAACTTTTGCAACATTGCGCCCTGCGATTAGCAACTTCCGTCCCTCGAGCTCCGCATCTAAAACAGGTGGCAATGAAAGGTTCAAAGTATTACTGCAGCAAATAGAGCCCGGCCTCATCTCTGAGCTAACGTCAATATTTGACGGTGCTGAGAAGCAATATGCAAAGAAGGCCAAGAAAGACAGGGTACTAAACGAACCGGCTGAGGATGAGGATCCCGTCGATGACGAAGAGGAGTCTGACGAGGAGGATGAGGACGAAGGCTTGTCAAAAGAAGAACGCCTCGCCGCCGAGCTCAAAGCTGAAAAAGCTCTGTGCGAACTGACAGCCAAATACGTTCTTGCTATCACGGCAAACCTGATCGATCCCAAAGGTAACCATGTCAACAAGCTCAAGCGACGATTACAGCGCAACGAGACCAAGCTGGGCCACAACTTCAAAGAGGTTGTTGCCTATCTTGACGAAGAGAAGATTGCCAAGCGCAACAGAAAGCCCGCCAAGGCGGCTCCGGCAGAGAAGCCGCAGAAGCCTGCCCTGAGCACCGAGACTGTCCACGATGAGGACGAGGACGATATTTTCGAGGATGTTGAGCCGGAGGAGGGCTCGAGAGAAGACCTTCGGCGGAGAGGGCTGCTGGATGACCCTATTGAGGACGATGACGATGAGGAAGAGCATGATGATGCTGATAAGCTAAATAACGACGATGACGATGGTGTTCTTGGAGACTGAATGGATAAAAGACAGAAAGAAACATAAGGGGGAAAACAAAATCAATGAGGGAGGAGTGGGTTTTGATTAAAGCCCCTCCGTTGTGGATATGATATTTTGTCAGGGTTAAAGGGATTTCTATTTTTCAATGCCAGGGTATCAAAGCTGTTGTGCTTTTTTTTGTGTTACGCCAAATGTCTCTTCTTCCTCTTTTCTATTATTGCGGCATCAATTCTTCTTCTTTTTTATTGGGGGTTTCTGTTCTTCCCCTCCTGACACGTTTCCGATGAACTTTGATACTTTTGAACAAAATATTTGAGGGGAAACAACAGGGCAAGCGTGGGAGATTCTTTTCTTTTAGAGAGAGGGGTTGGTTCAAGTCGCGCGACTGTTACGATCCGGGTGGCATTTGAATGCAGGCAGATTAACGTCTAAAAAGATATCCGACAAGTCAATAATAGTGTTTTTTCTAGTTTATTTGCATGAACGCCCTGCCCACCAATTTCCATAAGCTATCCATCATTCTATTTGCATCGTAAACCACATAAACCAGTCACTGCTGGTTGAACAATTCTACCTGCACTTGCCAGTGACTCCAAACAGATCTCACAAATCAAGTATATGCAATTCGTGTCCCAAAAAGCCCAAACATTCTCTGCCACCTCATGCCCTCGCCAGCGTCCGCCTTGAGGGGATCTTCCTCGGGAACTTGGACTCCGTACTGGTGTATGCAGCAGGAAAACGGCCTGCTACGGATTTGTGACGATCCTGGGCCCTGCTTTTGCGGCATCCTGCCTTCATCATCGGAACTATGCAGCGGGGGACGATTTACTCCCCTGTTCGTCAGCGCTGCTTGGCGTTTGTTTTCTTCTTCCAGGCTCTTCTTTTCCTCCAGGTCACCCCATAGGAGGAATAGGCGCTGGCGTAGGACCTCGAGATTCTTTTGGTCCGAACGCAAGTCAGAGGCGTCCAAGCTCAAAAGACATTGCGCAGAAGGATTGTTCACTGCGACCCAGAGAGTTTTCTTCTCTTCTTGGGTTTCCCCATGAGAACTCGCATCTTCCAGTTCCAAGAAGAACCGCCATTCCCACTCACGCGCTGTCGAACGATCCACTGCTTCTTCTTCTCCTTCCATGTCTGTGTCTGCATCTGACTCTTCATCGGAAAGCATATTGAATTCCGGATGTTTCATTTTCTTTAGTATCTTTGGTTGAGCAAAGTCCTCGAGGTCAGGGGGCATGAAATTGACAACCCGAACGTTGGCGCGGTACTTCATATTTACAAAAGGAAGCTGCAGCTTGACTTGCTCGCCATTGATATCCGTTTCTACGTATACGGGATCTAGCATGTCGCCAATGGTGCTGATGGCTTTGTTTTCGTTTTCGCATTTCACTAATGATGTTAGGTCTCTATTCATGTACAATGCATTGGAGGCGGGGAGAGGGTACCTTTTGAGTATGCAGCTGATGTTGTAGCAGATGTTTCAGTGGACATGCCATTAGACATTACTGTCGACTCTCCTTGGTCTGTGGTCCTCATCTGTGACAATATTGATACTTCTGCCACCTTAACCGGTTTCTTCGCCTTTTGTTTAGGCTTCTTGTTCCTCCTCGGCTTCTCAACTTGGGGCGGCTGCATCTCGGCCAAGTCACTCTTCCTCTTCTTTCCAACGAATCCTGCCTGAAGGAGCATTTCCTTCTCCCGTTCATAGTCGCGAAAACGACGGACAGCCTCTTTTAAGCGAGGATCAGGAGCCTCCGTGTCTGTAGTATCCATCTGTATGACGTGGATCTTCCGATCTGAACGCAAGTAGCCCTCAAGATTGGCGGCGTTGTTTCCATATCTGATGTGAAGATTCCGAAGCATGACCCAAGAGCCTGTAGAGAGTCCCCGTTCTCTGATAAAGCCGGTATGGGGCTCGAAGCAAGTGACTTGCATGCTCCGCTTCCCAAAGGGTCCTTTCCACTCACCGCCAGTGCCGGCTCCGTATGGCAGGTTGACTCCATATCCGAAGGGGTCAGGAGCTTGGCCACCATCGCCACCAAACCCCTTAAATGCGAAATGAAAAAAGCTGTCGTTCTCCGTAAAGTCTGATACCCACAGAGTAATTTTGTCGCTGGTGTCATATGGTTGTTTGACCAATTGGACTATTACATCGGCAAACGTGCTATCTCGGACATCTTTGAGCTCCTTGAATTTATCCGTGGCGTTGGCGGATTTTGTCTTCATTTCTTGGAACTCTGCCTCAGACGGGAGACTCTTTTTGTCTATGGAATGATAGAGAGACGAAACGTATTCATGTACTGTCTGTCCAGGGCTATGAGTCGTTTTTCTTTGCTGAGGGCGTAGCGCTTTCAATGCTCCTTCTGGTGGCCGTGGAATCTGGTTTGCCGAATATAGATACACATCTGTGGTCCAATGTGTCACGAGTGATAGTGTATCGGAGTGTGATTGCAGCTGACATCTTTCTTAGCATGTAAAATCCACCATCTTCAGAGGAAAGGTCGAGCAACCTTGGCCTGGTAGAGCACTATAACGTCACCAAGGCTGGGATCCGGCATCTCATTTTCCGGCCGGAATATGTTGATGGCGATGGAGTTGGATGAAGCATCTTCATCAGAGTTGTCACATAGACGGATCTCACACTTCCAATCTAGACACAAAGTAGGCACTTAGAACATGACCACTGATGGTGCAGAAAGCAATGCTTACCACTTCTCCTGGTAGGAACAGGGGTTCTGAAGTCTTTGACGACGCCAATGACATTCAGCAAGTTTCCGACTCCACGCTTACGGTCCAGTATATCTCGAATCGATATGAAGCTGGTGGGCAGTGAGTTCTGCCGCTTGTTGAGAGGAGGAGCCATAATTGAGCATGGCTTTAATCATGTGATCAAAAAAGTCACATCTGAAGCATCACTGGATACGATTCAACACAGTGCAAATCGGCCACAGGGCCTCAATTGCTGCGGGGAAGCGAATGGCGGATTACGTGACGGGACAACGCGTTTTACGACGATGATTTCGCGTCTTACAGAATGTGTCAATTATGGAGTTAGAGGGGCCAGATCTCCAAGGCGCGAGAGCACGTGACGAGAAGTGAAGAGAGGGGTACTTGTACTTTGTACAGCACGGAGCTTATTGTGAGGGGTACCAGCCTTGAACTTAATGTGGAAAGGGTTCAAAGGGTGCTGTGATTGTGATTGCGATGACAACAGGGTGGCCGCAAGGGGGAGTGAATCACTAATAGGTACTGCGTATGTACTAACTTTGGCGGCATACGAGCACAAAGTCTTTTAGTACCTGCAGGTATTTCACTCGGCAGAGGGACTTGAGGGAGTATGCAGTGAATCAAGGCTTAACAGAGTGTACTGAGGGGAACTACCGCAACAAGGTGGGGTAAGCAGGTACTGCAGGATACTGTCTGAACAAAGACAACAGGCAAAGACATGTCACACCCTTAGCTCAGCCATCGAATCTTGATGCCTTAGGCACAATGTCTGAGCGCCGGCGACAGTGAAAGCTTTTAGCGGCTATTCAGCGCTCTAGCAACGGGAACAGGCAGTAAAGCCTGCTGCTAAGCCTGCTGCAGTCAATTCTTGCCGCCCTGCTAAGTTTAGCACCTACCTTTCCGATTTTGACTTTGCCCTGCAACCCTCTTGATTTCTCCCCTTCTTCCGCAGCGAACTTTTATCCCCTTCACTACCTACTACCGAATAGCAGGGACGCATCCAATAGCACCTTCAAGGACAGAGATTCTTCGTCGACGGTGCCATCGCTCGCATCCTGAACCGTCCCCGCGCAACCATCAGTAACCCCTGCTCTGCTCTGCCTGCCCGCCTTTCCACCGTTTTCGTCACCAGCAGCAGCGCACATCGCCAGTCAGCACCATGGCGGACCGATATATCCCAGAGCATCGCCGAACCCAGTTCAAGGCCAAGAACACATTCAAGCCCGATGAGCTCCGTCGCCGTCGCGAGGAGCAGCAGGTCGAGATCCGCAAGGCCAAGCGCGAGGAGAACTTAGCAAAGCGACGAGGCATTGGCTCTGGCGACAGCCGTCCTGGCGCTGCTCTCGGCGCCGCCCCCGACAGCGACGATGAGTCGGCTCCTACTGAGTCTCAGGTACGCAAAGCTTTAATGATTTCCTTGCTTCACTCCATGCCTATCCATCGCAAAGCCGTCGCAAGACCATCGCAAGGCGCCCCATTTGCCTTGCAGGTTTTGCTGTGATGCTGTGCTTTTGCTTGTGATGTGGGGGAAATATGACTGGACCCCACCTCTTGGTGGCGGGCATTCTGACCGACTGGCGTGAGAGCTGCGCATGGGCTGTTTTGCAGGCTCGTTGCAGCCGGAAGACAGGATGAGCGCAGTTCCAGTGCATTCGTGGAAATACATATCAAAATTTGGAGCTTGCATATGGATCGGCTAACATGACATTGATTAGCTTAACGAGGATCTCCCTCAGATGGTTTCTGGCGTCTTCTCCGACCAGATCGACCTCCAAATCCAGGCCACCACCAAGTTCCGAAAGCTCCTGTCCAAGGAGCGCAACCCTCCCATCGAGGAAGTCATCAAGACTGGCGTCGTTAGCCGCTTCGTCGAGTTCCTGCGATCCCCTCACACTCTTGTGCAGTTCGAAGCCGCCTGGGCTCTGACCAACATCGCCTCTGGTTCTGCCACTCAAACCCAGGTCGTCATCGAGGCTGGCGCTGTTCCCATCTTCGTCGAGCTGCTTGGCAGCCCCGAGCCCGACGTGAGAGAACAGGCCGTTTGGGCTCTTGGTAACATTGCCGGCGACAGCCCTCACTGCCGTGACTATGTCCTCAGCTGCGGAGCTCTCAAGCCTCTGCTTAGCTTGCTCGGAGACAGCCGCAAGCTGAGCATGCTCCGCAACGCAACCTGGACCCTGAGCAACTTTTGCCGTGGCAAGACCCCGCAGCCTGACTGGAATACGGTACGTGTTCTTAACTTTATCTTGTTGGATAAAACTCTAACAGTGTCTTCATTTACAGATTGCCCCAGCACTTCCCGTTCTGTCCAAGCTCGTCTATTCTCTTGATGACGAGGTCTTGATCGATGCCTGCTGGGCTATTTCTTATCTCTCTGATGGCTCCAACGACAAGATCCAAGCCGTTATCGAAGCTGGTATTCCCCGCAGACTCGTCGAGCTTCTCCTGCACGCATCCACTTCCGTTCAGACCCCCGCTCTTCGATCCGTTGGTAACATTGTTACTGGCGACGATGTCCAGACCCAGGTCATCATCAATTGTGGTGCTCTCCCATGCCTCTTGTCTCTTCTGAGCTCCACCAAGGATGGCATTCGCAAGGAAGCCTGCTGGACCATTTCCAACATCACTGCCGGTAACTCGTCTCAGATCCAGGCTGTCATCGATGCCAACATTATCCCTCCTTTGATCCACCTCCTGCAGAATGGTGATCTCAAGACCCGCAAGGAGGCCTGCTGGGCTATTAGCAACGCCACATCTGGTGGCCTCCAGAAGCCTGAACAGATCCGGTACCTCGTTGCTCAAGGCTGCATCAAGCCCCTGTGTGACCTCCTTGCCTGCCCCGACAACAAGATCATTCAGGTTGCTCTTGACGGCCTGGAGAACATTCTTAAGATTGGAGATTTGGACAGACAAGCTGCAGGTGACGGTGCCGATTCAATCAACCGCTATGCGCTGTTCATCGAGGAGTGTGGTGGCATGGAGAAGATTCACGATTGCCAGAACAACGCCAACGAAGAAATCTACATGAAGGCCTACAACATCATTGAGAAGTACTTCTCTGACGAGGAGGAGAACGCAGATGAGGGCGCTTCTCAGCCCACTGGCGCTAACGGCACCTTTGGTTTCGGAACCAACGGCGGCGCGCAGGCGGGAGGCTTCAACTTTGCCAACGGCGGTGATTCCATGGACATGTAAGAAGGCGCGCGTTATTCTCGTGAGCTTTTAGGTTGATACTTCGATGCGTCAAGCTGAGAGATTCTTCGCCTCCCAAAATTGATTGGCACCCCCCAAGACCATAACCATAACCGCCTCCCCGCACACCCTATACGATATTGTCATCAACACGAACAGCAGAATACACTGTGTTACAATCTCTGCTGACACAACCCCCAAAATTCTTGGCAACAACACACTCCCCCTTTATCCCTTAATTTGGCTTGACAATCTGTGCGAGGAAGGAAGAAAGAAAGAGAGAAGGAACAGAGTAGCCCGACTGAATAGCAGGCCCTATGGTAGCTTGAAAGCTCCAGCCTGAGGAGAAATATGCTGTGTCTGAGGAGGAGTAGTCGAATTTAGTATGAAGCAGGAAATACTGGGCAAAAATCTCGTGGATACGGGTCTAGATGGCCATGGCCATTGATGAGCGACCCCCCGATCAACTGCCTGCCTGCCTGTGTTTGGGTCTGGTAGTCTGACGGCATATACCACAGTGACACGGCGGAGAGAAGCCAGTGCTAGTGCATTGCGCTTCTGTCGAGAGAGAAGTTTAAGAAGAAGAGGCTGCTCTTGATGCAACAATCAAGTGTTTGTGCATCTCACGTCTACGCATTTAGCTAGTGAAATAAGACGCAGGTTATCCCATCTTTGATGTGTTTATGATGTTTGATGTTTGATGATGATGCTGATACAACATGCGATGGGAATGTTGAATATTGCTGCCATTACTGTGTCGTCAATCAAATATTCACCTTTATGGTGAGAAGCCTCTCAGCCATGTCGAGCATCAAATCCGATATTGTTCCTGGGACAGTATGCAGACTGTAGTGAACAGCCCGATGCCTAAATTGCAGTAGGAGGCCAAAATGTTGGATAATTATTGCAAAAGAAATCAGCAATAGTAAGTAGATATAGAATATTCAAGTCTCTCTTTCTGATTTTTTCTTTCTTTGGGGAGATGGGGATGATGAGACTTGGAAACAACTGCCCTCATACAAGTTTGGCCCATGTCTGAACTGTTACGATCCTAGGCTTCATACACAGTGCGAAAGATGGCGAGCCCGATTTGGACCCATAAAATTTCCATATCGCCGATGCATCTGGCATCACTGAGATGAACCAAAAAAAATCTGAGCTTGTTGGGAGAAAGGAGTAACGCCCAATTTTTGTCAAATTTGCTTGATTGCTCGTTTGCTCCATTTGCTCCATCTGTTTGACCTCCTTTGCGTTGCTGTAACGGGACAATCTCACCGTCTTTGTTTGCCTGGGAATCGAAGAGGCGGACTGATCTTTTCTTGTTCTTGTTTGCGTCACAACCACAGCTCCGTATAGCATGGTAAAGAAGGGCAAGGTGAAGGCCCCCGCGCCTGCACCAAGCCAAACCTCTGCAGCATCCAAGGATGGGAATGGGAGCGGTAAAGGCAAAAAGGGACAAAAGGCAGCGGATGCCGCTCCTGAGGTGTTGCCACCGGCACCTCCAAAGCCGACGGTGAAGCAGATCATTGGAGGCTCGTCGTGGACAGGCAAGCTGCCGGTCAATCTGCTGAGCGAGTATTGCCAGAAGCAGAAATGGGACAAGCCAGTGTATGACACCCGAAAGACGGCCGAGGGCTTCTCTGTCTGGGTGACGCTGAGTGCCAAAGACATCAAAACGCAACAGCTCATCACTTTGGAGCCGTTCAAAATCCCTCTTACGCACAAGCATCTGCTCTTAAGGGACACGGCATTGGAGGCCAAGCATGCGGCTGCGACGTATGCCCTGTTTAGGGTGTGCAGCATGCAGAACAAGCACACGGTTCTTCCCCCAGATTACAAGTCCCTATGGAAAGATTTCCAAGCGCTCAAGACTCAGGATGTCAAAGACGGAAAAGCTTGGATGTACGAGGCCGATCCCTTCAAGACCCTGCTTGAACGCCAGGATGCCAAGGCTGCTGCGGAGAAGAAGCGCAAGGAGGTTGAGCAGGCCAAGGCCAAGGCTAAGGAGCTACCCGGAGCGGCAGGCCTGGTGCTGCTGAGCAACACGGGATCTGTATCCAATGCTATGAAAGGCTGGACGACGGTGCCCAAGGTCGAAATGGGCAGACAGACCAGGATTCAGTTGGAGTCGCTGCTGAGAGACGGCGTGACTTGGAACCCCCACGGCGTGACCATGCCTCCGGCTGAGAAGAAGAGCGTTGTGTCGGAGCTCGGCAAGCTTGGTTTCCGTCAGAGCCACGTAGAGGAAGCTGTGGGATACTGCAAGGACCGTCAAGAAACCCTAGAGTGGCTCTTGATTCACGTTCCCGAAGATGATCTCCCGCGGTGGGCTCTTCCGGAGAAGTACTCAGCTGGCGTGACCATAGGAGCTACAGATCTGAGGAGAGAAGGCATCATTCAGCGTCTTTCGCAGACCGGATACTCCGTGGAGCTATGCACTCGCGTGTTGGATGATCACGGCGGCAATGAAGATGCCGCTGCCGAAACGCTGCAGAATATTCTTTTCCCCGCTGCTACAACAAGTCAAGAAGGTGCCGAAGAATCAGGGGGCGACTTTTTGGACTTTGGAACGCCCCAGGAGCAGTGGGATGAGGAAGTGACTACGTTGGAATCCATATACGGCAACCATTTCCGCCGAGATGGCGATAGCATCATTCAAATCCGTCTTGATGGAGTAAAAGACGCGCAAAACGGAGACGTGGAAACCTTTTTACAAGTCCGCAAGGGTTCGAGCTATCCACGACACATCATCCTTGCTATCATTGCTAAGCTGCCCTCATATATCAAGCTCAGTATAGTGAAGAGGATGCTGGCACACATCGAGGAGGATCTGCGAGACGAGCCGACTAAGATTTACCTCACCGTAGACTGGGTCCAACAGAACATCAACGACATCATTGCCCACCCAGGCAAGCTTCTAGACATATCGGCAGTCTCCTCTGCCGCCTCTGAGACTCGGCCAGCGAAATCTGTGGCGAAGAGCAAGCGCTCTCGGGGCCCGCCAAGGCCTCTCAAATGGATTGTCGACGCAAAGAGCAAAGAAGAGTGGCTTCGTCGGCAGGGCAGCCCGTCACAGAAAGACATGGTCACAAAGCGCCAGGCCCTACCCGCGTGGCAGATGCAGGACGCCATTGTTCAAACGGTGAACAGGAATCACGTCACCATCATCAGTGGTGAAACTGGTTCAGGAAAGTCGACACAGTCTGTTCAGTTTCTCCTGGATGACCTATACGAAAAGGGACTCGGAGGATGCGCAAACATGATTGTCACCCAGCCACGGCGAATTTCGGCGCTGGGACTGGCTGATCGAGTGTCAGAAGAGCGATGCTCGCGAGTGGGAGGCGAGGTGGGATATGCCATTCGTGGCGAGTCCCGACAGTCAAGAGATACTAGGATTACCTTTGTCACGACTGGTGTGTTGCTTCGAAGACTTCAGACGTCCGGTGGTAGAGTGGATGATGTCGTGGCGTCTCTGGCCGATGCCAGTCACATCATTATTGACGAAGTCCACGAGAGAAGTCTTGACACGGACTTCCTTCTGAATCTGCTTCGAGAAGTCATGATTAAGAAGAAGGACATGCTGAAACTGATACTCATGTCTGCGACGCTTGATGCCGCGACGTTCAAGAGTTACTTTGAAACCGAGGGACTGAGCGTCGGAGCCGTCGAGATTTCTGGCCGAACGTTCCCCGTTGAAGAGTACTACCTTGATGATGTGGTTCGTATGACAGGCTTCGGTGTTGATGGACCCGACGATGGAAGCTTCATTGGCGACGAGACGATGGGCAAGGTTATTCAGAAACTGGGCCATCGGATCAACTATAGCTTGATTGCCGAAGCCGTCAAGGCGATTGACTACGAGCTATCGTATGAGAAGAAAACGGGAGGCATCCTCATCTTTTTGCCCGGAGTTGGGGAGATTAACCAGGCCTGCAACAATCTCAGGTCCATCAACTCACTCCACGTTCTCCCACTACATGCTTCACTCGAGACGAAAGAGCAGAAGAGGGTGTTTAGCAGTCCTCCTCCTGGCAAGCGAAAGGTGGTCGTAGCTACAAACGTGGCAGAAACTTCCATCACGATTGACGATATCGTGGTTGTGATTGACAGTGGAAAGGTCAAAGAGACTAGCTTTGACCCGCAGAACAACATGAGAAAATTGGAAGAAACGTGGGCATCGCGAGCGGCATGCAAACAGCGACAGGGCAGAGCCGGTCGTGTACAAGCAGGTAAATGTTTCAAGCTCTATACTCAAAATCTGGAGCAAAACATGGCGCCTCGACCGGAGCCCGAGATTAGACGGGTGCCTCTCGAACAACTGTGTCTGTCAGTACGAGCCATGGGTATGAAGGATGTAATTCGATTCCTCGGGCGATCTCCCACTCCTCCGGAAATACCGGCAATCGAAGGCGCCATGACACTACTGCGGCGCATGGGGGCTCTGGATGGAGACGAGCTCACTGCCATGGGACAGCAACTGGCCATGCTGCCAGCAGATTTACGATGCGGTAAACTCATGGTATTCGGCGCCATTTTCGGCTGCTTGGACGATTGCATCACCATTGCCGCTATCCTGAGCACTCGGAGTCCGTTCTTTTCACCTCAGGAGAAGAGAGATGAAGCCCGGGAAGCTAGAATGCGGTTCTACACAGGAGATGGCGACCTACTGACCGATCTGGAGGCTTTCAACCAGTGGGACGACATGATGAAGGATCGAGGAACGCCGCAGCGCCAGATCAGAGCCTTTTGCGATGAAAACTTTTTATCCTTCCAGACGTTGACGGACATTTCAAATACGAGGAGCCAGTACTACGATGCTTTGACGGAAATAGGCATGGTTTCTCCTTCTTCTCAGACGTCTGGTTCTCGAAACGCTCTGCTGCTACGAGCACTTGTTGCGTCAGCATTTACACCGCAGATTGCGCGGATTCAATACCCTGACAAGAAGTTTGCGAGCTCCATGTCCGGAGCGGTCGAGCTGGATCCCGAGGCGAGGGCGATCAAATACTTTTGCCAGGAGCCTGGGCGAGTGTTTGTGCACCCCAGCAGCACGCTGTTTGGCAGCCAGGGGTTTTCCGGGAATGCGGCGTACATGTCGTACTTTAGCATGATCTCGACCACCAAGATATTCATCCGGGACCTGACTCGTGAGTTTATCCTGTTTTCCTGCTACTATTGAATGGTTTTGAATACTGATTGATTCGTATCAGCTCTGAATGCATACACGCTGCTCATGTTCTGCGGGCCCATCGAGCTCGATACTCTGGGCCGTGGCCTCTTAGTTGACGGATGGCTCCGACTCCGGGGCTGGGCTCGTCTGGGAGTTTTGGTGGCCAGGCTGAGGGCCATGGTGGACAATCTGATTGCTGACAAGGTGGAGAATCCGGGGTTGGATCTTGCGGGGAACAAGATTATTAAGTTGGTGGTTAAGATGATTGAGCTGGACGGGCTGGATGCTTGAAGCGGGTGCCGGGATATACGGAGCGAGAATGCGGAGTACCTAAGATTTAACAACATGCCCGTCCCGTCTATGAGTGCTGGTGATGGACATTTGAGGCTCTTCTGAATTGAGTTTCATCCAAGTCCCCTCAACTGTGAAGATGGAATAAAGAAGCAAAATGGAAGCCAATGGCTGGTCTCTATGATGGCATAATGAAGCCATTTCCTCGCGATTGGTGGTGGGGCTGCCAATTCAGGCACCGGAAAACCAGGGAGTTCTGTAGGCTACAGGCCGGTACTGTGTCTTAGACGTTGCCACTACAAGCCATCACTTCACTCGCTCACTCACCTTCTCCGCGGGCTTCTTTCTAAACCACCCCGGATCCAAACATTTTCATTTTCAGCACAAATATTTATATACTATTTTTTTTCTATATTCCTCTTCACGCCCATCTGTCATTCCTCAATCATGACTCAGACCGACGCACAGTCAGACTCTGAAGAAGGATTGACACGAGAAGAGATGCAGCAAGAGGAAGAAGACGAGCCGCCTTCAAAGCGAGCGAAACAAGATGCATGTAAGTACAACCTCATTTTACTTCATTTCTCTTCAATTATCATACATGCCTTATGCCCAAGTAAGCCAAAAACAAAGACAAAAAAGCTAACATTCAAAACAAGTCGCCAAACTCATGGCTCCCAAACCAAAAACCATCATCTCCCCCCCAAAACCCCCCAGCTCAAGACCTCACCTCTTCAAGAACCGCATGGCCCTCGGCGCATACATCGCCGCCCCGGAATCATACCCTGCCTCAGTGGTCATCTACTACAACGCAGACTTTGTCGTCATACACGATAAATTCCCAAAGGCCACCGTCCACACGCTGCTGCTGCCGCGGTCTCCCAAGCATACCCTTTTACACCCTTTTGAGGCGCTCCAGGACGTAGAGTTTCTGGAAAAGGTCAAGGAAGAGGTGGGTAGGCTCAAGGTTCTTGTGGCGGCGGAGCTGCAGCGCCGATTGGGGGCGTTTAGTCGGTCTGATGCTGCGAGAGAGGCTGTGCTTAATGGTGATGCGGAGCCAGAAGAGGCACAAGCAGAGGGACAGGACGAAACAGCAGAGAAGGACAAGGGAAAAGAACCGCAGCTGCCGCCGGGAAGAGATTGGATGGCCGACCTCATGTGCGGCGTTCACGCCGTCCCGAGCATGGGCAACTTGCACATCCACGTGCTCTCGCGAGACATGCACTCGCCGGCCATGAAGCACCGCAAGCACTACAACTCCTTCAACACGCCGTTCCTAGTAGACGTGGCCGACTTCCCGCTCGGCGAGAACGATCCCCGCAGGATCCCCAAGGACGAGGGCTACATGAGGCGGGATCTGGTGTGCTGGCGGTGCGGGAAGAACTTTGGGAACAGGTTCAAGGAGCTCAAGGACCACCTGGACAAGGAATTTGACGAATGGAAGCGGGAGTGAACATGTGAGAGACAATTGACGAGACACCTGAAAGACAACGAATTGTACAAATAAGAACATTGCTGATTTTGCCATTACACGTCGCACGTAGCTTCATGGTGAGGGAGATAATGATTACAGGCCTTGCGAGCAGCAGAATGGATGAGACCCGTCGTTTTTCGTGCTGTGCCAGGCTTTTCCTATGCTTTTTGTTTCCATCCAGCTGAAGCAAGGGGATCGATTCCTTAATAATACAATCCGGAGCTCCCCAAAAAGAAAAAAGAATAACAAAACGCCGCCCCAGTCTTCCCTCACAATATGCTGTTGGACATGTTCAAGGGGAGATGAACATGACCAATACAGTTCCCGTCCTGCTTCGCACACCCAGCCCTCTCTCTTTGCCACATGTTTTCAGTCCAAACAAAAGCCGACTCGACTCGCGCGCGCCCAAAAGCCCTCATTCATCGTCATTGTCATAATCAACCTGGTCCTCCTGTGGCAGAGAAGGCAACATTGCAAACCACAATCAGCCAATAATGTTCTTGAATCGTGAGAACCACGCAGGTGATGTGAATGATGATGAAGGACCGACCTCGTATTCGGGAGACTGCCGCGGCGTCCCATCGCGTGCACCACCAGTCACGTCTACAAAGGAAAATTGGCATTGCGTGAGCTGGTCCGTCTCTTGCTTTTCTGAAAAAAAGATTCATGTGGCTTTGTGTTGGCGACGGTTGGACTTACCACCGATACCTGGCTGGTTCTCGGCGGCATCATCTCCGGCTTCAGCCTCAGCATTGGCCTCGGACTCTGCCGTCTGCTCCTGGTTGTCCTCCTGCGCCGGCACAACGTCTGACTTGCGCGGCCTGCCACGTCCACGCGTCTGGCCCGGGGCCAGCGGCGCGCTCGGTTTCTTTGGTTTCATTGCCCTTTCCGCACCCGCCTTGGACTTGAAGCTGCCCTTGGGCCTTCCGCGAGGGCGGCCAGTGGGCACGTACGGCTTTGCGGGGGACTTTGGGTTTGCGCTCTTGGGGCGGCCTCGACCGCGACTGGGCGTCTTCTTCACGCCAGCATCTTCGGTGGGCTGGCGAGTAATGTCTGCAGCCGCATCGGCAGCCGCTGCCTTGGCGTCGTCTCTGGTGCGCGCCATCGGAGCACTAGAGATATGGGGGGAGAAGTATTTGTCTTTGGTGACAAGGAGAAAAGGGGACACGAGCGAAGGGGCGGGTTCGCAAATGGTATTCAGGCGGTGGAACTCGGTTGCCACGGGAGAAGTAGGAATTGGTGTTGCGATAGTGCGAGGTGGTTGGTATGATGCGGAAAATAAAAGAAAAAAAAAAAAAAAAAAGGAAACGGAAATGATGAGATACGCGACTTTGCGCGAGTCGAGACAAGACTAGGTACAGCTGGGGCTAGCTGCGTTGCACGGAGCTGTAGGGACCTGTTTTCTGTGTCCGGGGGAGCTGCTGACGCGTGAAAAGGGCAGCTTTCTTTTGCTTCGGCTTTGTTGAGACAGATGCGCGGTTGGAGAGGGTGACAGAATTATAGAAGTAGATAATGGTGAATCTGTGGAGGTTGTTGTTTGGCTTATTTTGACAGTAAGTGACTGGTGTTCTTAGCTTCACAAAGGGAAGATGCCGTTAGGTAATCAGCCTCCCCCACACAGTCACTCGCCCCGGACCGTCAAGACGGAAAATCATCGGACAATTGAAGCTATGAAGCTGAAGCTATCGACGCCATCAGCCACAACCAATAAAGCGAAAGCCACAGTCGCACCAAAATGTGGCAAGAGCAGCCACCCCTGTCCCTTTACCCCGGCAACCGCCGCCAAACTCAATCACCGGCATGTAAACAAGCAGCATCCAGACAAAGAAAGGCCGACTAATGTAGCACATTCTTCGCCTCCGCCTCCACGATAGCTTCCATAGCATCTTTGAGACATTGCGCACAATGGCTCATGACGAAAGACTTATGCCCTCGTCGCCCTCGCCGGCGCCCGAGGTCCGGTTCATGATGGCCTCGTCGTCGGCCTCGACTCCATCGCTGCGATCGCGAGATGCCGCCGTCATGCCCGTGATTTCGAGGATGGACCGTGGCGGCAACGTCAAGGTTGTCGTCAGAGTGCGCGCCTTTTTACAGCGAGGTAGGCTACGATATCACTAGGTTATCAATAAGGAGGGGAACCAAGAGATCAAGAGAGATGAGAGAGAAACTAACTAAAAGACTGAATAGAACTCCAACGACGAGCCAGATGCCTTGTCGAAATGGACCCCGTATCCCACATCACCACCCTCAGGGCTCCCGACGAACAAGAAACTTCCGTCGCCTCAAGCCCGTCCAAGTCTCGCAAGCTCACCGACAAGAGCTTCGCCTTTGACTCCTCCTTCTGGAGCCACGACCCCGATGACAAGGACTATGCCAACCAAGAAGACATCTACAACAGCCTCGGCGAGGAGTTTCTCGACCACAACTTCGAGGGTTACCACACGTGCATATTTGCATATGGCCAGACCGGCTCTGGCAAGAGCTACACCATGATGGGAACGCCCGACAACCCTGGGCTGATTCCTCGAACTTGCGAGGATCTGTTTGAGCGCATAGACGCCGCCCACAATGATGACTCGAGCGTCGCTTACAACGTACGGGTTTCGTATTTCGAGGTCTACAACGAGCACGTCCGAGACCTTCTGGTGCCCGTCGTCCCCAACACACCTCCCAACTACCTCAAGATCCGCGAGTCTCCCACCGAGGGTCCGTACGTCAAGGATCTCACCGAGGTGCCTGTACGCAACATTCACGAGATTATGCGATACATCAAGGTGGGAGACGCATCTCGCACCGTGGCAAGCACCAAGATGAACGATACTAGTAGCCGGAGCCACGCCGTCTTCACCATCATGCTGAAGCAGATTCACCACGACATGGAGACAGACGAGACCACGGAACGCAGCTCTCGCATCCGGCTGGTTGACCTGGCGGGCAGTGAGAGAGCAAAGACGACCGAGGCCACCGGGGCACGACTTCGCGAGGGCAGTAACATCAACAAGTCGCTCGCCACCCTTGGCCGAGTCATTGCTGCGCTGGCAGGTCCTAAGCAGCTGCGGTCGGGCAAGAGAAAGGACATAGTACCGTATCGAGATTCGATATTGACGTGGCTGCTCAAGGACTCTCTAGGAGGCAACAGCAAGACGGCCATGATTGCGTGTGTTGCCCCCTCGGACTACGAGGAGACACTCTCGACGCTTCGATACGCCGATCAAGCCAAGCGCATCCGCACTCGTGCCAAGGTCAACCAAGACCACATCTCGTCTGCAGAGCGTGACGCCCAGATCGCCACAATGGCGCAGGAGATTCGGATGCTGCAGATATCGGTTTCGGACTCTCGCGAGCGCGAGAAGAATGCTCAAGAGGCAGAAGAACGCTTGGAAGAGTACCAGATCCGTGTCGGTACCATGCAACGCATGATGGAGGAACGCAGCATGGTTGCCGAAAGCAAGATCAAGAAGCTGCAGATGGAGAATGAAGCTCTGAAACTACATCTGAAGCTGGCCATTGACAGTCTCAAGAATCCCATTCCGCCAGTACAGCTTGAGAGCAAGGAAGAAGAGGAAGAGGAAGAAGACGAGTACGAGTACGATTCGGAAAGCACCGCTGCGGACGATGAGCTCCAGCAGGAGATGGAGCGCTATTTGCAAGACATGGGCAACCTGCGGAAGCTCATCGGCGGCGATCTCGACAGGTTCAAGGATACGGACAGCGTGCGGATGCCTCTTGGTGTGAAGCAGAATGTGTAACGAACGGTCAATGACGATGTGACGACGTCGATGCTGAGTGATAGGATTTTAGCACTGTTTCGGCCAAGTTTGTTTTTTAATCTTTTTGTTATGCCAAAGGGGATAATACATTAAGTTCCCCTGCATGGCATACAAGGTTGTGGGCGTATGAGCGATCGTGTTTACAGGGGAAGAGAGGCTTTCTTTGTTTGCTTGGATGAACAACCGAACAGCTTCATGGAAGAGGATTCATATTTTGTTTCTAAAATTTGTCCCTTCACTCCTCTTTTCTTTTCCTTCTCTTTTCTTTTTCTCCTTTGCTTCCTCTTTGCTTGGATCAAGTCAATCGGATTCCATACAGTAAACGAAGGAAGGGGGCATGTTTCATTGTTTCTATGACTGAGATACCGACTTTAGGATTATATATATCAATATGTACATCCAAATAACTTGCCATTAATGATTCTTCTTTCTCTTCTTCTTGACACCCGAAGATTGCTTACTGTGAGAGTGACTAGACTGAGTGTGACCAGATTGAGTGTGATTGGGTCGAGAGCGATTAGATCGAGAGTGACCAGATTGAGAAGAATTAGATCTATTGTGCTTAGATCGAGAGTCATTGGGTCTAGAGTGATGAGGTCGAGAGTGATTCGGCCGAGAGTGACTGGATTGAGAGTGATGAGGTCGAGGATTCTTGTTGCCCTTGGACGCAAATTTCCGCTTTTCTCGACGTGCGTTTGCACGAGTATTGACATTAGCAAAGGGACTTTTCAGCGCAAGTCCCCCCTGGTTGAAATCATCAATGTCCATCGGCTCTGCAAGACCGTATTCCTCGATAGTATTGACCGGAGGAGCATCCATCATGACAATATCCACCGTCTTTGAGAGATGGTACGAGACGCCCAAGCTGGTCTTTGGGCTAAAAGTCGAAAACTCACTGGTGAGCAGCTCACAAACATTCAGCGCGGCGATGCGATGAATCACTTCGGGGATGTAGTAGATGATTGGCGAGGCCTTGAGGTCCTGGGCAACGATGCGGTCGTGGAAGCACCTACCGTTTCCTCCTACGTGCAGCGTATAAGCATCGATCATAGCGGAGAAGAATTGCTGGGCCGTGACGAGGGGTCTGATGTGTGATAGAGAGGATGGGGGAGTGTTGATACGGCTTGATTTGATGTTGTAAGCGAAGGTGCTTCTACATTTGCAACCGTTAAAGGGATTGAGGCGGGCAAAGGACCGGATGCTAAGATCGAACAGGAAGGGGTGAGTCCAGAGAACCTCGTCGAGATTGACTGGGGGGTGGTTGAGTGGTAAAGGGTGGTGTTGCTGGCACCAGGCTTCTGCGACGGAGGAGAGATGTTGGATCTCGAGGGCGGAGTTGCCGCGGTTGAGGTAGCCGAGGATGATGTCGAGGGCGTGGAAGTGAGGGTTGAGGTGGTTTAGATCCATGGGGTTTGTGGTGTTGAAGCAACTATGCTTCGGTTTGTTTGTTGCGTTGCGTAGCATGAGGATACGATATGTGTAGTTCGATGGGTTACAAGTATTACACGGTCATTTATGTATTCTATATCTATATGTATATCAATGACAAAGACGTTGAGTTTTCTGTATTGATTCACATGTCTAGGCTGGACGAGATGGTTGGTGTTGACAGTGTTCAATATGGCAAACAGACTCCAAGAGGTTGTCTCTTGAACAGCCTCAATACGTCCATCATTACTAACCTAGTGCTCTTATAACTTTATTTCCCAAATTGAACACTGCAATAGATAGTTCAGTGCTTGTGCAACTGAACCGTTGCTGAATGTTGATGTGATGGAATAAGGCGCTTGGCATGAAGACGGCATGTTCACCTCACCATGCCACGAGAAAGGGGAAAACATGGCTTCATTACAAGATGGGTATAAACCTCATTCAGTCATGGATATCTAGGAATCCGACGGCTCGCCTGTAGGAGGAGCACGGGTAGAAAAGCTACCGGAATGAGCTGCAAGGAGGTGAAACAGGCACCGGCACCGTGAGACTGGGAAGACTGAAACGGAACAAAACAAAACACAGACGAGCGTGTGGTTTACATGAAACAAAGGCGCAGTGCGTGCGAAACACAGACGATGTCGGTTAAAAAATGACAAAGAAACAAAGAGAGTCCAAAGAATCCGAAAAGCCGTTGTCGATCCCATATTCTCAATTGCTTACTTGCTTCCTCCTAATCCTTACCCGGCTGCGTCAGGTGAACCAGCTACTGCCCGTGTTTCCGATAATCCATGATGATGAAGAGCCTCCAAAACCTCAAACAGGGGAGAAGGCCTGGAACGGCAAATCTTTGGCTGGCTAGGCGTTTCGACAGCCGCCTGTGGGGAGGCGCACAGCCACTAACAGAGCCCTGGAGCCACTAAGACAGCGCTAGACCCCTCGCCGGGAAGCCACTGGCCAGCCTCTGAAGCCGCCCGAACCTGGAACCCCGCCAATCAATGCCAATCAGTGCACAGCAGCGCATTATCACGAGTGACACGCCGCAACTTACACCTCAGTCCAGTCTTGTCCGTTTGACTCGCGAGCCAGCAAGCAAAGTCTCGCCACTGCAGAACCAACTGAGGCTCTGCATGTGCTGACTTCTCTACTGACGGATAACTCTCCTTATCTATATCTAGAGCACTGACTGTCCCGGCATCGTCATTTTTTCTTCTTCCTCTCTGCCCCTCATCTGCCTCTTCTTTCTTCTCCTCCTCCTCCTCCTCTTCTTCTTCCTTCTACCACATCATACCGCAACTCAACCATGGCAACAAGACCGCAACTCTTCACGCGCGGCCTCTCGGGTCTCTCGCAGAGCTCCAGCGCCGGCGACGTCAGCTCTCCCGCCGAGCAGCGCGACGATGCGAAGCGCAACCTGTTCAAGTCGATGCGACCACTGCCCACGCAGCACTACTGGGACGTCTACTTTGACCGGTTTGTTCTGTCCAGCCTTGACTATTCCTATTGTTATATGTCTTCAAAGGGCTAACCATGTACATAAAACAGACCCAAGGAACAAAAGCCCGAAGCCGCTGGCCAGACCGAGTACACGGCCCAGCTCGAAAAGATTGGCACGCAGATCGAGTCGGTCCAGGACTTTTGGCGCTACAACAACAACACCCCCGTCGAGAACATCAAGATGCGCGAGTCCATCTACCTCTTCAAGTCCGGCTTCAAGCCCATCTGGGAGGACCGCCGCAACATCAACGGCGGCAGCTGGACGTTTCGCGTGCCAAAGGCCATCGGCCCGGACTTTTGGACTCGCATCCAGCTGCTAGCCATTGGCGAGAAGCTGCAGAGCGTCATTGACGATGGTATGTTTCTCTCTCTCTTTTTCTCTTCCTCCCTCTTCTCGTCTTTTCGACAACTGACTGACACATTCCTTTCTCCAAAAATAGCCGACCAGATCTGCGGCGTTGGCCTCTCCGTCCGCTTCAACTCCCACCTCATCACCGTCTGGCACCGCGACTCGTCCAAGCAAAACTCCGTCGACGCCCTGATAGCCTGCATCCTCGAAGATCTTCCCCCGGAGCTGCAGCCCAAGCCAGACAACTACTTCTACAAGAAGCACTCGGACCACGCCGGCTTCAAGGCCCCGCCCGAGCTCCAGGCCGTCCTCGACTCTCAGAAGCGCAACGCCGCTGTTGCTGCCGCCAAAGCTTCTGCTGCCCCCGCAGCGCCGCTTGAGGCGCCTGCAGTGACTGTTGAGTCTCCGCAGTAGTTATCTACTCTTCTTCGATATCATACCTCCTCTTCTTTAATGGGCGAGAGAGCGATAGCATAGTGTTTCTTTTTCCAGGGTCCCTTTTTTTTAAATCTCCCGTGCAAAGGTCTTGAAATGTCACGGTAAGACACTGGGATCCAACTTCTTATATTGTACACTCGACATCTTGGGTATGGTGATGATGTACGGCGTTTGTTTTCTTATTTCACCATTGGGTTTTTCTGGTATACAAGGATAAAGTCGTGTTTCGCTTTTCCTTGTGTCGAGCATTTTCCAGTTACCATTTGGCACACGTTGCTAAATCACATTTCAGAAAGCGTTGTAATGCAGCCATTTAGAATTTCCATTCCATCAGGTTGATAGATGGTCGAGCATAGCTTTGCGAAGATTCTATATATATACATATGTACATGTCTTGACTACTATAGCTTCTACGCCCTCGCCAGCATTGCATTGTGGCTAACATCATAACCACTCATACGTCCTCTTCCGTCATTGCTCGTATGTAAGTAGTACTCATCGATAGGCCTAGAACTTAACAACATTGAGCATATTGCGCCCAGCCAAAGCAATAGCCGCACAAGCATCAAAACAGCTTGCAACTCCCAGCGCCACGCGAAATAAATACCAAACAAATCCAAAAGCTCGCTTCCAACACCAAAGGCAGAATGCAAATATCCCACCCCCTATGCCACAATCACACAACATCACACATCAAGTCATCCAATATACAGATATAGACAAGCTCTCATAGAGCAGAGGTCCCAGTCCAGTCCAGCCATGGGTCGTCACCGCCAAACCCCAGCACTCCTCATAACACTATCAAACTCATCCATCCCCACGCCCCTCGCAACGCCCACGCCGCCGTTCGCCTCGAGAATCATATCCTTGAGCAGCTCCTCGTCCACATCCTCCTTGAGCACGGCAGCGACGCGGCGCAAGTGGGCCAGCGTGATGGGCCCGTCGGCGCCGTTTGTAAAGAGCTGGAATGCCTCGGCGAGCTCCGCGCGGTGGGCGTCTGAGCTGCCGCTACTGTCGCGCGCGTGGAACTTGAGCGCGCAGATGGCGAAGAAGGGCTCGTAGGTGGCGTAGCCGTCGGATTCGGGGTCGAGGATGGCGATGAATTCCTGGAGCTCGGCGGGGGACGAGGGGGGGATGCCGAGGGCGCTGTTCAAGTTAGTTTTTTTTTTTTTTACACACACCCTTGCTATATAATGTTTTTCAATTCGTTTTGGAAGAGATCGTACATGAGTGTTGATTTCAGGTCGTTGATGGGTAGCACGCCGTTCTTCTCCCCGTCCATGGGCTCTGCGAACAAGCTAAAGGCTTCCTTAATCTCGCCCTCCTCCTGCGCGGTGACATTGTGCTCCTTTGCGAGTTTCGACTGTCGCGGTTTCGATGCGGTGGAGGGGCCGCCGGTTTTGCGCTTCGGAGGCTTTGCCAAGCACAATGTTTTTAGCTTTTTGTTCGTTCGTGAATCGTTAAGGAGGGGACGAACCATGTGAAAGTTAACAGTCGCTGCTCTATCCAATCCAATATAATATATGCTTATTGCTGTGATAGGATGATGGTAAGGCTGCTGATGGCGAGGCGGAGAGGAAGTAGTGACGATCTGAGACTCTTCGGTGTTGTGTTGGGTATTCTTTTGTCTTATTGGGCTCTGTGAATGCACGTTGATGTCACTGGCGCGGAATCTGGCGATGCGAGGCGCGAGGCTGAAGGGGAAAATATGTACAGTGCGTGTTGTACTCATTATGATTGTGTATACACTGTGGGTCCACTTTATTCTTAGCAGCCATATTTAAAATCGTGAGAGAAAAAAATTCTGTCTTCATCACTGAGAGAATATCTTCGTTTTTCTCGCATCGCAACATCGGCTTGGAATAGAGAGCCGTGGCGCATCTGCGATACCTGGACGTCTACAGGATCCAATACGAGGTTCTCATTGATTATGAGAATGCGTCGAGTAACTACAACTCCGGCAGCGATTCAATCGGTTTCGAACCTAAGAATCTCCTCGTGGACAAAATGCTCCAGCACCAGGTTTGTTCGATGTCTCTTGCGTGAAGCCCATCTACAGTGAATACATCCAAATCTATCATCTCATCCCCCCTCTTCTTGCACCAAACCAAACCAATCGCTTCTAAAATAGCTAGAGCTTGCCGCCTCAGAATGCTCAACAGCGCGCAAGTGTGGACAGTGAAGCAAAAGTAAAACCCAGTCGAGTCACTCTTCTACGACGCGATTTCCAGTGGTTAACGAGCGGCATCTGCGCCTTTTGCGCTGGTGTCAAGTAAGCCATGGAGACAGAAAAAGATCGAAACCATTGCATGTGTGAAGATGTCTTGTGAGCGTGCATATACATGTTATGTGTGCTACTATCACCCTGAATTCGTAGATACATCGTCTCAGGCGCCGCCATCAGACGTCAAATTTTGGCTTCCAAGGGCCTGGTGGCAACGTTAGTCGCCGGCCCTATTTGCATTTTTCACACATTCGCTTCTTCTCACTTGAAGTTGTTCTTCATCTCCCTCAGCTTGCTCATCACAGACACGGGGTCCGTCTCGCCTGTTGCCTTTTGAATCTCAGGATCCTACACATCATCGTTAGCTCAACCCCTGATCCAGTACAGTCTGCGGTTTAGGGTTGACTTACCTGGACTCTCATAAAGACATTGTGCTTCTGTTATTACATGGTTAGCAGCTTCTTCAGCTTCGGGTCTCTGGTGTAGCCACAGACCTTCTCATCACCAATCGTGAATTTACCCGTCGTCACCTCGTTGTTTTCGGCAAACGCCTGGAGGCTCTTGATGGGCTCTGTCTGAGAGACGGAAATGGTGAATCTGACGTTTGACTTTGTGTATTCGTGTCCAGGCTAGAATAAGCAAGGCCCGTTAGTCTGAGCTCGTTCACCATCCTCAGTTTGTAATTCCACAACTTACATAGACAACCGTATCGTCCGGCAGCGCTCCGAGACGGTTGTTCAAGGCTTCGTGCATCTCTGCCCCGTTGCCCTCGAAAAATTTGCCACATCCTACGCAGTTGTCAGTAACGCACATGGCCCTAGTTCGTCAAGACGAGACATGAATGTTCCGGGGCCAATCATACCGCTGATGAAGAGAGTGTCGCCGGTGAAGACGGCCTTGCCGGTTGAATCCTCCATGTAATAGCAGATGCTGTCTTGGGTGTGGCAAGGAGTGTGCACAGGCTTAACGGAAATGTCTCCAATCTTGAACGTCTCCTCGTGCTGTGGTGTCCTGGTGACACCTTCGCAGTCTTTGCCGCCGATGATAGCGAGCTTGTCGTTGCCCAGATCAGACAGCTTTTGATAAAAGTCAGTAGGATCCATAAAGGGAGAGAAAAATATCAGGTCAAGGTGTATGTACCAGTTGCTTGTTACCTCCAGCATGGTCCCAGTGGCTGTGATTATTTATCTGCATCAGATATCCATTTAAATCCATGACGGCTGTAGAAGAAATGCATACTGGTGGGTGTTGACAATAGCTGTCAAGTTAATCCTGCCAGATGAAATGGCATCCTTAAGGATAGGAGCAACCCTAGCAGGCAGTCAGCTCACATGCTTTTATTATTGGTCTAATTCATAACACATAAATAATACGACTTACTCCGGAGGGTTTGCCGGATCAATAATGACGGCATCCTTGGATTTGTCGTCAATCACAAGATAGGCATAGTTGTTGGAACTGCCAACCCCTACTCAGACCATTAGCTCGGCGCCGCTCAGTTTCTCGCTCTCCTTTTCTTTTCCTTTTTCTTTTTATCATCGACTTCTTTGCCAGCAGCACTTACACATGGGAATCGACTGAATATGCATCTTGCGTGAGTTTTTTATAAACTGCGACTCGGGTTAATCAGCAATGAGGGGCAGCTCCAGACAGCTTATACCAAGCCATGGCACGATCATCTCACTTACGGAACAACCGAATCTCTGGGTGAGGAGCTGTCTGCGAGGCAGTATCAATCTATTCATAGATCCACGAGGCTTGTCTTTGGGAAGACTGGTAAAATGTTCAAAAGAGGAATCTGAGAGTCGATAGCTTGATGTCAACGGAGTTATCGTAAGCCGTAAATACAGTACTGAGGGGCAATCATCATCATTATTAACGGCCACGTGATTGGCTGCTTTACACACTCGACTCCGCGAAGCCCGTAGGAGGGTGACGAGAGGCTGATGGCATCATCTGAAATTTGGAATCTTGTTTCTTTTGCATCGCAGTATATCCTTTGTTCAGAATAAAAAATGAAAATGGGGTATCTTTACTGTCAAAATATTGTCTCACACAACACCTTTGCGCCATAGAAATCACAAAAATCATAGCCTTTCACGCTATGCCAATGGGCTTCGGTTTCCAAGCACCACTATAACGGGACCATCCGGCGTTCGGCTCCGGGCTTCGGTCCGGATCCAGGTCCAGATCCTGCTCTTGTTCCTGTCCTTGTTCCTGTTCCTCCGGCATCCCACTCCCCTCCGGCTCCGGGTGATGTGCTTCTTCGGTGGCCATAGCCGCCATATCTTTTGACAGTTTCAAACACTTGAGAAACACTTGGTTCCCGGGCAGCGTCTTCTGCAGCTCGGCAATTGTTGTTTGCAAGTAGACAAGATCCCACTGACGTAGCTGCCCCATGATTCTCAGTCTCGCTGCCTCGTCGTCTTCTCGCAGATAGGACAAGACCAGCTCCTTGCATGGATCTTTGGCCTTTTCTGCCTCCCCCAAGTGCTTCCAGTAGTAGTCCCAAATCCAGACCAGAGCCTTTCTTGCGGCGGATCGCAGCTTAGCAAGGGATGGCAGCTGCTCATGCGTGGCCTGATGCCTAAGCTCAACAAAGGTAGCCGGCAAGCCAATGTTCTTGGCGATTGAGTACATGCTCTGTTTACGCAGCTTGTCTTGATGCCCATCCAACAAGCCTGTGACGAAGCTGACAGCATATCAGTTAGCGTCTTCGTTCACACAAAAGAATGAGCGTGGCAGACGATAGCCATGACACCATCTCATCGCTGCCTTGGACGTAGCCTCCCAAATGTCAACGTCCATGACGTCCTTGCCCGCATATCTCATGCAAGAGATAGCCCCCATCTTTCCTCTCTCTTTTTCCTTTTTCATCACTTTCTCTTCTCATCCGACCATCCCCTTCAAGAGTCCAGACCACACCCCCAAGCAAGCCACAATGGAATAGAAAGAGGGAGAGAGAGGCAGAGGAGAGGAGAGAGCCCCAGAAAAACACTTACCGACTAAACGCAGCTGCATATGCAGCCCTCACAGCATACGTCGATGCTCCTGCATTCCCCGTGGCCGCGGCCTCGTCACTCAGGACTGCAGCCATGAGCAGTGCCGTCGACTCCACCATGTGCGGACAGTTGCCGCGCTGCATCCACATGGAGACTCGCCCCACGGCCTTGTGCTTCTCTCCGTTTCCCTGCTCTCGTGATGTCTGGTGATTCTTAGCCGCAGCCGCAGCGGTAGTGCGCCGTGCATCCCCCTGATTCAAGCCCTGCCCCTCCTCTCGATGCTGCTGGCCCTCGGCGTCTGCGTCTCTGCCACCCTCGACTCCTCCTCGCCTCTGGTCCTGATTCCGTTGCTGATGGTGGCTGTAAGCTGCGCCGCCCTGGATGCCACCAACGGCCTGCATCAACGCCTCAGAGCCGTAGAACTGCTCCCGCACAAGGAGCAGCTCCTGGCGGTCTCGCCAAGGCGTAAACACATACTGCACCATCCGAGCAGGCAGGGGTCCCAGGTACCGACGGAGCGGGAAAAAGAAAGATGAGTGAAATGGTGTGACAAGTGTTAGGAAATGCGAGAGACGGTCTTGATCGTAGCGGAAATGCAAAACGAGAGCGTGGTGAAGCAAAAGCGGTCGACTATTTTAGTTTAACCTCAGCAGTGGGGTATCGATCAAAGAGATGCAAAAATGTTCGCTAGCGGAGGCCCTTTTCCTATTATGGTAGTAACAGGCACAAAATAATTTGAAGAAAGAAAAGAAGAAGGCATAAAGAACGAAAATTTTCACCTCGATTCGAGCTCCGTTATCGAATTCTCCATCCGCAAAAGATATTGATCGATGCAAAGCTCCATCCGCTCTGCCGGCAATGATTCGCTACAGGCGCTCCATACGTGTACAGATACAGTATTTACGGTACTTAGTACGGTACTCGCTCTTATTCCACCACCGTCACATCTACAAGGATAAAGCGCCGCGCCTGTGCTGTAACACTGGTCGTGACTTTAACCCATTCTGTGCCCTGCTGCATGTACAGCCAAGTTGGGGTCTCGATTCATTCTCTTGCTTGAATCATTACTAAAGCAACAAACAATGTCCATATGACACGACTGTACCCCCATGCCATGTGCAGGTTTAATTGATAATGCATTTCAAGATGACGGTATACTTCAGTATAAAGCACCATTCGATGGAAAGAGGAACTAAACAAAGAGGCGGCGGGCCTGCAGAAGCGAAAGGCAAAAAAGGCAGAGATTTTCACGATCTCGTGCGTGGAAAGAAATTTCATTCCCTTGCACATCCGTGACGAGTTTCCTCTTTGAAATAGCAGAAATCCAGTTCATTTAAAAACTATGGATTCGTACTAAGAAAAAGAGGAGGAGGAAGAAACACCAAAGGCAGTCCTCAAGGCCCACTCGAAGAACAACCGCTCCTTTTTCAGCCTTCGTACTTGTACTTGTGCAGGATGGGCATTGCTCGACCGGTCATGACGTCTACCAACGGATTCTGATTCTCAGCTTTCCCGCCCGGAGATGGCCATGTTGGGCGCAGAGCATTGCAATAACCAAGTTCGTACTCGTGTCGGAATCTTAGTACCAGACAAGTACTAGCAAGCCAGGCACATGCAAGGTAAGGAAGGCCATCGGCATCATCATCGGCTACGACCAATTGCAGCCCCAACAGCCCGTCTTGCATATCACACTTGATACGGCTTGCAGTATCGGGGGGAGAAACGAAAAAAGGGAGAAGAAATTAAAGACCTAGGGAAAAGGTCGGCAACGGAGAGCGCCAAAGTAGCGTATCATCAGCAAGTTAGGTCACTTTTCTGCACGTTACAAGTAGAAGCATGTACTGCTGCGTATACTCGTACATTGCAGACTGCAGAGGCATTTTCCCTTCCGGCATCCGGGCTGTACAAGGACTTGCTAGGGAGAGCCACCAGTGTAGACGGCTGTCCGTGTAAACGCAGGGTCATGCTGCAAGAACCAGGAGAAGGCAGAACGACCGATATCTCCAGTACCCAAAGGACTAATATCCGTCAAATCTGTCAGCTGCAGAGGAAAACTCGGGGGTTCAGGGTTCAAGTATGGAGTAAGCAGACGGATAATGCAGGTAAGTGGTAACACAAAACCGCGGACAAGGCTCCAAAGCACGGGGGGGGTCGCAACAAAACGTCGTACACTACTGTACGCCTCGTTACTTTCCAATACAATCCCAATCCCAATCCCAATTTCGTCAGGATCAATGTGCTCCGTCACAGCAGCCAGAGAACAAAAGTTGCTGGGGTCTACTCCGTTACTGCGCCCCGTACGAGTATGCCCGGCATTCAGCTCCCCATCACCAACTCGCACTTACTCGTACGAGCACTCGAATGTCAGTTAGCACGCAAAAAACTCGGCACCCTCGGGCTTTAGTCCGAACAATATGGGAACAGCAATCCTTCAGGCAACCTCAATCTCTAAACCACGACGGCCCGGCATACCACCTCACAATTCAACCCCCCACCTGCGGCGGAAAGAAGAGGCAGAAAGATTAAGACGAGACGAGAAGAAAAAAACCTTGCCTGGCCCGCTAATGGGTGCAACTCAGGGATGCCTGCAGAGCGCCAAATGGCACAATTACCGGCACGAGAAAAGTCCAGACCAAGACAATCCGTCTAGCCTAGAGGAACCGCATAATTAAAGAAGAGGAGTAAAAGAAAAAGAAAAGAAAAATTTCCTACGCACTAGGTACCTTACCGCAATGCTTTACCGCCCAAGCCGCGCCCACCAAAAACCCGCTCCCAGGACCAGCAAGAGAAGGGAAAAAAAAAAAAGAAGAGGGCTGGCTAGCTCTTCTCCGTGGCACTCGGCGAAACGGGCCCGCGGGGCAACAAGAGAAGTTAGGTAGGCTTGTGCTTGTTAGTCTAGCTGGGAGCACGTACGGACCGCAGTTTCAATACCTACTCGGCTGGTCTCCGTATTGCAAGTCAGCCAGTCAAGGTGGTGCTCTTGTTGGTCCGCTCATCTTCTTCTTTCCCACTAAAAAACAGCACTTCGTGCGAAAAGCAGCCCCATTTTGCTAGCAGCAATGTTATTCTCCAAGCAAGCAGCCACAGATTACGTATGAGAAGGGGGTCACTTTTGTCGAGCACAGCCGAAGCTTCAGCTTGCTTTTGTGACTCAATCATCGCCCCAGTGGAATATGCCCAAAAACAAAAGCGAAAAAAAGGGAGCCGAATATCCACGATCATCCGCTGAAGCCGTGCTGAGTGCTCCCAATGTGTACATGTCTCTTGGTTTTCCCAACGGTTTCGTCCACCCGTTTTGCACTACAGCATTTACCTGTAAATTCAAGGCTGGAGGGGCACATGTGCGGTAAAAAATAAAGTACCAGGGATAAGTATGCAGGTATCAAGACACTTCGAGCTCGTAAATATACCGTATATAGGTAGGCAAACTGCAAGCATCAGCAGGTTCCTATTACTTGATAGCAGCAGTAGAAAGACACAGGTACGTACTGTACCACATCCAAAAAGCTCTCCCACATCGAAAATGCACGGATCAAAACCACCCGCACTAAAAATAAGGGACAAGCAAAAAGCAAAAAGTGGGAAAACCCGCAGCTCGAAAGAAAAGAAAAAAGAGGACAAAATAAAAAAAGGGAGGGGGTGTACAAACTGCCGAACCCGGATGAAAGGGAGGGTAGGGTGTGGCTACTAAAAGGGGGCAGCAACGGGCAAGCAGCAGCAGCAAAAATGTGTGGGGTGGGGGGAAAGAGAGAGGAAACAGCACGCACAAGAAAGAGAAAGCGCATAGGAGGGGGGGAGGTGGAGAGAGGGGGGGTCCATGCTCTTGGAGTTCAAGGGGAAGGAGAAAAAAAGAGCAAAGGAGAAAACTGGAAATTTTTGGCCAGTCAGCAGGCGCCCCTACAACCTTCCAGAATGCACAAGGATCCACATCAGTTACCCCACCGACACATGTTTGACAGGGGTCTGTTAGGTTAGTTCGCTTGCTGATGTTCGTTGTTTTTCTATTTTTTGTTTTCTCGTTGCTTTTTGCTGGTTTCACTGTATCTATCTTTGTGGCCGGGATGCTCACCTGTGCTGCACAGACCATATTTATAGAATCACTCATGTACCAACATTATATTCATACATGCGGAGCAGAAACAGGAGAGATGCACGTCGGCCGCTCAGAACCATCCGGTTGCTCCTTGATAGTGGGGCTGGACAATGTCTCAGAGGTACCTGCCGTAGTACGAGTACATGCTCGCAACAGTGCCTGCCGCTAGTAGCGCTACACCAACACAGGTACCTACGGGACTAGCGTTACCTGTACCTTGGTGGGCTTGGTCACTTACCACATGTCCCAAGTGATCAGTCTTTTCAACATGTTATACGTCACTCGGTTCTCTTGTTCTGTGGTATTAATCTTCCATAGCATTTGTTTGGCGTGAGCCACCTGAGCACTAACTTTGTGTGTTCTATGTACATGCGCTATTCTCAATATCCCATGCCCAATCCTTGTCCTGGGGTATTTTTCGCTGATCCCAAAATATTGCCATCCAAGCTCGTCCAGAGCAGGGGGAACAAAAGCACCAAACTCCTTATCAGAAACCTCTGAATATCCTTGCGGCAACCTGTGTTCGCCGGTGTAAAATAATACAAGTCATTATCTTTTTCTTCAAATCCGTCAAGTGTCCGTGATGCATCGTAATGTCGTATCCTTCTCTGGTAATTAATTATCATCTTCTTCTTCCTCTTCCTCCTCTTCGTCCTCCTCCTCATTATCAGATTTTGGGGGTTCCCAAGTCTCCTCCAGTTTCAGGCCCTTGCCAGTAGGCTCCCGAGGTCGGACTGAGGATCCGAGGAGAGACGATACAGTAGACCGGTAGTTGTTCAGGTGTGGGTCCTCTTCATATTTACCGGGAGTATCGTAAAGCCCCATGCCAATAAGGATTTCTCCCTCCTCTTCTGGCTCGTCCAGCACTTGGATGGCTGCTTCAGGAAGAGTTGGCTGTAATGGCTGGGTAGGCATGTAGGAGGAAGGCGTAGGTGGAGTAGTGTCGATGTATCCAAGGCTGTATGCATCAACAGCACTGTTCAATGTCGACATTGCAAATCGATCATCGCTCATATTGGGATAGCATGCTGCCAACTGCCACTCATCGACTGGTCGAGTGGTCATAGCCTCGGTACCCATATAAGTGGGTGAAGGCGGAGAGAAAGTTGGTGATGGTGAAGTGTTGTTTGAGTAAGAAACCATTGGCGGGGATGGCTGAGATGCCGACTGGTAGTTGGTGTACTGGGTATGCTGCATGGAAGGTAGCCAGTCAAAGGAGGGAGTTTGTAGGTATTCATCTTGAGGTGATTGCATATGCATCGATGGATGCCAGCTGACAGGCCGTCGTTGGCTTCCTGATGGAACTGGCTGAGAACCCGAGAGGTAGTCTAGGACTTGCTGTTGCCTTCTCGCTGTTTGAGAAGTCTGAGAGTCGTTTACAATTGTGCGTCTCCTTGACTTTGCAGCGGACGATCGGGGGCTGTTGTTCGCGCTGGAAGGCTTGACGACTCGAGTGGCCATACCCACACGCTGTGTAGTCGGGCCTCGAGATGGTTTGATGTAAAGGTTCTCGCAGTATCTATTCCAGCGAGTTGATAGAGAGGCTTGAGAAGCCATCGGCTCCCCAAAATATGACTGCATCGCTTTGATAACGGGTTGGATATGTTGGACTTGGACGAGTAGTAAGTGTTGTTAATATAAATGTCCAAGGCCGCTGTGTTTGCTCGTGGGTGTATGATGGTATTGAGATGATTCGTATTGCAGATGATGTTGTCGGGTGAGAAATGTTGATGAGCGTTAAGGTGAAGGATAGCTGAGTATGATATAGGTGAACACCGCGGTCCGGGGGAGAACGAAAACGAAACTATTAATACAAACTCAAAATGCTCATGGTTAATAAGAATGGGACGGTTCCCAAGGGGGGGTGTACAAGTATGGTTCGAGGGATCAGAGTGGCATTAACAACCGGCCCAAGTAGGGATGGTTCAGAGGGTAAATCACGACCAGGGAATAGCAGTGCATGGGCTTGGTACGCAGTCGTACTACGACTAGTAGTCCGAACCAGATCCAACCGACCATGGATCTGGAAGTGGGCCAACGAAGACAACGGTACAGAGCGTCTAGTTGTAATTAGTGTGGTACTCCTCCGGCCGTAGCAGTAGGCGACGTTTCTTTTTTGGTATGACGACGGCACAGGCAAACGTGCGGGTTGCATGGAGATTGGGCCAAGGCCTGCTAGCCAGTGCACAGGGAGTAGGTATCCAGATCCAGGATTGTCTTTCCCTTAGTACATGCATACTGGGACATGCACAGGCCCTTGACACCATCCAAGACATGGCCGGTCGGGATTGGAACACAGCCTGCGAGCCGACATACATGCCTTCTTCGTTCCTTGGCCGGTACGTCATACGGGGCGAGGCAAGGGGTGGTGCAAGGATGTCTCATCGGACGGACCAGAGCTCCAGTCGGGAGAGTACGAGTTAGAACGAGAAGGAAACGAAAAAAAAAATTAGGGAATGGGGCGCCCCATTAGCCATGGATAGTCATCGCTCTAGAGCGGCGGCCGTGCCGGAGACAATAGTGCGAGCCCTCAGAAGGAGAAGATGGAGCATTTGCGTTTGCGTGTTGTGAGAATCTGGCCTCTGACAAGCGTGACTGTACCAAGGTACTGGGATGCATGTACCTTGCGGATACTTGGGTGAAGCCATCCCAACTACCACGCTTGCTTGCGAGCGACGCATAGAGTACCCACCAAACTCAGGATACCTTCGGGTCTCTTGCGGCGGTACTCTATGCTCGCATACCGGTAAACCATCTCGGTCGAGGGCTGGCTGCCCTGGCGAGATTGGAGGTTCCAAAAGTTCATGTCACCATGCCGCATACCAAGGTTTGCATGGTTAGGCGTGACTTCGGGCTATTCAGAGATGCGAAAATACCTTGAGTGCGGGTAGCAAACATGTTCGAGTAATGGGACTCTAGGCGGCCCTTGTACGAAGAAGTCGTCGGCCCAAGGCAGCGATACTCCCGCCGCACTGTAAACGACTTGTGGCATCGTGAGTGGACACACGCCAAAGCAGAAGCACTACAGGTTTTGATTCTGATAGTACGGAGCAGTAGCGGATTTCTGCGTGTACGAGATACAAGTACTCGTCTTCTTCCAGGTTTTGTAGCGCCCAGCAGGGAGCATAGACAGCCGGCAAGATCCTAAGCAGGGCTGACATATGATATTACCAACTAGCACGAGGAGGACTTGGTTAGCAGGGCGCCAACAAGAACAGACCTGAAGCAGGGATACTTCCGACGCTTGGGTCGAAACAACAACCACTTGGGCTCCGTGCTCGCACCGCCGTGCTGGATGCCAGGGCAAGCCGCAGGCTCACGAGGAGAGCGCCAATGCTAAATCCCTGCAGCCCCACGCTGAAGCATAAAGGTTGCAGGCAAGAAGTGATAGAGAAGAAAGAGGCAGCCCCTCCCCGCAGGGCCATCTTTCGGTCGCTTCATGGAAGGGATGGCGAAGGATTTGATTCCCACCCAAGGGGGTCCAGGTAATGGCATCCTATCAGCTTAGCCAACCAACATCGGCCATAGGGAGACCGGAGTGTCCGTGGTAGCTGTGCTGGAGCAAAAGATCAGAGTCGGCAGGGCGTGCAGAAGAAAGCGGCACGCCTCATCCCCAGCTCACGGGCCCCTTCACAAAGCCGTCCCTTGGCCTTGGAATGCTCGTCTAGCCCCACTAGCGACGTGGCGTGGTGTTCCAAAATAGTGTGGTGAGTCTTGCAGAGAGGCTGTCCACAAATCTCACCCACACAGGCGGAGTCGAAGATGCACATCACGGTCCAGACAGAGTGATTGACATCCCCACATTGCCGGAACCCTTACTTGGGTTCATACGGATACCCCGGGGCTGCGGTGGATTTCGCACCAGAGTCTGGGAATGGAGCACGGCCGAGAGACTGCGTGGCGTTAGTCTATCCAGAGACACGAACGAGCGGGTTCCAAGGAGGAGACAGATCTCATCGCTGGTTCATCGGTCGTTAACGACTGGCCAGCATTTGTGCCGACCTCATCATATTAGCGGTCCCTTCCGTCCAGCCGCTTACCACCGTGCTCCATATCTGCCATAAATGTAAGACAAGTGAATGACGCCAGCCCACCAGCTGCTGTGCTAGCTGTGTGGCTGCACAGCAAGCGATGCCCATTGGGTGTCCTGGGGCTTCTTGTCGTTGTCGTGCCTGGAGCCGCCACAAGTAATTTTGCCGATGGCCATGCTGAAGCTAATGTCGAATGGCGATACAGATGCTGCTTGCTGCTGAGCGCCAACATACATAGCTTCGAGCATGCGTATGCACCCTTTTGAGTGTATGAGGGAGATGAAAGGTTATTGCTCTTCTTGCAATCCCTCGTAAAGAATAGTGGTCATACGAATACACCAGGGAGAGAGATGGGCAAAGTCCAAAGTCCCACGCCGCGCATCAAAGGGGCAGCAAAGATGCATTTCATCGTCTCGTGCTCCGCAATCAAACAGTAGCCAGGCAAGACACCCGACAGCGCCTCCCTCACCCTCTGCTGGGTCAGAAGCGGCAACAATGTGGAAAGAGCAAGGCGGCATGGAGCCCCGCTAATTCGCGTTCGCGTATCAAACGGCTGCCGTCCGAGTACCAACTGGCGCAAAATCTCGGGATGGAGGGGCCTCTCAGGTCGATACATGTACCGCACATGGACGGTACGGTAAGTAAGCTGCGGCTGCGTGGAGTTGCAATTTAGCAGCAGAGTGCAGCACCAAATCGCCACTCGGCCCTGCCAACCTGTGCAAGCAGGTACGGAAACTGGCACCTCGGAAGGCACATGTACCGCAGTACTTCCAAGTTGTAGCGACGGGGAGCTCCGCACTGGTACCGAGCAATATTGTCGCCGGTCACTTGATGCGTGCAAGGCAAGTACGGTAGGACGGGTCACAATGATAAATGCCAACATAACCTCGAGGTACCTGGTACTACTAACATCCTCCTAAAAGTTCAAAGACACCCTTATACAACACCCAGTGTCAGTCCTTCATGTATTGCAAACAGTCACAGGGTGCCGCAATGGGTACAAGACATGCTCGTAAGGGATGATGGAACATGAAAGGTACGAGTAATGACACAGCACTGATTGAGGCCCGCCCTGTTGCTCAGCCCGACAAGGAAAAGAGTGTCATCAAGCCCAAGGTCAGGATTTTGGCGGAATTGGCCCCATGGCCCGAAAAGCAACTGTCATCCGCGCATACAGGTACAAAGTACATGCTGGCACTATTTTCGCTCCGACGATGCCTGCTCCGGTGCGCCAGGGGAGCTACCTGGGCAGTACCTACAAGGCCCTATTATACCGTCGTACCGTAGGGAGTACTCTATCCGTACCGTAACAATGCTCCAAGAGAAATTTGACGCATGCGAGTGCAGCCCAATATACGGTACTTTGAACTTGTACAGGCATCCCCCCTCAATGGGCAATGGTGGAGAGTGAGTGGCGGGCTGCTGATGCTTCATCAGGCGAGCGATTATGCCAGCGCTGCTAGTACCAGAACAACTTAGAGCAGCATGAGGCTTTGCCGAGAGACGAAGCGCCCCTGCCGGAGTCACCTGAAGATGGCTCAAATCCAAAAGGCCAAAGACCCGACTCTCCGCCTGCCGGTCTGGGCTGCCTGTACCCATGCTGCGACTGCGGAGTACTATACAGTCGTACTGTCTAGCAGGCACTGTGGTGCGCCTCCAAGCATTATGTCCAGGACTATTTGGTGCCTTTCCTGTAGCGGGTTGGCATCAAATGGATCTATGGTTGAGCTCGTTTCTGTTGCCAATCCTGGCAGCCTCCCGAGTCTCAAGGTATTGATTATGCTGCTACCATACTTACCTGATATGTGCAACAGTTTGGCGGATCAATATGCCCGCGCTGCCAGGAGGAAGTATTGCCTAGGTATTGCCTCGTACAGCATCTGGTGCCTAAGACATTCATGTCGACCGACACTACAAGACGGATTGGGGTCAGCGGGCAAATTCTGCGCACCAGCACTCACTCATACCAGGGGGCGTCCATGTAATACCTTCGTAAAGCATGCAGTTCACAAGTCCCAACAAGATGAGAACCACGAACGGACGGACGGCCGGCAAGGAGCACCGGAGAAGTCTTGCTTGCCCCCCGATGCTACAATGGTACCTCCCTAGGCGCTGATTTTCAGCCGCTATATCACTGCTCTACTAGTAGTACTCCGTACTCGTAGCATGGAAAGGGCACTTTTCAAAATGCACTGTGCGCGAGTTTGCTGGAGATGGGGACTCGTACTCCTTCGTAGTGCATACCAGTACCTAGAGCAAAATGCTAAGCCCGCCAGCTGAATACGTCACCCTGTGAAATGCCGGACAAGCAGTACTAGCAATCTTAGCAAAGGGCGCTTTGCACAAGCCAACGGATACCAGAAAGCTTTGAGGGCAGTCGTTCTGCAAGCAGAGCGATGGTGAAACTCAGTTGGGCCAAGTCACTCAAGTACGTACTCGTACGGAGCCCAGGCGGTGAAAGTTTGCAAAACCACCAAGCCGCTTGTAAGCAGTTTGGACCCTACATGATGCCTCAGCTTTCTCAACCACGGGTACGCGTTCAGAGGGACTCGTCCAACATTATCGCCGGTCAGCCTTCACACTACCAGAGGAGCTCGCCCACTCCAATCACAGCACCTGGTCGCCGCTGGTGCCCTCTTTGCGCCCCTTTGTGCCACTCCCACGCTACCGGACAGGAACTAGCACCGATGGCTTCCAGGCTGGACTGGACAACAGAAACAGCACCAGCAGCCTCTTTGCTCCACTGTGCTGTGTGTCCAGGTTCAGTAGTGTTGGCGGCTTTCACAGTGGACGCTTTCTAGAGCGCCATGCTTGTCGCTTTGGACCGCCTGCATGGCTGACTGCGGTCGGCTCGCACTTGTGCCAGCCAGCGCTGTGGTTGTACCCGTGCTAGCAGTGCTACTGTACCTACACTTTCGCTCGTCTGCCCCATCCAATCCTTCTCCGTTGCGCCACCATCAGCTCCAGGTCCAGCGAGAGCCTTGATTAATCTGGTTGCTTGCCCAAGACCAACCAACATGTGACGCCTTGCAGGTCCTGGTCAGAGTCCGGGTCCTGTTAGAACCAAGAGCACAGGCAAGCCCCGTCCTGCACAGCAGCGAAGTCCGGGAGCCCCTCAGCACAGGTCATGTCGAGGCCCCCGGCATCTGCTTGTGCTAGACTTGGCTTTCTGACCATTGATCACATCCTGAAATGGGACCATGGCTGATGGAGACAGCTGCCCTTCGACAGGACAGCCTACGGAGATAGGCCTGGAGCAATTACAGGGGGTGGTAAGGGGAGCACAGTACTCCGTCCTCGTACCGACGTGAGTGCTACTAAACCGCTTGGTGCTACCTCTACTAATGGCCACGCGAAAGCTGCCGCTGGCATGGTTCAGGTTGCTGGATTACTGGGGAGAATTCCGGTCGTTTGCATTTAGCATCGGTCGACTTGCCCGCGACGCACGTCTTGAGTCATATTTGCTCTGGTGCTCGACGAGACACCCAGTGGTTTCATGCCAAAAGAGCTAGAGGAGCAGCCGATCACAGGCCAGCTTACCTCCGCCTTTCTCGCCTTTCGTTTCTCGCTTTACGGCGTCTACTGCTGTTATTTAGTTGTAGTACCTGGTGGTATTACCTGTGGGCTGTAGCTGAACGCAGCTTCGCGAGGCACTCGTCCATCTTCTGCCCCAGTTCTCAGGGCGGACGACGCTTGTCATGTGATCGCTTGACGCCCTGACAGGGAGCCGGATTTGCTTCTCCGTATCTGCTCAGGTCAGGGCAATCCTCCTTCGTCAATCTTCGGGGACCCGGCTGCGCTGGCCAGGATAATGGCGCCAAGGGCAAGGACGGAGCACTACCAGCATTGATGCCCTCCATACCTGGAACCGAACCCCCCGCCGCGATTGTCCCACTCAAGCCTCCGGTGACTTGCAAATGCTCGGACGGCTCTTGATCCACTGGCGCCGTGACCTGGCGGGCCGTGTCCTTGTCGCACTTGTGGGGTTGCAGCGAATGGCGACGGCGCCAGAGAATGAGCCCCCTTTTTCGCTGCTCCCTCGACAATACGATGATCGGCGTCACTCGCCCACCTTGGCCAGGTCCAGACTGAGCCACCCGGCAAATGCGTTGGTCGCCGCATAACCTTTCAGCCGTCACCGGTGGCGCACCAGGCGACAGAGGGCTTCCTCTTTGATTGTTTGTCTCGGCACACGAATGCGCTCTGGTACGGATTCCTCTTCCTCCCTGCCATTGGCACGGAGTACTTCAGACATGCCTCAACGCCGCACGCCCTTTTGAGCAAGGTTCGCCGGCCGTGGTGATCATGACCCTGGAACCAATGCTGGTCCCTCGGCTACGAGTGCCTCAATAACCTAGCACTGCTAGCAGGTGCTTGGCATGGCTTTTAACTCTTGCTGCAGGCCTCTTCCGTACGTTACAGCCCAATGCGGGCGTCAATGTCCCACGCAGCCATGTTTCAACCAGGACAACTTTATTGCTCAGAGTTCCACATCCTTGCCTACCCTAGTTGGACTATCCGAACCAAGACAGACCTGTCTGACTACGAGCACTTGGACATTAATTCTCCCCAAACGTCGCAGTTGTCGCCCAATCCCCGGCATCCGACGCTACATGTACGAGTACCACTACCGCCACCAGAAGTGGTCAGGACGGAGCTGAGTTCCACCCGGCGCAACTTGGCTAACACGATGCCGAATGATGGATGTTATAGCAACTTACTCGATCCTTGTGCCTTGTGAGATATCGATTGTGGAGGGCTTTTCATACTGCACCTACGCCATCCACTAGTTGTGTATAGGCCATCGCCGAGAACCTTTTATCCACCACCAAAAAAATCTCACCTGCGCCGGCAGCGCACGACATTCGTCTTTATAGCGGATTGCTGTTTTCGTATGGTTGCACACGTTGGCACGACCAATGTGACGACTGCAGTGGCGCATATCACTCTGCAGACAGGCCCAAAGTCCGCGTCCCCCCTTTTGCTGGCATATTGCATCTCTGGCTTTGACCATGCAACCAAATTCACCGACTCCGGCCAAGGTGACGCCTCATTACTACCCTACAGCCTCCACATACTAGAAGTGTTTTCTCTGCACGTGAGCCGAGAGAATAATTCGGCAGAATGAAAGAGGAGCGGTAGAGCTATGTGAAGGGGTGCCACAAAATGCGAGGGCAGGGCTACTTGATGATCTGACCATTCACGCCCGGCAGCCTGTGGACAGTAAGGCTGGATTCTTACTAGCAGCTCATCTTTGGCTACCAGATACAGTATTACATGCCCATGGAGAAACAAGTCGTGAAATTTACGACCGCCCCAGGGTCATTACTCAAAGTAGTGTCTGGCCTTGTACTATCGGCGTTGGCGGCTTTCTACATGGCTACCATGACGCGGCAAGCGGTTGGTTCACAGCAATCAAAGGCAAGACGCCACCTACTTTTGTCTGTGTCAATCTGCGGGAGGTATTACAAGTAGGGGCTGGCGAGCCGAGTCTGTCGCAGGCGGCTGGCCCCCCACACCAACGGCACGCCTTACCAAAACCAGTACCGCAGGGCCAGCACAGGACTTGGCCCGTACGAGTATTATGAAGAGATGCTGGAGACCAAGGCTACTGGCAAATCCATGAAACCTACCAGCAGGCCAAGGCGTCAAACGTGGAGATGCCAGCTAATGGTCTATTGCTCAACTGCCCCCGTCGTCCTTTGGCGTACGAAGCACGTCCCAGACTACGACGGCACTACAGCATGTCCATCTAGCCTGTGCATGTGCACTTTGGCCTGTCTTACTCGTACTTCGTACTCCGTACAAGCATACAACCTGTATCCTGGCACCCTGGCCAAAAATATCAACGCCACACGGTTGTCATGGTGCTGTTCTACTTCGTACCATACTATGGAGTACAAGTACTCCTACAGTAGCTCCGACTGAAAAGTCGGGGATGAATTAGTGGAGTTGCATGTTGAGCCTCGTCCGACACCCAATGTGCCTGCGGTGCCGATTCGAGGGCCGCGAGTTCTCTCGAGGCCACTCTGTCGCATATGACAGAGTGCTCACTATCTATTGGCCCCGATGTGAAAACAAGTCAATGAGTCAATGAAACGTCTGGTGCTGATCCTTCCATTTACAGTAGCATTTGCTATTACACGTATTTTACGCCCCGAGGCAACCCTATGGGTTCCCGGTCGACAGAGCGCGTAGCATCATAAGGAATGCTGGGAAAAGGTGAAAAAGGTCCGGAGCCCTGGGAGAAATTTACTGGCAAAGCTGTACCATCTTTTGTTGATTTAGACGAACGGGCACATTGATAAACTACCCAGTGGCCAGCAGCTTACCAAGGAGGAACAACAGCAGGACTTTATTATTTGGTACCGGCATGGAGCGCTAGGAAACATCAGATTGGTTCCTCCACTGGCATCTGTTGTACAAGCAGGCCTCGACGGAGCCTCTGTGTCACTCAGCTACCGCCTTGGCGCCGGATGCCTTCCGACATCCCACCTTCCCTCGGCGTCGAACGGCTGGCGGCGATCGACCTCTCTAGGATGCATAATACTATTGCATTTATTGCATCACTTGACTCTGGAATTCGGATTTTCGTCTTTCAGGCCCCCCTGATGATTGCCCTGTACAAGGGGAACAGCTGAGCGTCAGCATGTTCTTGGTGCTTCCTTCAGAGCTGTGTTTTGCTGACATGTTGTTGTTGGCCATTTCCCCATCTTGGGCACAGACTCTCTTCAGGGCCAGGTCCAATAGGGAGAAAAGGAGGGGAGCAAAAGTTAAGCGATGAATCAAGCTAGCAAGCAACCAATATTTGCTACAGGTATGATTTCTCTGGAACAGGTCTGCATCGAGGGGCTCCATCAACGGTAGCAACGGCGAATCTGCTATCGTACGAGGACTCCCTGCCAGCTGCATTACAGTATGAGTGCAAATGCGCGATTGGAATGTTGGATCAAGATTCGGCCGCAGCCTAGCAATTAAACAAGAGGCGCCCCCATCGTTGGATTCTAAAGAGACGCCCCCCTCAGCCAAGTATTCGCCACCCTCCCGACCTGGCTTTGGCCCTGATTTGTTCGTTTCACTTGACGCCCGCAATAGGCTACAGATCAACTGCAGCTCCCTCCTTAGGACATGGCGGCGATAGCAGCCTGCGCGCGGCAGCCCGTACATACAATTTTGCCGTGTGTATGGAGAAGACAACGCAGAAACGGCCTAAACAGCGCGTTTTGACGTGGGTAGATATTGGGTTTCTTTTGCTGGCCCTTGATCCTCCACCCATTCGCTAGGCATTAACAGGGAATGATCTGGCTTGGTTCATTTAGCCTTGACTGGATGTCTCTTCCCCAATGGGGTGTGCCTTTAAAACTTAAGCTACGGGCTGGTGTTCCCGATATAGCTTCTCGATCCTTTGTGTCTCATCCACCACCCTTTTCATATCTCCCCTCCAACAGATGTACGGAGTACAGTCACGACATTTACCTTAAGCGCCAGCCTGGTGACAGACATTTCAGTAATATTACCAGCTAAGCTCCCAGCCAGGTTGACATTTGGCCCCTTTCGCGGACCTAAGAGTCGGAAATCCTTAGCTTACGAGCACCACCAACTCGTACGATAATAGCTGCCTGTGCTCTATATTGGGAGTCGAAACGGGCAGCTCGTGTAGGGAACACTGATATTGCAAGTAGTGGCGTCATAATTTCTCTTTTCATCAGTCTTATCTGAGATCGAGGGCAACAGGACCGGCGTCCGCGGCCATTGTACAAGTGCGAGCACGCATGTGAGGCACTGGTCATTGGCAACCACATCTCTCTCTTTCTTTGCCCTCAAGACGCACGGCGGTGGAGAGGAGGGGAAGGGGACGAAAATCACCCTTAGGTTGGTGACCAGCAGCTTGTTTGCGTATGCAACCTGGTATGATATGCACGGACTAGCGATTTGAAAGATGGGGGTTTGCTTGCCTCACAGGCGATTTGCAAGCTGCTCGACGCCAGCCCCACAGAGGCCGGAAAGTCGAGACACAGCAGCTATGATCTTCTGCCCACAATTAATCACCGGCCTTTCAAGGACCCCTCGCAGTCACTGTCGCCTTTGCCCTTTTGCTCCCTCTTCTTTGCTGGGCGTCGGATATTGCATTGAGATGCTGCAAAGCCTCACGAGCCAATGGCGTATCATACATGGCCTTTTCTCTCATTTGACTCCGTTTTCACTCTCCACCTCACGGGCTCTTCCTCTTCACACCAGCCGGTTTCACCGCTCCTTGCCCCCTTCCTTCGAGCATCAAAACAGACAACCCTCCGGCTTTGAGAGGATTGCTAGAACAGCACACGGCTTGCTGGTTGTCTGACAGGCCACCATGTCGATTGTTGCCAAGTACGGCGTGCTCTGTGTGCTCATTCAAGTCCAACTTTTGTTGGTGATATTGTACTCGTACATACTTGCCCATACGAGCAACCCTTGTGCTTCGCGTTAATGTCACCTAGTCCTGAAATGGGTGCAGTAGCCAACTCCTCTCTGGTCTTTGTTTTCGCCTCCGCCCACCCAGGAATGGCTGCTAGCATTGGCGCGAACGCTACTTGTACCTCAGGGCCGCGCATTTCTAGGTACAGAACATCTTGGCCGCTTCCCTGGTCAGTCAACAAGGCGGCTCCGACCCGCCTGCTGGTTTGCTTTCATCACGGTGCGAGGGCTGAGCCGAATGCTAAATTGAAAGAAGCGATCAGGACGCATTGCCTACTAGCCAGTCATGGACATGTGCGCCGAGCCCCTGAAACCCTTCCCTTTGGACCTTTGTCGTGGCCAGGTGCACGGCGAATCTCAGCCCGTGGCTTACATCCCAGCTTCTGTCGCGACAGACCAGGCTGTAGAGCATTCCCGCGACGAAGGTATCACCCGCTCCCACCGAGCTAATGGCAAGGACGTGTCAGCTGCTGCAGTGCCTCAAAAGCTCCGTGCTACTCGCAAATACTAGCCCAAGGGTTGAGGTGCGATGCCGTCGAGCCAAATGGGGAGGGCGGCATGGGGCACCCGAAAAAGAGACCTCGCGCTGGGGTAACCTACTCAACGACCAAAATGGACTTTGCACGGCTTTCAACGGGACAGTGGACGATCTGCTCAGACGACTGGCACATGGAGGCTCCATCCGCACCCCAAGTGCATACGAGTAGAGCAAGGGACCTGCTCGTACTGCTGCTATGAGTTGACCATGTCCGAATCAGCGGCAAAAAACATTAGGCAAAATAGATTCGCAGCAGGGCGTTTGGAGAAGGGCACGCTTACGCTTCCCGTCGTCGTTGCTCGTCCACGAGACACGACTCGGCAGACCCATGACCGCAGCTCTATGCACATTAATCTCTCAGCCTTTTGCATGCCTTTTTGGTGTTGTCCGCTTTATTTCATTTTCTTCTCTTCTTCTTCTTCCTTGCCTTTGGCGGTTGGGCTTGCGACCCCCTCGCATACGAAGTGGTGCTGCCGAAGCCACTTCTTCCGCTCCCCATGGCACAATGCTACATACCTCTGCCCAGGATCGGGAATAGAAGACCACGTTGGCCTCGGCTGCGAGTTCTCGAAGCCCGTCTCTTCCCGGCTTCTCGACTTCGACGCTGATTTGCGCGTTTGGCAGCTTATCACGCAGCTTGCGGACGCACTCTAACGTAGTATTGGGTATGCGGCCCTGAGCTAGAATTGTCAGACAAGGATGGTTGAAAGGGTGTCGAAGGATCAGATGCTGTGGCGTCTCTCGCTTGACACGTCCATTCGCGGGCGCAGCTTCACAAGGCGGCAGGGAGCGTGTGTTTTTTTTGCCTTTGAGCTGGACTGGACTCACTTCAAAGTGCCACCAGGTCTCATCGCTGGGATTGAATCTCCGCACAACGGCCTCGAACTCGTCAACTGTCATTTCTGGTAGGTCATTGTAGTTTATGATGGTACGGCTTCCCGTCTGCTTGCTACGAAAGATGTAACTGCTGGCTGCTTGGGTGTGCGTCTCTCGGTAAAGGCAGTGCTCGAAGTCTACAGGTGACGACTCACCAAAGGACTCCTTGATATGCTGCGTAGCGAGGGATGACCTGCTCGGAAGTGGTGACACCAAATGCATGCAAAGGGCATCTTGCGGCCCGACAAGCTGCTGGAGCACCTCGAGCGAGTTGGGGCAGTTGCCTCCTCGTCGGATTTCGAGGCTCGAGGCTCTTTGCTTTGCATCTTCTTGTGGGTAATGAGGCACGCTGTTGGTGAGTGTTAGAAGGTGATGTATGTTCATGCTGTAGATGATGGCAGTTTCGTGACTTGCCTCAGAACGGTGTCCACGTAACAGGCTCCGACCAAGATGAGGTGCTTCATTGTGGTAGGCGGTGTTTTCTTATACTGTGTCCGTATATGAACAGCCTCGATTGATATCTGGCTATCAATCGATCTCAATTGGCGTATGTGATGTTTTGGTTTTGAGATTGTGAGAGAGTTTAGATGAGGTTGAGGCTCCCCGCCCGACCCCACTTGATCTATCGGTCGATAACTTTTGTGCGTGTAAGTTGACTTTGACCATTCAGCCTTTATATCTGCACAAGGGAAGTGAACTCTGGAGCGCGAAGAGTCCTGATAGATGTACCGGATAGACTGCCATGTACTCTGGGATTACAACTTGTGATGAAATTTATGTCTATTTATACTCGAGAGCGCCACTCCTACCTACCCGGGAGGCTGCTTGATGAGTGTGAAAAAGATGGCAGTGCATATGCATATACTGACTATGGATTGTAATATAATAGCTATTTTAACTTGATTAACATATATACAACCAACAATTAAGTAGGAAGAACTCTCTAATATAGGAATGCAAGCTTGGATGATGCTCACGATGAAGAATCGAGTTTGGCTGACAATACTAATCATTTGCGTTGCCTCAAGCTTTGACGTCATTTGACTTAGACCACCAACGCCCGGCTGAGGTAGATACTTGATGCTACAGATTGGAAGCTAGGTAGTTGATATTCGATATAAAGCAAAAATTCTCATCACATGAATGTGCTACTTAGTGAGATGAGCAGCAGCAATTGCACTCGCATCGTGAGGCCATTCCCATGAGAAGAGAAGGATTGATAACAATGGCCGAGTTTGACGGGAACTCTATTCCCCACCTCTCGATTTAGCACCAGGCCATGTGCATGTGGCAATGCGAGAAAGCATGCTCTCCCGTCGATCGTCCGAGATCGTTCAGCTTAATTCTGACAAATTCAACTTCGCTTCCCCATCGATTGCCATCCATTCCACTCAATTGGTAGACGATACATAGCTTCAATCAATATCGCTATCTACTCTGACGCAGCGCAGATTGGACGAAGATCCAGCAGCTCTTTTGTAACACGGCGTCTGATGCACATGGACCGCGGCGCGACCCCGCGATAACCCACTCAGCTATTACATCATGGGCTGGGACTGCGAGGAAGATCAGCAAGACGGGCAGGACGGGCAGGACGGGCGACCAAAGCCTCAACGGCACATTACGTTTGAAGAGGGGAGCTTGAATGGGAGCGATGAGGATGATGGAGCTGTCGAGGTGAGTGTTGCTTCTTTCTCTGCCAAGCGATGGTTGTTCCATTCTGTGTAAGCCCATGGACTGACGAGGATCAGGTCACCTTTGATTCAGGAAGCCCATACAGGAGGAAGAGCTCACTTGTCACATCCGAGGCTCCCGTTCCTGCGACAAAGCGCATTCCGCCGGGCCGACGTGCTGAATGTGTTGTCCATCAATTGATCGAGGACCAGCGGCGGTCCAGAGGGAGCTCTGCTGCGAGCTCGCCAAACCGCAACCTCCACCATGCGCATCCGATATACACAAGCCGCCACCACGATGGAGCGGAGGACATTAGCGAAGAGAAGAGGATGGACAAAGTCGTTGATCGGAAGAGTCCTGGTCATCAGCAGAAATGCCGAGCGGTCGTAGACACGAACGCCCTCGAGGACGATGACGGCCTTGGGCAGGTTGACCAGAAGGTCTGGACAAACGAGATGACCAAGACTGATTCGGAGACGGATCTCACTCAGCAGCAAGACGAAAATCTTCATAGCCGCATGTTGACTAAGAAGCAGCTGAGCGATATGGCGTGGGGGGTTCGCGAGCTGAGCAGACGGCTGAGCAGCATGCGCATCCGCTTCCGGGTGAAGTGCATCTTTCTCCTGACAAAGATTCATGACTCGGACTTGATTATCAACACGAGAGCACTGGCACAGTGGCTCCTCAGCAAGGAGAGGGACGTCAAGTATGTCGTGTACGTGGAGAAGATTCTCAAAACCAACAAGAAATTTGATGTGGGTAAGCTGGTCGATGACTTGGTCCACGACTATGCCAAAGAGGGCGGCGTGGACGAGGATACCGCTCGGAACGATATCCAGAAACGCCTAAGATACTGGGACGAAGGCATGTGCAGGTCACGGCCTCACCAGTTTGACTTTGTCATCACCCTCGGGGGCGACGGCACGGTTCTGTACGCGAGCTGGCTTTTCCAGAGGATCGTGCCGCCCGTGCTGAGCTTTGCGCTGGGGAGCCTTGGGTTCCTGACAAAGTTTGACTTTGAAGACTTTAAGCCGATCCTCAACTCGGCGTTTTCAAAGGGCGTTACTGTGAGCTTGAGGCTTCGCTTTGAGTGCACCGTCATGAGGAGCGTGAAGAGGAAGACGCCTGACTCGGAGTCTGAGGAGGACGGCAACGAGCTGCATTATAAGCGGGATCTGGTGGAGGAGCTGATTGGGGAGGAGAATGAAGATGAGCGGACTCATCGGCCGGAGGGGACATTTGAGATTCTGAATGAATTGGTAGTTGATCGAGGACCAAACCCGAGTAAGTCGTCTTAGATCTTTACACTCTTTTTGCAACAGCATTTCTAACGGCACTGTTTTTCTTATAGCAATGTCATATACGGAAATCTTTGGAGACGATGAGCACTTTACTTCGGTGCTCGCAGATGGTATTTGTGTATCTACACCGACGGGCTCGACGGCTTACAATCTCGCTGCCGGGGGCTCCTTGTGCCACCCTGAAAATCCCGTTATGCTCGTTACATCAATCTGCGCCCACACGCTGTCCTTCCGACCCATCATCCTGCCCGACACTATCGTTTTGAGAGTTGGCGTCCCGTACAATGCCAGGACGGCTTCGTGGGCTAGCTTTGACGGGCGAGAGCGGGTAGAGCTGAGCCCGGGCGACTATGTGACTGTCAGCGCGAGCAGATATCCGTTTGCCTCGGTCCAGACAGAGGGACGCAGGAGCGAGGATTGGATCAATAGTATCAGTGGGAAGCTGGGATGGAACACGAGACAGAAGCAGAAGGGATTCAAGGAGTGGGACGCCTGAGGTGTGATGGGCCTTGCATGGGGGTGTATGGTGTTTTTGACTATAGAGGTCAACGGTTTCACGGAGTTTCATTCATGTTCAAAATGTTGGGTTATTCTGTATATCTAGGCACTAAAAGCAAAAAACATAGGTAGTTGAAAATTAAATAAAAGCAATATACGGAGTAGTAAGACAGTATAAGCGCTTGATGGAATCAAGTCTGAGATGAGCCTCGTTGCAATTTAGACCCACCCCCACAATAGCTGTGGCCTCCTTGTCTAAAATCTTGCGACCCCACGCTAAGAAACGGCCTACATTACAAGCTCAAGAGAAGAGATTACTCTGTCAACATCTCACGTCCATTGAGTGTGCGTCACTTGTGCAGTGTTTTTAGCACAAAGAGCTTGACTCTGCCATTGAATTTGCAAACACCAACATCACCAGCATCTTCAGAACCTCCCTTGACTACTATACAAATCCCAATTGAATCTTCGGCAACAACAACAACACGACGAACATATACCCAATTTCAACAACAAAAATGGCCGTCCAATCCTCCCTCCCGCCCGACCTCTTCGACCAAACCACAATCATCTCCCTCCTCTCCACCCTCGCCATCGTCCTCGTCGCCTACTCCGTCTCCCGCATCGCCCTCCCCCGCGCCTCCACCACCGGCACGATCCGCTTCCTCTTCATCTGGCACCTCGCCGACGCGCTCTGCCACTTCATCCTCGAGGGAAGCTTCCTCTACCACTGCTTCTTCTCGTACATCCCCGCCAGCGAGGTCGGCGACCGCCTGGCCGACTTGGTGCCCACGCCGTATAATTTCCTGGGCTACGAGAATGGGCGCGTGTATGGGCCGCAGAGCGGGGGGGATAACCCGTTTGCGCAGTTGTGGATGGTGTATGCGAGGGCGGATAAGAGATGGGCGGGAGCTGACTTGGTACGTTTTCTCTTGTTCAATGGACTGCTGTTTGTTCTTGGCTAACCGTGGGAATTGGGATCGTTATACAGGGCGTTATCAGTCTTGAGCTTTTGACCGTCTTCTTCGATGGCCCCTTGGCTGTGTACATCTGCTATCTGCTTGCCAAGGAAAACCCCATGGCCAACATCTGGATGATTGTCTTGGCGACTTGCGAACTCTACGGAGGTATGTGACATGGGATAGCTAGAAGAATTGCATAGAGGTGACGGCTAATGGATACCAGGCTTCATGACTTTTTGCCCCGAGTGGCTCACCGGCAACATCAACCTCGACGGCAGCAACTTCATGTATATGTGGGTGTACCTGGTCTTCTTCAACATGCTGTGGGTATTTATCCCGCTGTTTGCGGTTGTGTATTCAATTCGCGACATTTCCAATGCTTTTGCCGTTCGACAGGCGGAGACGCAGACCAGGAAGAAGCTCTGAGTGATGGATATGTTTCTGGGTTAATAAGGATATCTAAACGGAAGCGTGATAATATCTCTTGCAACGAGTTGGAAGTACCGCCGAGGTTGTAATCTGGCATGATTCAAGTCGCGTAGATCTAAGAGGCAAGATATTCGAGGATTACAATCACATGCAGACAGAGAAAAAGGCAAGATAGGCCGAAAAGTTTGTATTATAGAGTTCTCATAAGGGTATCGACTATTTGTCTCTCAAGACGGGGTAGAAGCAAAAGTGTTGTCGCAATCGTTCCCTCTCAGTCAGTCCATTTAGATGGCCTGCTTGTGGGCCTCGCCCTTGGCGTCGTGCTTGGACTCGTCCATCTTGTCACCAACGGCGTCCTTGGCAGCGGAAGCACTGCAGAGCACATATTGTTAGCTGATGTTCGTTGTTGAGACAGAGTAAATAGAATCTTACCGAGTGCCGATTCCAGCATCGGAGTCCTTGGCGACCTGCTTGTTGGTCTCCTTGGAGGCACCAGAGGTGGCCTGCTGAACCTTCTCACCGACGTAGTTGGCGCCCTGCTTGATGGAATCCATTGTGATTGGTTGTTGGTTGGTTGTTTGTATGTGTGAAGATTGATTTAAAGTTGAGATGAGGATCTGAGATTGTGTTGTGATGAGGAGGAGAAGTTTGAGAGATGAAGGGGGGATGAAAGAAGTTTATATAGACCGATGATGGAGGGGAGGGAAGCGGCAATCCACAACCTTGATTACCCCCTTAGAAGAGCTTAAGCCATGGCATTCCTTCCTTCTCCATCATGTGAAGCAGGAACATGGCGTCATCGAAACACCATCATTCACCGGCCGAAGCTTGTGAATGTACAGGCAGGCAGGATTCATGTGTTGGAAGTGCCCGCTATAGTACAAGAATAGGCGGGGAGGTACAAGTCACGGTGCTGATTCACATCCGGATTGACATCAGATCTTGGTAAATTCTTGCCTACAGTGAATGTACCTGTTTCGCAATGAATCGTTAAGAGCGCAGATACCCGCTTTGAAACAATCGATTGTCCGGCCTCGTACGCAACTTGCCTGGAGACAAAGCAGTTGCACGGAGGAGTAAAGCTTCCTCGAGTGGATGACATCATGGCCTTGAGCTCGAAACGTCACTGTTTGGTACAGAATGACAGAATGTATGTGCAAAGTGGATTAGTTACTCCGTACGGTTGGGCTACGCACGGCCACCGTGAGAGATCCCGCCGACAATCGACGGTTCCGTGTCAATCAATCGGCCGTTCCCAAGCTTATTGCCCACTCTCTCTTACGAGTGCATTCTGGCTCAAATGTGGCTGGTAACGGCCTCATCTCTCCGACCAACAATCATTTTGCGTGTTGTCGGTGGCGACGCCACACGTGGCGGCTAGGCTACGGGCCCGTTTTGTGTGGGGCCGCCCGAGTGAATGACGCATCCATGAAATAATGGCTACGATGAGCTTCCCTTTTGCAAGATGCAGCGTCCGCCTTGCTGCAGGCATCGGCCTGCTGATGCGAGCATCGAGATCTCCAGGGACCCCAAGCCGGAAGCTTTCCTCCGCCACTTGGCAAGACACGGCTATCGCCTGCAATCCGGGAAGCTTATTCTTTGTATCAATGCGGGCAATCGCGGGGGTTATAGACGGGTAACACCAAATACCGTGATACGATGGACATTGCTGTATTTGCACGTGCCTCGAAGCGTGACGAGTCGGCAGCTTGATTCATCGCGATAGAGCTTACCGAATCATGACGCTATGAAGCTTGCCCTGAATGCAACGATGTGCACGCGTCCAGTCATCATCACTTTGACAAAAAGAACAAGTGTCTACTTTCTGGGTGTTGATTGTTGCCTGCAGACAAACCCTGTATTTCCCCTCTACACATGTGAAAATCGACGAACAGTTCTCTCAATGTTGCCTCCATTCTTGACGTGCCGTCCGTCAGCTTGACGTGGAGACTGTGGGAAAGCTTCGCGTCTTGCGGGGTTAAAGGACACACGCATACATGTCTGTGGACGTGACCAGACACGTGTACGCTCTCGCTGGCACATGTAGGTGTAGCTTTTGGCGTTTGAGCAAGATGGCAGAATTTGGCTTGCTGACTGTAGCCTCAGAAAGGCGACAGTTGATGGACGATGATTAGTTCATCACAGTTTCATCGTTGCAACAAGCACGCCTACGACAAACAATCTCTTCCGGCTAGGTCGACCATGAAGATCAAATAAAGTACACCCTGCGAGACAGATTGGCTCGTCTTTGACCTGGTTTCGAAGAAGGATGGGAAAGCCTTTGATTGAATGGACGGCCTTGACGGCCTCGTCTGCCGAACCCGCAGACAAAACGCCATCGCTTCATTACGGGGTTAATCTTGTGTTCGAGAGGACTACTTGTTGAGTGAGAGCTAAGCTCTATGGACTCATCACAAATATCAGCTCTCGAAACGCCCGTCTAGTTGTCCTAGGGCACCGTCGCATCCAGGGTTCGTGAGCAGAGATGTACTTTTGCCGTGAGCAGCATCGCGTGAGAAGCCTCAGCGGGAGATTCGGTCGAGCTATCTACGATCAAGCACTGCGATATGACATTGGAGATAGGGTCACGATCGATGAAGCCTACGTTGACTCTGAAGCACGGCTTACAGAGGGAGGTTCTCCAGATGATGTTTTAGCCCGTCGACTCACCAGTGCTTATCGCATCAGCATGGCCACCAGATCCACTCGAGCTCGCACCCCGGATGACATGCCGCGTTGTCTTTTCGAAACAGCCATGAGCCAGGCTCCTCTCCTCCGTACGACAAGTCATATTTCACACGCGTGTTGCAGTGATACTGATAGCGAGAAGAGTGTTTTGTACGATACAAGACGTGATGCCTCTATAAATGGGACCCGCAGGCCAGATTCACACCAGGGGTTCTCTGCGGATAGCCTAAGCTGGTCCGGGCATAGCGCCTCTTTACCTATTACCGCATCTGTCTGTAGGCGGACATTTTCGTCGCTACGTGCATGAGTACTAAGCTTCAACTCTTACATCTAGCAAGGCTCCTGAGTTTCGAAACTCGAATCTGTTGCAAGTCTGCTTCAAACCCCGCCGCCACCGCCCTGATAAGATTCGGGCAGTCTGTTACCGAGACTTGGGCAAACTGAACCATCATCATAATCGCACGGCTAATGTGATTATGACTGTTGAAGAAAACGCACGCACAGTGACGGTAGGAAATGCCGGAGGGCTTTGATGCAGTTCTCTCTCCCGGTTGTTCCCCTTGGACTGCTCGACTTGTAGTAACTAAAGGACGCAATGAAAACTCATCATTGAAAGGACAGGCATCAGCAATTGATAAGTTCTGCGTCTCATCGTCTTCGTAGCCAAAACAGGCTCCCTCTCTCGCTTCTTTTCTTAGTCGTCTTCATGTATAGGATCAGAAAGAGGGAGCCCAGTGAATGAATCAAGACATTGGACATGTCTACAATTAGCTTCATCGCCACCAGCCCCTGGCCAAGACGACGGTGTTCTACCCTAACCGTTGGTGCCGATTGAAACACAAACCCATGCCCTGCTAGAGATGGAGCTTGGAATCCTCTCCAGGCTTCTCTGCCCGGATCTCCATGTCCCGGAGTGCCCTGTTCACGCTTGCGTTTCCTGCCCCACGCTATCCAGCCTTCTTCTCCCCGTTCGTCTCGTCTGTTTCTCATGTATCCCTTTGCCTTCTCTACTCGCTCTGGTAGCAGTATTTGGCATTGGTCTGGAGTAAACAGTGTTTCTCCTCATTCCTTTCCTTCCCTTTCCTTTTTGTCTTCCTTTGACTTTGTTCCATTTCTCTTCGTAGTCGTCTGGACGACTGACACGGTTGCTGTTTTATATTCCGTTCACTTGGAAAGTTGGACTTTTGTAGGCATGCACCAGTTACTACACTAAGCTTCTCAAACTGTTTGCTTCTCTCATTCGTTTCTTTGCTTCCGCAGGACGATAGCAAATTTTCACTTTTGTTTCTCTTTTTCTCGATTTTGTTCTCTTCTCCTTACGACTGCTCATATTCGGCTGGTACGACAACTTATACGGAACACGACGACTGCCCATATTCACGTGGTATTCAAGGTGCCAATGGCAATCTGAGGCGTGTCTCGTCGAGGCTTCGACGCCGGTGCTAGATTGGTGAAAGCTTTCACCACGAAAGAGCAAAAAAGGAAGCCATAAAGCAATCAAGTCAAAATGAACAGCTGGGATATGCTATCGGAACAACAAGGGGGGATGGTTTGGGCCAGGCAGGTGGACAATGATGTGGGTGGATTCCAGTTCATGGACAATTCGACGTCCGCAATTATCAACAACCTCAAGTTCGCCGTTGCCAAGCAGGTCCGGACCATGATTATTATTCTTGCTGGGTTTAATATTGCCATGGCTGTGGTTCTGGCATTCGTCATTTTTCGGAATTGCTACAAGGGAGCGAAGAGGAGCGACCCAGCGTTTGGATTTCGGTATTTTCTTTCTAACTCTTGTGGAGGTATGCAGCGGGTGGCTAACTGTGGCCTAGTTCGTCCGTCTTCAAATTTATAGAAGCATCAGAAATATTCCCTTTCGTCTTGTCTATCGGCATAGCAATACAGGGTATTGTATATGTGGTTAGCCAGACCAAGGGGTTGGAGGGGCTCCTGATCCTCGGATGCACGTCAATATCTCAGGCCATGTTGCCAGGTGAGTTTCTATCGCTACCAAACCCCCTAGAGCTGTTACTGATCATTGGTAGCCTTATTTACTGTCCCGTACATACAACTCATCTTTGGTTTGGAAACAACGGTGCAGGCACTGAGGCGGCGACCTTTTGAACGACGGTCCAGATGGGTCATCGTTGCCTGTCTCGTCGTTGTCATCATTGGTGCCGTGGCGATGTACGTGGTAACGCGCTTTATCAGGCCACCAGACCTGTGCTATGCTTCTCTTTTCTGGTTCGTCCAGACTTGGAGGCTTGAGTCGTTCGCCCTGTTAACAGCAATCTCTTGCATCCTGATCATCGGGGCCATAATCATATTTGTTCGACTACATCGAGACCCATCAGTCGGAATTATCGAAAGGACCGGCGCCTCCAGAATGGTTTACTACATGATTCTGGGCGCTGTAATTAACGTATGTTGTCCCTAAATCTCCTTGCTTTCCTACTACAAGTAACTAACAGGGAAATAAATCAGGGCTTAATGGCTCCCTTCTTCTTTAGCATCTCGTCTCAAAACCCACTCGCATTGACACAAATACAACTGAGCCTAAATATGGTGGCTTCTGTGGCAAGTAACGTATCGGGAATCACATTTGGCGTCCTCTATCTCTTCCTCCGCTCCCGAAAGATGCAGAAGATAGGCCCGCTGGGGCATCTTGAACTCGGCGCCCCGCGAAAAGAAAAATCTGTCGAATCATGGCCCGGGACAGATATTTTCAACACGCAGATCGAGCAACCGGTCTCACCGGCGAGGATATTTGAGTCTCGCGCAAGTACAAGAATGTCAGAGGCTATTGCAGAGACTGCGGAAAACGCAAACGGAAAGGGTCACGGCTTTGAGACGATCCCTATAACACCTTCATTCAACAGAGTCGCTGCTGACGGCTTCCAATTTCCGAATGTGGCTCCGTCGCCAGTTGCGATTCGGGCTCGGAAAGACTCCTATAGTCTGTTTCCAAGTCAACGAGAGGCTGTTGAAGCGAGACCCAAAACCAGCAACAGCATTCTTCTCCCTTCCACGACGTATTCACCAACGGGAGGCAACGATAACATGGCACGAGGCAACGAGATGTTTATAGATTTGTTGCCGCCACCTTCGATCCGCATTTCGGGCGCCCCTAGACACAACCGAGACTCTTCGCTGGTGTCTTCTGCGACAGTCCAGATTGGTCTGAGAGTATCCAATCTTGCCGATGTTACGCGCTTGGAAGCTCCTTTCTACTTCTCCCCTGAGAGGCCCTTTTCGCCTACTCGTCCCGATTCCTCTTTTGCTGCCAGGCCCTCATACACACCCTCTACTCGTGACATTGGCCTAGCTGTCAGTGACGATTACATGAATTCGATTCGCTCGCCTATCAGGACAACTGCTGAGATGGAGCAAAGTGAAAAGCCCATTACTCTCAGTCCTACAGTATACAGCCCAAACAATGCTTCTGTGTCCCCACGGACAAAGGCAAGCCGCAGGAGCATTGATTCCATTCCTTCAACGATAGGTGCTTCCAACGCCGATGCTAGTTACTCGGTTGGAACAACGGAATGGATTTAGATGCCTGCTGTGGTTATCAACTGCGCTGGTTCTTGTATTGCGACTCTTGGGGTTGACCCCTGAGTTTCCGGCTGTGGCTGCAGCGACTTACACTGGGCGCAATTCGCAAGAAACCATGCGCACTGGAGTCTTTGATGCCCTCCGACAATATTCTTTGTTCTCTTCTTTTTCTACTTCTTAGTCCTTCTGTGAAGGACGTTTTCTTGGTCGTTGGGGGGAAACTTGTGATGGAATGCAAGCGGGCGATGTATTTTTATTCCCTTGTCTATTTTCTCCCCTTCCCCTTTTCTTCTTCTTTTTCCCCTTCATTTTATTTTCTTCTCTTCCTTTTTTTTCCCTTACTTACGTATGGAAAAACTCTTTTCAGGCTCAAGGTGAAGACGGCTTCACGGTATAGACTGCTGGAGCAGTCGGGTATATGGGAATTGCGATGTACGGATAGGCTATGTATGAGAACATGATAGAAGACGTCAAAATTAGACACTACGAGACATGTTATTGGATAGCCACTTTTGCTCGTATGAATAACGGTTTTAAAAAGTAACCATGAGGAGTCATTTGCTAATATTGCCATCAATGAGTTTGCACATGCGCTTGTATGTCTCGTCTAGTTTGTCTTCGTCTTCGTCTTCTTCTTCTCTTCCCACTTTTCCCATCCCGCCTGACACATGTCTTCTTCCACCACCAAATCGCGTATCCTCAGCAGCCTCGCAGGAGGCAATTCAATGCCCCAAGCCAGCCATCCCGTCCTCCTAAGAATCTCCGTCGCCACAAACCAAACCAGCGCAAAGATGAGTCCCGCAGCCGCACCCGCAGCTACCTGTGTCGTTGTATGGTAATTCAAGTAAATTCTACTCCACGCCGTTGCTGCCGCCACGAGCGCTCCAGCAAGACTAACCGCCAACCTCTCGACCAGAGTCCAGGGCCGGCCGCCATCGAATATCGTGGCCCTCGCCGATGACTTCCCTTGCGCCAGCGGCTTATGCCGCACCAGGAGGAACAGGGCGAGGGAGAGGCTCCAGAAAGCGACGAATTGGGCGTGCGAGCTAGGCATGCCGTAGCCCTTGCCGTGGATGCGGCGCGGGCGTTCCTCCTTGATGACTCGCTTGAGGATAAAGTTGAGGGCTTCGCAGGCGAGCTGGCCGGCAAAGGCTAGACATATTTCGGCTTCGCGGGTGGAAAATATGAGGGTGGCGTAGACGACGCAGAGGGCTTGGGGGAGGAGGGCAAGGTAGGCGCACACGAGGGAGAGGTAGTCATCCGGATCCTGGAAGAGAGAAAGACAATTAGTTGACTGGTCTATTGGGCTAAGGAGAACAGCATGACTGTGGGAACTTACATAGTAGACATGTGTGACGGAGAGGGAGGCAAGCGTGGAAGTGTAGTCTTCGCTCATGTTTGCGGTTGATGAGTTCATGATACCTCGATGCAAGTGGAAAGATCAAAAGAGTGAAAAGAAGAAAATGTGAGAAGAGAATCTGATTCAGGCGAGGGCTACCAATTTCACGACATTCCCATCATGTACCATGCAGAAAGCAATCGCTCCCAAGTCAAAAGCGATGGAAAGCAGTGAAGAATAGAGAAAGGAAAAGTGATGATGCAAGGACACTTCTAAATGCATGTGACGGCATTTCGGGGCTGAACCAAGGAGAAACCGTGGCTTGATTCTGGCACATGTGTGGCGCAGCTGTTAAGAGCCTAGAGGCGAAAATTACAGACGGAAATTAGCAGATTAGGTAGCCACGGCCCGCGACGCACAGGCTTAACAGCTCCTGCCTGACTCTAGTAGAGTGGAATAATAGCGGTAGGTGAAGGAATTTTGGGCTCAGTTCTTTCTAAGAGTTTCTACTGCAAAATATTCAAACACTCGGTGATGACTCAACGGCGGCAATTCGAGATGGATCAATAGCCATATTTCCTTGGGTTCTCTGTTATTTTTTGGTTTCTTTTCTCTTCTTTTTGGATATATCTCTCTTCTTCTCTCCCTTTGTCGGTCTGCTTAAACAGTTTCTCTCACCAGACACTCACTGAGCAATAGCGTGCTGTTAGTATGGCGAGCGCCCTTGACATGATTGGATCAAGAATTATCGCCGATTAAGTCTCTCTTGCTCACGCTTTGCCACAGGTTTCTTGCACTGCAACTACACGGCACTGTCAGCCAGCTCTCTCACGAAGCTCGATAGATTTTGTCACCGCCATCTTCTCTCTGTTGTCAGCGGACATGCTTCAGCCGTGCAACCGACATGGATCATTCAGCAGTCGATGACGATGACGCCCGCGCCACCGAGCTGGAAACCCTCGAGGCCATCTATCCCGAGCTTCGCCGTCCAGATGGCGCTGGATTCGTTTTTGAGCTGGAGCTCCCCGTGGAACCGGCTGCCCCTGTGACCGTGACCTTTCCTGCCGCTGCTGAGCCTGGCCAGGCTCTCAACGGCTCGGCGTCTGATGCACCGGCATTGGTAGACTCTCTGCAAGTCTCTCACCTACCTCCTCTCACCATGCATATCACGCTTCCGGATGGCTATCCAGCAGAATGCGCGCCCCTGGTCAAGATTTCAACCACTCCTCAATGGCTCTCGGCTGAGAAGCTTGCAAGTCTTGCGGGAGAAGCATCCCAACTGTGGGAAGAAATGGGACGGGACCTGGTGGCCTACACTTATATCGACCACATACAGCGGGCTGCTGACGATGTCTTTGGGGCCATTACTTCTGAGGGAACTCTCCAAGTCGATCCAGAGCATAAGCTCGCTGTGCTGGACTACGATATCAAAGCCAAAAAGGCGGCCTTTGACAAGGAGACGTTCAACTGTGGCATTTGCCTAGGTATGTATAAAGCAGCAGCCGATATATCACTTCATGTTCTCATACTAACCCACCATGATACTCTATAGATCCCAAGAAAGGATCAAAGTGTCACAAGATGCTCGACTGCACTCACATATTCTGCTTGCAATGTCTCCAGGATTTCTACAATGATGCCATCAAAGAAGGCAACTTGTCGACTGTTCGCTGTCTGGCCCCCAACTGTGCTAAAGAGCGTTCTGCTGCCGCCGCAAAGGAGGAAGGAGAAAAGAGACGCAAGCCCAAGACTTTCATCAGCCCCAGCGAGTTGCTGCAGATTGGCCTCTCTGAAGACATGGTGAAACGCTATGTTGACCTCAAGTATAAGACGGAACTTGAATCTGACAAAAACACCATCTACTGCCCTCGACAGTGGTGCAACGGAGCTGCACGCTCCAAAAAACATAAGAAGCCTGAAGGTCTCGACTTTGGCGAAGCTTCAGATGCCGATTCTGATCAGGATGAGAAGGGTGAAGCCAACGGAAAGAGCAAGAAAGCAGCAGACAAGTTCAACCGCGGCGACCTTTTGTCCGTCTGTGAGGATTGCGGATTTGCTTTTTGCAGTAGATGTTTTCAATCATGGCATGGAGAGTTTTTCCAATGCGCCCCCAGACGCAAAGACGGCGAGCTTACCGAGGACGACAAGGCTTCTCTCGAGTATCTCAAGCTGCATACGAGCCCCTGCCCGACTTGCAACGCCCCGGCACAAAAGACTCACGGCTGTAACCATATGATTTGCTCGCGATGCGATACACATTTCTGTTACCTTTGCTCATGTTGGCTGGATCCGGGGAATCCATATCGACACTACAACCAACAGGAAGACGGCAAGGTTACATCATGCTATATGCGCTTGTGGGAGCTGGAAGGTGGCGATGGCGATGATGTTGGTATAGGATTCGCTGGTGGACGAGGTGCTGCGGCAAACAACGGTGCGAACGAAGCCGTGCCGGAAGCTGAAGAGGCTCTGAACGAGATTGGCTTTGAAATTGAAGAGGTGGATGACGAGGTCGAGGGTAATGTCGATGCCAATGCCAATGCCAACGCGCCGGTGCAGCTTGACGAGAATGGCCAGAGGGTTGCCGTAGCTCGTGAGGCTCCCCTTGTTCTACGACTTATGGACAATCCGGTTAACAACGGCAACAATAACAACAATCAGGGGCGTGGGGGGAATCGAGGGGCAGACAACCAACCCGCCAGAGCCCGCGGCGGAGGGGCAGCGAGAGGTCGTGGTGCTGCACATGGTCCGAATCATCGTGGAGGCCAGGCTGCCAACAATGCTCGAGGCCATCCTGCCAACCGTGCAAGAGGTGCTAGGGGTGATGCTCGTCGAGGTCATGACGGTGGACGTGGAGGAGCGCGAGGGAGAGCCGGAGCTGGAGCTGCAGGTCGAGGAGGTGCTGCAAGACAGAACCCGGACCCGAATGACCCCAATAATCAGAATCAGGAAGGGCTGGACGCCGATCAGGAGGCGTGGGTTAGACACTTTGTTCGAATGGCACTCCTCGATGCGGAAGATGAGGTTGAGGGCGGCGATTCAGACGAGGAGGACGAGAATTGGCGTTTTCGGTGACACCCGGGGCAGCAAACTTGCGTTCAAAAGCCTACGCATTGATATCATTCAAGACCAAAGAATCTTGCAGTGATTACTCTACAAATTCTACCTATTCATGCACCTAACGGGTCATTTCGAAGTTTACACGTGTTGCATCGTTGCTTTTTTACTCTACGGAACAATTCAGCCAGCATGGTGAGGCGGAAAGCGGCACCATTCGGCCCATTACACGCCAGTTTGGAGCATCTTGACACAACGGACATTGCGCAAAGGGATGCAACGGGACATTGGTCGTTTAGCGATGGAATAATCTACGCGTCTACGAAATTACATTTGTGTCAGTTAATAGTTGAATAGAACGTTACATAGATCGATCTGGTCGTGTTTGTCCGTGGTCCGTGAGAAACAGCATTTCGGAGCCCATAATAAAACAAAACGGCCAGGCTAGTGCCTAGCGAGGCCGAGGAAATGCCATTGCTCTTCAAATTTCACGACAAGCAAAAGACAAGTCTCGGCGTTTCTGTCCCATTTCAAGAAAAACGACCAGAGCGGAAGGCCCGCGCCAAAAACGCAGATGCCGCTACCGGGCCCGAGCGCTTGGTGGTAGTGCTAATATCGCCTTGACGAGCTTTGATGATCCCCGCCCATCGTATCGAAAAGAGAAGGTTGATGATCATGTCATTCGGCACTCAAGCCGCGATGCTAGCTGGGAAAGCATGTCTCGGCCGTAGAGACAACTTGTACCACTTCCACTCCCTCCAAGGGCATGGCATGGAGCGTGCGTGCCTCGTATGGGGGAGTGGTAAGACAAAGCAAAGGGATAGAGAGTTGATACTGCCGCATTGGGCCATCGGCCATGGCGGAGAATCCCTTTCGGGCCGTCCGCCTCACCTGGCCATTCAAAGCTCTCGTCCATCACCATCTCCTCCCAAGACATTACCAAAGCGTCGTTGTCTCCGAGACCACGCGGCGGACGGAGCAACAATGTGCAGATTTTTCGGGGAGCCAGGGGGGGAAACGCACGCATTGGCCAGTCAACATAGAGGGATAATGGGTTAAAAAAACGGAAAAAGAAAGGAAAGTGAGACACCCCTAACCAAAGAGGTGCGGAAACTCGACGCCGGCTTGCATCCTGTTCGGCCACCACCGAATTCATAAGCACTTGGCTGGCTTACAAAACGGCGTCGGGGCTTGGTACGGTGCTCTGTATGATGGAGTCGTGCATGTATGTATACCAAGTATATGCGGCATACAAAACGGGCGATGGACGCGAGAGCAGCGGTTTCTGCTGCTCCTGGTACCTTGAGTAGTAGCATTGGTGGGACACCGGGTGTGAGCCGTTGAATAGAGCAAGGCAATATAGAGCAGATAGCACGTTACAAGATTCATTAAGCATAAAGCGCCGACATGTTGCAAGTGCCGTGATCCGCGAGTCAGCCCTTCTCTTGAAACAATCAACACTTGGTATGCAGAGGATGAACAACGGACATCTTCACGCTGAAAGAAGATGGTGGTTTTGTTTCACCACTGCAGCCAGGCTTTTGGTGTAATCAGGGTTGAATAAGAGCAAACGTGTCCTCTGCGAGGCGTGTTTCCCTTCACGCTATGCGGAGAATTGCAGTCTTGAGCAAAAGGTCATTGAAGTTTGTCGTCCGAGCTTCTCAGCCGACCAGATCATCCTCGTGAGGCCCTCCACTCGTACAATGATGGCGCCCCACAGAGTTGCAGCGCTACAGCTAGTGCCTAGGCTAGCACAGGTATCGATGTCGTATTCTTCGTAGCAAGACTAGCAGTGCCGGTGCTACCTCATGCGGAGTAGTATGTAGCCGCAGGCTATGTCGCACCGCTGCTGTATGGTTTTGACGCCGCCCGATCGGCTGCTTCGCCTGTAGAGCCAGCAGGGAATGTCTGCGTTAGATCGTCTTCTGACGGGACGGCGTCGGACTACACTTCCACTGACAGCGCTTCGTACGGGGCGACCACTTCCGTCGCCTTCAAGAATGAGCCAGGACAGACAGATCTCTGATGATATAATGGGTATCATGCCGTAATGGGCCGTCAAGATTTGAGTATCATGTACCACAGCGTGCTACACAATATACCCCATCGCCATGTGCAGAGACTGTGTTGATATAGCCCGGTGATGCCAAGCCCACGCTTGATGAGGTCTTGATATCTTGGCGAGGGAGTGTGGATGTACCCTGAATGTATGTACCATAGTCCATTGGGAATAGATGGGGTCTGATAGGGCCTCTTCCATACGAGTAAAGAAGCGTATGCAAGAGAGATCTGACGACAGAATGCCACTAACATCTCAGATCAGCGTGTTGGGCTTCCAACACTTGATATCCGAGCATCCTCTTTCCATGGGCAAGCCTCCCTCATCGATCGACTCAAAGAGGCTGTTGGACAGTCCTATGCGATAAGAGTGCCGCTCGTCAACGTCGTTCTGTGGTAGTACCTGGTAAGCACTCGAGATCGGCACGAGTGGCCGTGAGGTAAGAAGCTATTGCCTTTTGGGAGTAGAATAGTACAGTAATGGATTCATACCAGGTTTCGGGAGAGCCGTCGGGTCTCATGGATCCTGGTCACGCACTATGCCACCGCATACAGGAATTGTCTTGAACAGGCCGTGCTGTGGCAGATTGTCTAGGTCAGTTGCAGAGATGCCACTTGGACGCGAAAGATGTGAAGGGTGACACTCTGTAGTACAAGTAGATCCGGTTCATGGCGCGGGGTGAGCCTCCGCCGGCTGATTTTAGCTCCGTTTCTACCGCATCAAGATGGGGTTGATGATCTGCTCCGTAATGCTACTACTAGTAGTAGTACAATAAGGCGATTGAGGTATTAATTCAACCGTGGGTGACATCCCGCTAGCCGCATCTCTTTGTCGCCTATCCGGGAGAGCAGTATGTATCGTATTGACATACCATATATATACACATTTGGCTGGTATGAGTGCCGCAGTGCCGCCTATGTTGAAACCGCATTCCAGCCGTTACTCTTACGGCCATAGCTGAAGCTGAACAGACCCCTGCGCATATTGACAATGGTGATATATCGACCGTTCGTGCTGTCTGGCGTTGTGTTTGATGCTTCTGCTGTCAGGTGGATCAAGACTTTTGTACATGTTTCGTCAAGTGCTTGTCAACCAAGGGCTCATTGGTGAACAAGCAAAGAAAGTCGAGTTATTCGCGCAGAACCGCGCGCCGTATCGTGTGAAGCGTCCCAATTCGGTCTGGAAGTCAAGGCCGAATCATCCGCATCCCGGATTTTAGATACATGATACCACATGGGCATCTCGTCTATCGGCCGCCGACTTAATAACGCCGCTCTCAAGATGATTTGTTTTTGTTGTTATTTTTCCCCTTCTTTTCATTATTCTTCTTTCCCATTCTCTTTCCACCATTCTCTTCGTCCATGTTTTTTTTTCTATTGCTCTGTCAAGCTTTACCCGTATTATAGCTAACCCCTCTGTTGCTATAAGGACTCCAATACTCGCGAAAATGGCTGGCAAGGCCTTCTTTTCTTTGCTGAGCATGAGTCGAGTGTTGAAATGGCCGAGCTGCTTCATGACAAGCCAAATACGGCCGCGGCACAGATGCCCTGTATCCGCGTCCACACCATTGTACCTGTAGTAGATGCTCCACACAAACTAGCCGTACGAGTAGTCTCTTTGACGAGGGCATGGACTTGTCATGCAACAACTTCCATCGCGGGGTTTCTGCGGGTCAAAGCACAACGGCGCCTGTTCCTTACGGGGTAAGGTCTTAGCAGGGGGCCATCTCGGCCGCCGGACATGGAGCTTAGGCGCGTACTGACCAACGGCTGTAAGGACCTCGGCCGCCGGTTAGCTGGCTCACAGACGCCTCTTCACAAGCGAGGCATACATGCTGAGAATCCGCCTTCACGGACTGGCCGCGGCATCATGATCGACACACAGTAGCTATTCAAGCAGGAAGCCTGTTATTTCAACCGCAGCCGGGAAATGCTTCTCTCCACCCACGACATCAACACTATGACGAGGGCCGTGTGAATGTGAATGACGACGTCCTTCGAATGTGCTGAATAGTTGCATCGCACTTGTATAATTTGCAAAGTCGTCGCCACCACCTTTAACGGCCATTTCTTTGGAAACACCCCTAGGGAGCCCCATTGACCAAGGATCGTATTATATGCTTTGCAGACCGGGGATCTGCATCTTGCCAAAGCGTCGTAGATCATCAAGCCATGGGGGATGGCACCCTGTAGGTTGTTGCTACCGAATGCGACATGATAAGACGGCCAGAGACCTTTTCTTTCCGAGGATCCTTTGATTCTGATCGCAGGCAATTTCTGCTACAACCGGCGCAATAGTTGACGCCGATTGGGGAAGGGTGGAAGCAAAATCAACACCGAGCTTGATGCCCCGATCTCCAAGTCGCTGCTTTACAAACATTGTATGTACATGGACGCGCCAAGCTCATCAAAGTAGCCCCGAGATGCCGACGGAGCTTGCACGTGTTTGTGTAGAACACGGAGTACAAAGACATGCGTATAATGCAGTATTACGGATGGCGGGTAATAGTAGTAGATCCGATACCGATACTGCCCACAATACAAGGTCGATGCTCCGTAGAGTGTAATAATAAGCATGCGTGGCAAGCTGGTTGACTGGGGACTCCGAGTGCGTGAAATCAATACATATCGAATGCCTCCAGGACTTGTTTGCTGTTTGTAACCGAGAAAAGACGGGTATGGCCAATCTTGACAAAACGGGATGCCGCGAATGACTTGACACTGGATGCGTGATGTCGTCGCTTCTCATCAACTGGCAATGCCGGAAAAGCTCTGTGACGTCGCTAAAACAAGCTCGGCCAAAAGCCGAAGGGGGGTTTGTGCGTATGAGTATGCATAATGTAGTACTATGGATAATGTCTCTGGGGTTATCATGATTGTGCCTGTTCTTCATCAATCGGCTGTCTTCTTAGGCTCTTTGACAGCTTGAGCCGTATTCCCTTGACGCGATGCAAGACGAAGTCGTAGTGAGGCGCGCCAGACAGATGCAGGTAAGCGGCGAGGGCATTAATCTTGAAGGCGGATAAAGGAATCCATGTCATGGCCAGAGAGAAAGAGATGAAGCTCTGCCCAGATCGGCTTGGTGCTTGTAGGTACCTACTCGTACAGCCGACATATCCTCTGGCAGCTCCGGTCCCTCTGTCTAGGCCTTGCACCATGTCGTGTCTCTCGCGCTCGTGGTGTGGGCCGCTGATGACGGGACCACAGCAAGTGGCAGGCCTTCGCGTGGGACGCCAGGGATGCCTGGTGATGGCAAAGGAGCATGGGGGTGGGGAGACGGGAAGTAACCCATCAGCCATCTGGCGCTGCTCGTCAACCATCACGATGAGGATAGATGAGTGCCCTGGACGGTGAGATCTCAAAAGCGGCCCCCAAACGAGCCCCTGATGGTTACATCGCCAGCGATAAAAGGCCCGGTGCAGAGCGATGAAACTCGAGATGAGGACAGGGCCGCCTCGGTGGCTGTTTGCAGGCGTGGGCGCAGTGAGCACTTATCAAAGGGTCTCTCGAGGTCTGCAGAGCCCGTCGATATCGGTACGGAGTGTGTAAGTACTCATGCTGCTTGGAGACACAGATTGGCTGCCCTCAAGGTGCTGGAGGCCCTTCAGGCTGTCACATGCATGGCCTGAGCGCCACACTGATGCTTGTCAGTGTCCGAGGCAGTCGCACAGAGCAGGGTTTGGTGTGGCGCGCATGAAGGAGAGCCGGAAATACTACCTAGAACAGGTAATCAATTGCACTGGTCAAGACATCCATGGAGCTGATGAACAAAGGAAAAACGTGTCCTGAATGGAGGAGGCCTCAGCGGACTGGACTGGACTGACACAGAAGGGATGTCTAATCTAACAAATGCAGTGTGGCAGGTGCCTGCTGGGTACATGGTAGTTCCTGCCACTTACTGCCTTGGGTCGGTCCTGCATTTCTTCAACACCTCCCGCTTAGTGTAGTGTACTCTGTACTCGTACATTGACCTGTACGACCTGTATGGGGGGAGCTGCCAGGTACCTTGGCAGCACGTACCCGTACTAGCAGGCCCTAATTTTAGAGCCAAGGTCGGTACTACAGGTCGGCCCCAGCATACAAGAAGTCGATGATTTGAAGTGTATAAAGTACAGGTACTGTATTCGTCAAGAGAAGTACCGTGCTCATCGAACGCTACAAGCACTTACATCGGTCATGTTAGGTACTAAGATGACACCTTAGCATCGCTGTGCTACTAAAGCACTTGGCGTACCTGAGCCTGTCCAGGCGCAAAAGGTACCTGCAGATCTGGACGCAACGTTGGTAGCAAATCTACTTGCATAGGGCGAAATAAGTCCCTGCATGGCGCTTTTTAGGAGGCTGTTTGAAGAATGTACTTGCGTATAAGTGTGTTTTCGACGTCCCTTGCTTTCAAGGGATCGCATCATTCGGCATTAGGGAGACAGCCTAGGAGGTTTGGAATCTGCAAGAAGGGAAATTGGTGCCTCGGGCAATACAATTTGGCTCTTGCAAGTGCATGTGTCTGGACAGAGCCGAGGATAGGATAGTAGGTATGTGCCTGTAGAATAATCTTACCCTGCAAGGAGTATCTTCAAGGTAAGTCGGAATACATGTAATGGACCGTGCTGGCCACCACGTAGGATGCAATACGGCCCTTGGAGTTCCTCCGGAATAGAGGAGGCCGTAGCCTGATAAGAGAGTGAAAATGAATTCCGGAATAAAGTGCTTGACTGCAAGAATGGAGGAAGAGTGAACTTCAACACCACCATGGGTATCTGATATTAGACGAGCTGACTTCAAAAAACTTGATGTTAGCCCTAACATTAATGCTCTGTTAATGACATGAATTTCCTCAATAGCACTCGATGCTGTGAGAAAGCGGCATACAGTAGTACTGTAGTAGAACGAGGAAGTTGAATCAACTGGCAGCACAACTGTCATCGGGCGCCGCGGGCGAGCACGACCTTATTTCCGTAGCACAACTCTGCACCCGCATGCATTTCCCAAGGTACCATGCATACGATTCTTCTCGGCAGTTGGCCAGGCACGACTATGTGTCTACCCTGCTAGGAATGGCGCGTCCGCTGTGGATCTCAGCGGCGAGCCTGCCGGATGCTACTGTAGAGTGTGATAATCGATAAAGTTTTCACTGGTGTCTGCAAGGGAGTGCCAGCAAGCTCGCAGACAATCCGGGCTTTCCTTTGGCCGTGGCTGTTACACGCAAGTAGAATCCGTGCCGCACATGTCCAATCAAAGACAGTAGCCCTGGGCGTAGCCTTGCCATGATTGCCATGCCTTGCCTTGACGGGTCAACCGCGTCTCCGCAAACTCCGCACGGTACCTTGTCCCTTGTAGTCTCCATATACCACGGCTGATTGAGAATCATGCACACGATGCTAGAAAGGATAGCCGTGACTGAGCATTATACCCATGCCTTGGTCTGTCCGAAAAGTTGAAGCCTAGAGAAGGCGCCGATATATACTCCGGGCATGTACTGCAGGTGTCGCTGCCTTGTAGCCGATTGCGGGCAAGACGGAAAAAAGAATAGACAATCGCCCATGGTGTAGTTCTTGTACCAGTGTGTCCTTCTCCCAGGATTGAATTTAACGAGCCTCCGGTGAATAAGCGATGCTAATGTCAGAAGGCGTACATGACCTGATTTGCAAATACACGAGGCGGCTTTCGGGGATCTTTGTGGGACACTCCCACTCGCTTGAGTCGAGCAAAAGGCTAATTCGCCCTCGGACTACCTCTACGAGCACTCCGTATCCGTACTGTTTGATTCAGAAATCGCACGCAAGTGGAGTTGACAGCCGCGTCTTGTCTTTCAAAGCAATTCAGGTGATGGATGCGCTGAGTGGAGCTGTCCATGCTGATGCGGGACTCGACTCGAGAGAAGAGCATGAGCATCTTGGTGGGGGCCAAACTAGGCCTCACGCAGCCTAGAGCATTGCCGTCAAGAAGCAGTCGAAATATAACCGCAGACACTCCGTGGCCGTGCATATGCAGGCGTCAAAAACAAGGCCCCAAGTGGCTTGGTCGGGGTACCTGCCTTACGGGGCGCCGCGGGACGAGTGATTACAGGGGCGCAAGAGGCGCAGGGGCACCGAAAGAGAAGACGGGGTGGGCCAGGAAACCTTGAGGAGCCTCCGGAAGGCCTGCGCCGTACACCATCAGGTTTCAAATCACCGGCTTCAGAGAAGCAAGCCGCAGCCACAGGCGGCGCAGGAGATTCCTGTACATGCGCGACCCCCATGGACAGCTGCCGTCTATTGCTTCTAGGCGGAGCGTCGACTCGATGGAGCGGGCGAACGGAGAATTAGATTTTCGATGGGCGTTCTGGTGCAGCTGAGAGACTCTAGTCAGACAAGTAAGCTTTTGTTCTCGGTATAATTTCAGGGCCCATTACTGTATCTGTAGCCTGTAGGTCAGCAAAGCTTCAACGGCAAGGTTGTCGGAGTTAAGATATTCAGTGCTGGTGGTGAGCACATCCAGACAGCCCTGGAGATGAACAAGGTAAAGTTTTGTAACCGGAGACAGGCGGGAAGCTGCGATGCCTGAGGCAAGGGCACATGGCATCCAATGCCTGCTAGGTACCTGGTACTAAAGCTGGTCGCTGCAGCTGTGTAAAGAGACACCTTGGCAGGAGCCCATCATGAGTACCGAGTACAAGTGCCTGACAGCCCTTGCCTTGGATCGCTGACCGGCACAACATCCCCAACGACAAGCATCTATCTCACTTGTTGCTCCCTATCTTACCTACATAGATGCGGTGGTTCAAAGTCTACCGCCTATCCATCTAGCATATCTAACAAGACTCAACTTCAGCCTCTGGCAATATTGTCTTCCCTTTACCTCCTTCCGCATCTCGTCCTGTCGTCATTAGTCACACGGCTTTATCACGGGGACTCGGGTTGTTGAAGTTGACATGGGGCACAACTCATTCATCCCCTCACGGCTAAAGTTGATCAGTGTCTAGATCGTGCGCTACCCCAGTCAATAGCAGACGAACCAGAGCGCGGGAAATCGAGTTGCGAAGAAGAAAGAGGAGCCGTGGAAGGGCGAATAAAGAAGAAAGAACCAAAGTCGCACGGGGGTGGCTCGCACAACCTGAGAACTGCAGCATCTCGACCTGGACAATGTGTTTCTTCTTGCCCATGTGCCTTGTCACCACCCGGCCGCGGTGGGTCTATAGCCGACTGATCACTGATTGATGACCCAAGGCCAGATCGACAGCTAGAGAGAGCCCACCGAGTCCACTCTTGATTCTTCTTCATCTTCGTCTCTGGATGGCCAGTCAGGACACAGCCGGCCTGCGCGAGCTTCCGCATTTGGCCAGGGTGGGCTATTCTCCGCATTGTCTCGAGGCCTTCTCCTGCACCCTTACGCATCGTTACGCCACTCTTCAGGCAATGCAGAGACGGTGGTTGCGATAGGCACATCACGAGCAAGGATGATCTGAATAGGGTACTAGGAGGGCACGGCATTGGGGGGCGCGCCAGACCGAGGCCAGACTGCGGCATTCCTGTCCTCGGCTTGCCCTCCGTCCGACGCCGCTCTTCTGAGCAAATCCTCGGAGATGGTGGCAACATTGGCAACCAAGGTGTTTTTCATATTTGGCTCTCTGCGGCGAGAGCCTTGCCGCCTCGCTTGCTCGCATTCATGTCTTTGTTTGTGACGAATTCCTCTTTGTTGCGCCATCATGCACACAGGCACGCACACACACGCACACACACATACTCACGCGCCCACTCATCATCACTCTATCTCTCTCTCTCCACCTCCCGCGTTTACGAGTACGACAGAGTTCCGCTCTCTGTATCATATCTTACTACACTTCTGGCTGCATGTACTCCGTACGGAGCATATATCTCGTACGAAACATACACATATGTGAATGCCCTTGAACATGGTTATTGGAGCTCCTCCCTCTCTGCCTAGACAATGTCTCCCTACTAGTCTCTCTTGCCCATCTCAATATGTTATAGTACCTACAAGTACGAGTACACAGATGGTGCAGTGCCCCAGACTGGATGTACAGAGTACGGAGTATTACCTCGTATGCTTGACCCCAGAGGCCGATTATTGATGCTCGTGGGTCACGATTTCCCGCAGATACCATGAGTCAATCAAGCTTCAGCCCATCATCGATGCAAACAGGTTATACAAGTACCTGTAGACAAGGTCCCTTGGTCCCATGCTCATGCTCCACCGTCAACCCGTTTCAAACCCACCCATCCTCTTCATCTTCTCTCCAATAATGGCTAGCAGTGGCATTTGTTACTTGTACTACTTCTCAGGCAATGTTTCTTCCGACAATGTTTCGGCACGCCCCTCGCTCGCTCCCCCCTTCGTCTTTACTAAGGCGTGGATGAATGGGGGGCCATCGGTGATAGTAGCATTGACTTAGGCGGCAGGCTTGTTCGCGCCGCCACCACGAGATCATCTCACAATCTACCTGATTAGCCGCTCGACGCACTTTGATCGGACGAACACACACGCGAAGGTGATTGGCTCTCTGGAGCAAGCTGGTCTATACACCCTTACTGTGCGATACTTCGTGGGAGAGTACCTATCTTTATCCCCCCTGCTGTTCCCCCCTCGTCGTCGCCTCCTATCTTGACGGGGAGATTCGGCGGACGTGGAACAAATTCCTCGAATAGCAGCAGGAGCTCTCTTTGCTTTGGTCCCTTGTTCAAATTTGGGCTTCCCGTGTAAAGCACCAATACCTGCGAGAGACAAAGATGCAGTGATCCATTACGGATAATACGCGGAGAGGGCCAGCCGTTCATATCCACCGCATACACGGGTGTCAATCGGCCGATTTCGAGTCCGTCCCAGCCTTCAAGGCAAAGCAAAATCGGTGCTAACAGTTTACCCTCTCGGTACAAGCGTACAAACGAGCACAACATCGAACATGTGCGAGGGACTTGCACACACGCATCCTTTAGCTTATTTGCAGGTCCAGCTCCCTGCACAGCTTATTGCTACCGCACCGCACCGCGCCACTACCTGGACACCTTCTCCCTCTGGTCAGGGATCCTCCTCCGGCCGTCGAGGTGCGCCTCCACCTTGATCCCTGCAAGTGGCTCTCGAGACCGGCGTCTTGTCTTGTCTTGTCTTGACTTGCCTCGTCTTGACTTCTGGCGCGGCTGCCCTACCTGGTCGCAGTTTAATACTTACGGAGCAGTACGGAGTACTCTACTGTCTTGTCTCTGCACGGCCCTACACGGCTTCTTGGCTTAGAACGTCCACGGAGTACTTTTACAAAGCACGGACAAAAGCCGCGTGCAGGCCCGTTCGAGAGATAATTCCAGTCTTTGCCCTTCCGCCTCGGTGCTGTGTTCCATTCACTGCCGGTTTCTAGAAACGAGCTGTCTTTGGCAACAGCACAACTAGCCTGGTTTAATCTTGGCCTCGGAGTATTCTGCCTCTGACTGCACGAGCACCACCTTTGGTTCGCTAGGTTCCGGAATGCATCCTTCAGCGGCTTGTGAGAATCTCGTCTTGAGATGAGCAAGGCACTCCACCGCACCCTGGCTCCTCGACCTAACCTTTCCACCATGCCGAGCCGGGTAACAACCATGTTTCCTTTCCATCACCTAGCCTCGAGGCGCTGCGCCAGTCATCAGCCCCCCCTGGTGTACGTCTCGGCAGAACCGTCCCCACGCCCACTCGGTACATGCAGAGGCTAGAGGGCGGGCCCTTTTCGACATACCTAGACAGAGAGTGCTCGTAACAGGGAAATCTCGTGCGCTCTGAAAGCGTACTGGTGAGATTGATGTGCGCCCACGTTTACTCCGTCCATGCAATACCACACGTTACAATAACATACGAATTACTACATACCACTTGTACCTGTACTCCGTACCATCAGGTACTAGCAGGGTTAGCATGGGCCATCAGCAAAAAGCCCCCGAATGTGCCTCTGTCTGTCGTCTTGCACGCAAAACAGAAAGGAAAGCGGACGTCGCTCTCAAGGGGGAGGGGTGTACAAGCACAGCGAGCACTACGGAGTAGGCATTCTCATTTCGAATCAGGGAAAATCTCCCTGGCCTTTTGAATAATTGGTAGAATCAATGTTCAAGGCGTTGCTCATGTCTCGCGTCGGACGGAGTTGCGGCCCACCGTTGACCAGAAAGAAAAAGGATTAGAAGAAATGACTGGTATTCTGTCCATATTTCGGGTCTCACTTCTGCGGTAGAGATACAACGCAAGAAGACAACGAAAGAAAGAGAGAGAGAAATCGCAAGTCTGCATGAAAAAGCAATTTGAGATGTCGCCTCGAACAAAAAAGCAAAAACAATGGTTAGAGAGAAAGAGATCGCGGGCACGCCCCCCCTGGATATGATGAATGAAATGGACGAACAAGGCCAGCGATACATATGCTCTCTTGCACGAATTTCGGGCATGCACGATTGCTGGACCGGATGTCAAAGTCCAAAAGCTTGCAGGGAATCCCTGGGATCCCCCCTCAAGCGTCTGATGAACGAGATCCGAGTTTGGCCCCCTTCCACTGCCGCCGCATACCCCCGTCCTCCTTCCAAGAATGGCTGCATGCACGGTAACTTACTGGGCTATTTTCTTCACAAGTCCACTGCGTCTGACCGGCGCTTGTGTCAAAGAGTCCGAATCGATTTCAACTTAGCCTTACTAGAGTCCTTTTGCTCGTGAAGAGAGCATGGATCTTGGGCCGGAGTGGACCAGCGTCCCTGGGCCTTCTCCGTAGACAGAAGGCCATTCTTGTATTAGGTCCCGTCCCTGGGGTGCAAGGACCGATGGCCCTCACCGGGTGTATCTGCCCGCAAGCCCGTCATGGACCATCTGGCCATCTTTATAGACGCACACATATGCGCACACACACATACAGGTACGCACTTGTGGGTAATAATAGGATCGATATCCTACCACTCCCGCTTCAGTGCCGGGCCTTTTAAATCTGCCAACCACTATCTACCAACCGCTCCCCTCCACCATCTGCCGTCCTGAAGCTCCATTTAATATCTGTGGGCATGCCTCGTGTTTATCATCTTTCACATTCTATCCTGTTTACAACTTCTTCATTCGAACACATCGGTTCTTCTACTTAAACGTCCTCCTTCCTTCGAGGAACGCTCTGAGCCAGCCTACCTACTACTAAGTGGCAAAGTAACAACACAAACTTCGTTACCTATCTCTATATCTACTGCGACACCAGCCCCTGAATCCAGTCATCTACTCCAAACAAAGTCTCGTCGCGGCATCCTCAACAAACGTAAAGACACAGAGGGACATGCGCCCATAATGACAGCAACAGCATATCCAGTAACCATGTCAGACCTCAGAGGAGAGCCTGCCCATTCTAGTTTCTGGTCCACCTACAACGGATCTGCTCATCTTGCCAACAGACTCGGCACGACAACCATGGACTCTGGCTTTCACAGTTCGGCGTCGGCATCCCCTCTTCCAGGCCGTCCTCGCAGCGGCCATGATCAGTCCTACTCCTATGGGCGGTATTCCCAGGAAGACTCTATTGCGTATGATCGCCACTCGCAACAGACCCTGCCCGCTCAGCATGGCTACTCCAGTCTCAAGAGGCCCTTCTCGCAAACTGAACCGGCCGCATACCAAGAAATCGTCCAGGACTTGCGAGATGATGGCTCTCGTTTGACGGTAAATCAGGATCACAAACTGCTGGCTTTCAGGCGGACACAAGATAAACATACCATCGTGGATCAACAAGGCCGGGTGCAGCAACTGGAACTATCGGCTCAGCTCCATGGCATGTTCTTCCTTTCCGAGATGCCATCGACCGCCAGCGATGGAACTGCTCTACAGCCCGAATTAACCTGCTACCGACGGAACCTGTTTCAAATTAGCGGCTCTCTGATCACCCCAAGAGGACAACTCTCTGTGGTAAACGAGAGTAATGAGACCCTTCCAGTGTCTAACATGGAGGTCGCCATATCTGCTATTGAATCTGTTGATGGCAATCCTGTTCGCCTCATTGTCATTCCATGGAAGACTCCCCCACCCAACGCCCCCGAAATCAACCAGACCCCGGATCAAGAGCCTGCCGCTCTTCCCTTGATCCCTTTCCAGGATGATGGTTCTGAGCCTGAAGGCGACTACGCAGTCTATCCCATCGGCTGGCGTCGACTGCAGTTCAGAATGTATGTTGAGCCCCTTACTCTCCTTCTAACTACCCTCTCTTTTCTCCCCTTCTTCTTTTTGAGTGTATGCCTAATGTTGGAACAGTGCTACTGCAAACAACGGTCGACGGAAGGAGCTTCAACAGCACTTTGTGCTACACCTTAAAGTGTTTGGAACCCTGTCCGATAACACTAAGGTCGTCTTGACGGAATCCACGACGGCTCCTATTGTAGTGAGAGGCCGTAGCCCACGGAACTTCCAGGCTCGTAAAGAGATTCCTCTGCTTGGATCCAGCGCTGGCTCAAGGGGCCAGGCTTTGGTGGAGACGGGCTTGGGCGTTGTCGCTGGCGCATTAAGCGTGAAGCCTCAAGAGCTCAAGCGAAGCGTGGACATTCAGGTGCCACGCTCAAGTTTTACCTTTAGTTCTCCCAAGGTCCCTGGGAGTGGACAACTGAGTTCAATGAGATCAAAGTGAGTTGACTCAAGACGTACCTGTGGTATATGTTTCTAACAAAGATAACTCTGAAGCCAATACTCAACATGGAGTGCCAGCAGCAGCAACACCTCCATCTCCCAAGTCGCTTCATCCGGTGCAGGGAACTACCCCACAGCGACGATGGGTGCTGATACGTATTCCAAAGTGTCCAACTATACTTCAGACCCTCAGGAACTACCGCTTCAGTCCGCGATACCACCCTTGCCACTTTCGATTGGGGCAAATGAGCAGCCGTCTTCAGCTCGTGGGCAGTACACCTACGTACAACAGCCAACTTCAGGGTCTCAGTTGCCGGCCAGCACGACTTCATCCGCAGTGAGCGGCCATGCAGATAGCGCTCTGAGCATTCCCAGATATGTCGACAACGGACGCCCAAACAAAAGCCCCCGACAGAGTGGACAGCAATCCGTCCACGCTACCAACTCTATAAACAACAGCGAATCGCCTGAGTACCGATACGGATCATCTACACATGGTTCGACCTCTTCGAGGGAATATTACCCACCGTCACAGGCATGGTCTACTTCGGCTGCGGGGGAAAACAGTTCGAGCACAGCTTATGCCAGCGCTGACGCAAGGCCGTACTCTTTCCCCCACGAGCCTTACAAGGCGGGGACGGCAGCTGCATCATCGGTCAAGGCTGAGTCTCGTGGCTCCTTTGAACCCATGCACAATTACTCATGGAACGCAAACTAAGGTTTTCAACATCCTTCAAGGCATCTAAAGGGCAATGCTCCTGGCTGGTAATACCACGCCGCTGCCTCTTTGGCAAGCTGTTTTCACAGAGTATATCACTTCAACTTGACCCCTTTTTTATTTTATTTTTGGTGTAAATTATGGCGGATTTTCTTTTCTGGATGATGGGTTGGGTACGTGTACAACGACGTTTTGATTCTGCGGCGTAATAGGCGAGTCTTGGGAGGGATTTATTTCTTGGGAGGATTCATTTCTACGGAGTATATGCATGCATATATATACGCATACGTATACGCACATGTGTACGACTGTATATTTTCGTGTGTGTGTATGTATATATTAGGATAGCACATGGACTTTGGATATGCAGGTCATGGGAACGGTGGCAAAAATGATTCATCTGGTATGGCGTCAAGGTCGTCGGAGCCACGGGCATGAAGTTACCTATGGCTTAGGTACTGGGCGACGCTGAGATACCACAATACAAGCAAGTTCTGATGGGCCGATTGATTCTTGCTAGCGAGATGAGTGATTATGTTGAAAACGTTCTTTAGACATCGTGATTGGACAACAACCAGGCTGAACAAGGAGGTTGGGGAGGAAGCACATGTAGCTACGATCATGGCACTTTTGTTTAGAACGCACTTTTCAGACTATTTGTTATTCTCCTTTGATAACCTAGGATGAATCGGGGAAAAGAAGAGAAAACCACGGCTCAAGATTCACAAAAAAAGCCGCTCTGTATCGAAATTGCGGTGGTTAATTTGCGTGAAAATGGCCTTGGCTCGCATGGGACACGCCCACATGAGATGTGACCCAAGGGGTGTATACAACCTGTATGTTGTGTTACACGGCAGGACAAGTTCCGTTTTTTTCTCCCTTTCTCTATTTTAGCACGGCGGCGTGGTATTGGAGAGGGTAAATTCAAAATAGATTAAAGAAAGAAAAAAATGGAATTTATAATCTCCTCATGCAGGTTATTTTTCTTCTGCATAAATTGCTTTCTCTCGTGCATTTTGCCCGAGTTGGATTTCGGAGCGTGGGGGCCGAGATGGAGGCTTTGCGGACCGAAGGTTCCTTGCCTCCAGTTTTTCTTTATTTTTATTTTTATTTTTATTTATTATCTAAGAAGAGGAGTTGCGGATTCTTGATTATGATCCGAAAAGGGAGTGAAGTTGTGGATGGGATGGATATAGGGGGTGGAATGGTGTTGGTGTGTGTAACTTGAGGTGTCTCTTGGAGAAGATTTAGATAGCGTAAAGTATGAGGTACTTTGTTTGAAGCGCACAAGTGCGAGTGCTTAAAAGTACTGATTACTTGCTGCAGCTGGGCGCGTGCTGACTGCAGCGATGTACTTTGTACTCTCGATAAGATAAGCCGCGTCTAAGAAACTGCCGGGGATTTTCTTTTCACAGCCTCGTTTTATGTTGCTTTGGATTTGATTGAGACATGATTCGCTGAGGCGCATATCAACTGCATATACCCATTTGTTTTTCATCTTATCTCGAATTTGGAATTCTGCAACGCCAATTGACTGCGTCTAAATATAGCCCGTGGTTGGCCATTGGGGGCGAAAAAAACCGATATCACATATTTCCCCAGCCTGGCGAGCCACCATGTTTGAACTGCCCGATGCAAAGAGGTATGAGTTTGCTGTGTCCCTCTCGGTTGTATTCATACATATGGTAAATATGTGGGAGCTAATTCTGTGGATAGAGTCCGCCGGGAGGATCTACATGCATCAGATGAGTCTTCGTGGAGCGAGAGTGAAGGAGATGCAGACCGGGAGGCATGGCTCAATGCACAAATCGCCAAAGCTCTTGGAATAGACGAGAGTGCATTTCGTGCGCCGAAACTGCAGGACACCTTGGCTGGGCCTAGCAGGCCTCAGGCTAATGGTAAAAAAGAAGACGACGGGCATAGCTCTGATTCGGAGAGTGAGCCAAACACTCCCGCAGATGAGTCTGCGTCCAACCAAGATGCCGAAGCCGAGGATGAAGCCTATACCTTTCGGCTCTTCAGCACGGCTGGTCCGGCACCAAAAGTTGTTCTTGAAAATCACGACAGAATTGTAGAAGGCAAACTTGCCAGAGGTAAGCCGTTATCATACTACCTGGTAACGGACCTGCCGCCGGAGAAGAAACACCAGTATGAGATGGCAGCAGTGAGCGGAGAAGACATCATTGCGCGATCTAAAATAAGAGAATGGGGACTTGAGCTTCCCTGGCGAGTCACCAACATCAAAGTCACGAGAAAAGCTCGCCCCGGGGAAGGGGTGAATCTCACACGCCTCGACAATGAGCAGCAAGCGAAGAGAAAACGGCTGGGGAAGAAGAGCAGAATAGCAATGAGGAAAAGGGCGAGGGCGAAGGAGCAGGCTGAAGCAGCAGTGAAACAGAAGATGGCTGATAAGGAGGAGCAGGTGAAAGAGAAGAAGAAGAGATTGAACAAGTTGAAGAAGGCGAGAAGAAAGGCAAAGAGAAAGGCTGGGAAGGGCGAGAATGGCGGAGGTGATGAGTCGAAGGACGGCTCTTCTGATGAAGAATAAAGCCAGTATCACGGCGAAATTTTATACTGTATATACAACGCTTATGTAAATAATTGGGCTGCAATCCAAAGCCCTTTGAGCGACTCGCTTTATCTTTTACGGAAAAGCAGGCATATGGCTCGCCAAATGTCGAAGCTGAATATCGTCTGGCAAAAGTGATGCTGTTGCAGGTAGTGCTTTGGAGGTACCTGTCCAGCAGTTGACGCCGCGCCAGTACCTCAGGGGACGTCCAAGGTGGTTCAGCCAATTGGAGTTCCGCTAGAGCTCAACCAAGACCCCTCCAGTTACAGAGTTCAACCACACCTTAACATCAAGCTCCAAACTTGGGAGCTGCAGCATTGAATCACCGGCACATGACCAGCATTAGCACGCGACAAAACTTGTCTATCGAGCATCTTTCATATTCTTCGTTCAAGTAGCTGTATCACACAGCCTCCATGGATTAACCAACACCCCTGACGACGAATCTTAGGCGGGACCCCGCAATGTACCACAAGTAACGAGAAACCGCCACGTCCCGTCGTCCATGATGAATAGTTTGTGGCCCTCAGCGAAAACGGCCCAGGCGTCGTCGAACGAGGCTTCTACAGAGGCAGTGGAGGAGGCCATTGACTACTCCGCGGACGAATCCGCGATTGACGACTCCCCAGCGCCATCACCAGCTCCATTGTTGCCGCCACTCTCGTCGTCTAGAGGCCCCCTTCAGCAGTCCCAACAACAATCACAACGGCAGGGCGGCAGCTCGACGATGCTTCCTCCTGCAGCCTCGGGTGGTAATAACAATACTAATAACGCGAACCGAGCGCAAATCCCACAGCATGCCCCCACCGACTCCCTGTCGCTGATGCAGCTGCGGCGCATCGTGGCCACGGTCAATGCAACTGAGCCCGCGGCATATGACTTTGTCTATTCAGATATGGCCCCCCATGCCGAGGAGATAGACGAGTGGTTCGTGTATCAATTTTGGCAGTGGGTGCGCCTTAACGCGGCGCAAAAGGCCTTCGAGTGGCACTGGAAGCACGAGTCGGGCGGCAAGCATGGCTGGGACGATGCGGACCACGACACGAGAGCGAAGTTTATACAGGGCGCCATTGCGGGCGTGCAATCGAACGATGCGGCTTTGAGGGCGAATTCGATTGGAAAGATTATGTATCTGGTGTTGGGGAGATGGGGGGATACCGCAATGCCTCACGCGACGGATGAAACGAGCCGATCGATTGCAAGTATCCCTCAGTTACAGGCGATAAAGGCTGGCGTGACGTGTTTGACGTCGCTGGGAGGCCTATCGGTCGTTTGGGAAGCGCTGAGAAATGTCTTTGAGATCCATTGGTATGATTTATGGCTCGCACGTGGTGCAATTGTTCAAGGTGTCGAGAAGAGTCTAACGTTGATAGGACTGGCGAGATTCAACAAGCCAGTGCTCAGGATGCCCAGGACGAACTAATGAATCTCCTGACGATTATGTATATTGTTGTTCAGGAGACGTTGAACGACCCCGAAGACATGGCGTCGACAGAAGCGAAATTGCGTATGTACCATAGCTTGCGATGCCATGCTTCGTCCGTGGCACTGGGAAGACGTGCACGATGCTGACCTTGGACATATAGTTGAGTTGAACCCCTCGCTGGTTGATTTCATGATGCTGGCGACTTCCAAGTTGAGGTGGGATGAACAGAGCACCATGCCTCATACTCAAGTAAGAAACTCACTGCAACCTCTGTCTGGTAGTTTCTGTGCTTTTCGGCGAGATGATCACTGACAAATCATGCATAGATTTTTCTTTTGTTCTGGAAATCGATTCTTCTTGTTTTCGGTGGAACCAAAGACCTTGAGCGTGTCAAGGAAGCCACCAGCGAGCTGACGAATGGAGACAAGACCAAAGATACAATCACAGCAAATCCCTTAGACTATCATGTTTTCCGCCAGGAAATAACGTCAAAATACCCGGCTTACGTCCCTCCGCAGCCCCTGATACCTCTGGAGGCTGACAACCCATCACTTCTTCCACCTCTGCCTAATATTGCGAGCCGAAATGGTGCCAACGGCATTATCCCACAGCCGCCAAATGTACAAATGGGAGGAGCGTCTATCCTCAATCAGCCAGTACACATTGCCACCCCAGCACCATCACCACCGCCGTCTCCGGGAGTCGGTGGTAAGGGCGGTAAGAAGCAAAACTACCAGACTAACCAAAATTTTCCGTTCATGTATCCTCCTCTTGATGCCACCAGTAACAGCGCTGGCGGGAAAGGTGAAGCGGGGTATGGCAATCCTCTGGTCTCTAGAAAATGGGAGGGCAGCGATATTCCCGCCTCAATTCTCGAAGCGGGACAACTGTTCTCTTCGCGTGTCAGGATGACCCGAGCAACTCGTCAACTCTGGGAGGAGCGAGAGCGATTCCTCAAGTTTGAGCGCGGCTGGGAGACTGACGACGATGCTGACGAAAGCGATAATGATGATATTGAGGAACTTGATCTTAATGAGCTCACGTTGGAAGAGAGAGAGGTGTTGCGTGAACTAAAAGTGGAGGATAATAAAGAGAAGAAGAAGAAAGAACGACCATTTCAGGGCCCTGAGCTTGATCTTGGCCCTCAGCCGGATAGATTGAGCGAACGCGACAAGCAACGGCTCATGGCGGTGGAACGTTTCTATGTAAGTGTACCCTGCTCTCAACTTTTTCATTTGCTCGTCTCCGATTCACGACTAATGCGAACAAATCCATCCTTTGTAGAGCGATGCCTTGCCTCACCTTCAGTCCATAGTGATTGTTTTACTTCGTCCCATCCTTGTTAATGTCACGGCCATAGTGACCCAGCAGCAGAATCAGATGGCAGGGATGGCTAATAGGGCTAATAATCCCGGCGTTAATGGTCATGGGTCTCAGAGGGGTATGGATATGGGTGGACAAGGACAAGGAGAGCAAGATGGGGAGCCGACTCCTGAAGAGATTGACGCCACTCGAACAAGGGAGATTACCTCAAAGGCAATGACAGCGATTCTCCTACTCTTGCTGAAGTGGCTTAGACTCTCGCGTGGGTATTATCGAATCAGCATTGCGTCAAGTACGGCTCAGCTAACAGGTTCCGGTATCAGATGTTCTCAAGTTTGAATACTTGACTCAGCTTCTGCTGGATTCTAATTACCTCCCCTTGGTTCTCAAGCTCTTTGCGCATCAAGACATTCAACAAGTGGTCGACAGTAAGATGGATCATGTTGAAAATAGGTAAGGAGAAACAACCCAGCCGCTCTCAGATATGCCGGATTTTGTATACTGATGATTACCTACAGCTTCTTCCAATTTTGCAACATTCGGTCAAAATTTAAGGATAAGGCCGAGAGCGATGCCGACAACGAGGAAGAAGACGTGGACGAAGAAGACGTTCATGGTGAAGATGAAGGCAACGGGCCATTAGCAGGAGAAGACAGCGGAGATGACGCGGCGCCGCCGCCGATTAAGAGACAGCGAGAGCTAGAGGAACCAGTTGTGGACCAGATGGAAGATGTGGCTGTCGACAGCGAAGAACAGGTCCCGATGAGACCGGAGGTTGACGAAATGGGGCTGCCTCTTGGCAATCTCCCACTAGAGCCCATTACCGACTTCTCGAGGAGGAACTTTTTCTCCCTGATCAACTACCTCCGGGTGATGCAGAAGATCTGCAAGAACAAGGCGCACCGCAACTTGCTGCTGGTGCAGTATAAGTCATCCACCATCCTCAAGAAGTCTCTGAGGGTACCCCAGCCTGAACTGCGGCTATACACACTCAAACTCTTCAAGGGCCAAGTGCCGTACTGTGGCCGTAAGTGGAGGCAGTCCAACATGAGAGTCATCACTGCAGTTTACCTCCACTGCAGGCCGGAGCTCCGCGACGAGTGGCTCGCGGGCAGCGACATTGATGCCGAGGTGGACTCGGCGCTGCCGCTGGAGCAGGCGCTGCGGAGCTTGACGCATTGGCTCAACGTGCGGCGGTACCCGGAGAAGATTGCGGCCGACATTCGCATCGCCATGAGGGAGGAGCAGGACTTCTTCTCGAGGGAGCTGGAGAAGGTGGATCTGAACTGGACGGACTTGATGCTCAATGGGGATGATACTATGAGTGAGATGGACCATGGGGAGTCGACTTGGGGATGAATAAATGAGAAGTGAAGGGGTTGTTGGTGGTCGTGAGGGGATGAATAGATTGGCATCGACTTTGTGGAGCGAGAGCGTCAAGTATTTTTTACACTGAAGCGACTCATGGTTGAGACACCGATTATAAACAGTCATAGGTATGCACTTATCACAGCGACGAGTCGGCGTACGGAGTGCATATGTAGATAGATAGTAGATATACATCTGTGATTCATTACTTATTAATTTTTGAGCTGACAAGTCAAAACTCTGGAGGTGATTGCTCCCCCTTATGTCTACGTGACAATTGATATCCGTTCATGTTTGCAAATACCCTCCCCAGCCCATATATCCTCGCTAAGCACAGTAAAGCCATTATTGTGCCTCCTGATTGCTCGTTCATCGTACATTGATACAAGTTGTACATGTTGTGTTTTTTTGGTGTTTTCATTTTTTTTTTCTTGCTTGTCAACTTGATCAAGCCCTCTCTGATGTTGGTACTACCGAGGCAGAGGCGTCAAGCTTATAAGGAATTAATGCTGAGCAGCAGGGTCGTAGATACCATCCTCATAGCGGTAGTTAACCGGCTGTCCATACCCAGCAGTAGTATGCGGAGCCGTATATCCACCAGCACCCGTATAAGCGGTGTTGTTGTTGCCGGTGACGCCAGTGTACCCGTACCCAGTCTCGTACTTGGGGTTATAGTCGGTATGGTTGTACGGGTTGGAGATGTCATTGTTGTCAGTAGTGTGGAGCTGGTCGGGCTGCGGGTGCTGGGGCAGCATGTTGCCCTCCTCGCTGCCGTCGACGACCTGGCGGGAGCCAAAGATGCGTCCGAAGAAGCCGCCCTTTCGCTTGCCGAAGCCGGAGGTGTAGTTGTTCTGGGGACTGGGGCCGAAGCGCTTCTCCTTTTGGTGATGGCGAGTGAGGGCGAATTCCATGAGGATGGACATGGCGAAGAAGATGCTGGTGAACGAGTTAGTTGTTTTTAGGTCTATATACGAGGTTTATTCAAAAGGTTTGCTTACATTGCGATGATGGACACGGCGAGACAGGCTGTCTGCAGTCTACAAGCCGTGTGGAAGCTCGGTAGTGTGGTGAAACCCTTGTCAGCCTGGACAGTGCTATCCGACTGGCCCTTGCCAAAAGGCGTATCAAGCACGCCGTTACAAGATCCAGCGCCGTTCTTGTTGGCAATGGCGACGTAGATGAAGGCTCCGATGAAGCAGACGTCAAGCACGACAGCCAAGAAAGCCGTCAGCGTGTGGCCAGCGAGGCAGCAGAGCATCAACAGGGCCAGCAGCGTGTACAGCGTGCCTGCTCCAGAGATGCCCTCGACGGCGCGGAGGCTGGTGGCGATGGGAAGCTTGTGGTTGTGCAGCGTTGCGAGGAAGTAGGAGTAGATGGCGAGGACGATGGCGCAGCAGCAGAACTGGATGCCGCGGATGAACCACTGCACGAATTTGAGGCCGAAGCCTGCTCTTGCGCCCATGATGGAGAATTTGTCGTTGAAGTGCGATGAAGTGTTAAAGTGTCGGTTTTGATTGGTGGTGTGAGAGTGAGGTTAAGGTGGTGTGTGATATATGCAGAAGGATGGAGAGATGGTTTAGATAGGTAGATGTGAAGATGGAAAACCTCGGCAGGAAGAAGACGAGGAAGAGCGGTAAGAAAACAACCGGAATTAATAAAAACCCGTTACGATCGTTTCTGTAAAATACCAAAAGAAGAAAGAAAGAAGATGCACGAGTTCGAGTCAGTTGGACGAGAGGAAAAGGAAAAAGAAGAGCCGATTGTCGAAGCGATTCTCCATCAAAGTGTGGCTCACCAGAGGGGCACATGCTTGTGGCGGGGAGGAATCGTCACTGGATGACGTACTGGAGGGTCTTCAGTGGTCGATGGTTGCGTACGAGTGCTGAGTACGTACCGGGAGGCTGTGGCTGAGACGGGGCCATGTGGGGGTGTATATTTGGGGCTGAGGCTGGTGCAGCTGAACAAGAACGGCGAACTGCTGGGGAGATCTTTTTTTTCTTGGTCTTGGTCCCTTGCGTCAGTGGTGGAAAGGCTATTTGGGTAGCTGGAGGCAGCCAGTCAAGAGAGAGGAATTCGACCAAGATTCCGGATCAGATGCTGCCGTGATGATCATTACTAAGTAGGTGCTAATACCAAAGGTGAACAGGACAGGCGAGAAGTGTATCTATCTTGCTATCTTGGTATTCAGGTAGCTAACGGTACGTAAATGGCAGCCTACGGCGTAGTATAAGTGCATCGCAGTATGGTTACCTCAGGTGGTTAGCGACAGTGAAAAGGCTTCTGTCGGTTGAGCCTGAAAGTTGTGGCTGTGCAGTCAAGTTTACTGCCAGCATCGCCATCCTCCGCGCAGTGTGGCAGAACTTTGGTAGTCTTGAAGGACCGAATGAAATTTTCTCAACTGCAGCACCATGAGTTTTCAGTCCAATTCAATTCGATTTAGCGCGACTCAGCTCGTCACCAAAAGAAGACAGAAGAAGGAAAAGCATGGAAATTCTCTCACTAAATAAAATAGATGCAGGGTCCAGTGGAGGAGGATTGAAAAACGGGAAAAAGTCAAAAAAGATGGAGACGGATGGAACCCAACACAAGACAGGCAGTGTGAGACACGCAGTTCATTCACCACGTTGCTGCTTAAAGATCTTACCTGCAAGGGCAAATCATAATCCAAGAATGCTCATTTGTCCGCTACCGGAGAAAAAAAAGCAGCGTCGATCGGAGACATGCAGATTCAGGCACTAACAGCCAGAAAAATGAGACGCCACGCCACGACCTCGACAGGCATCGTCAACATACTCGTAGTCAGAAAGCCCATTGCCATAATCCTCTGCTCTGTCGTCGCTGTAGAACGACATTTTTGACATTTTTGACAGAAGGGCGCATGTAAGTCAAAGGCGTGCATGAAACACGAACCAACAAGCCGTAAGACGGTGAAACAGAACGTTCTAAACGCTTCTTTTGGGGTGGCAACCCCTCATTCTGACTAGGTACCCGTCAGTAGTCGGTTTCTTAGTTCCAGATGGAAATCTTTTATCAACTTCTTATATATCGATGAGATAGTATTGAGCATATTGAATCGCTTCAGCGCTCACTCACTTGTCCATTCCAACCATTGTTTCCGTCTTTTTTTCCTGTTATAGAACGTGGCCAATCAGAATTTAGCAAGTCACATCTTGGGCATCAACATCACTTACCGAGAAAGCATCGGATCACATTCACCTCTCCTTACAATCCCCATCAGCAATCATGGGGTCAGAAATCCGCACAAAGATCCCCTACATCGAAACTCCACTCATAAAATCACACACACTCTCAGAAGTAGCTGGCTGGTAAGGACAAAAGCACTCACATTAGGTCCCTTTTTCTTGTAAGAAAGACGCTAACATGACTTCAGCAATGTCTTCCTCAAGCTGGAGAACCTCCAGCCCTCAGGGTCCTTCAAGTCTCGCGGCATAGGCAACTACATGATGGACAAACTTGCTGCTCAAGGGGCAGACACCAATAAGGTCCATTTCTACTGCTCGTCTGGAGGCAACGCCGGGCTGGCCTGTGTCCATGCCGCCATCACCCTGGGGTGCCGGGCCACCATCGTCGTCCCGCTGTCGACTTCAGCCTTCATGATTGACAAGCTGCGACAGGCCGGTGCCACTGATGTGATTCAAAAGGGGGCCTCGTGGCAAGAGGCAGATGACTACTTGACGGGAACTCTCATGGAGGAAGCCCGTACCAAGGGAGACGTTGCCATCTATGTACCTCCATTCAACGCCCAGGAGATTTGGGATGGTGCCGCGGGCATCTCGCACGAAATCGCAAGACAAATTCCCACCATGACAAAACATTATCCAGTGTCCATCGAAGGCATGTCAGATGACGATGTCACAGCACGCATAGGCAACGTCGATGCCATTATCTGCAGTGTCGGTGGAGGTGGCCTCTTGTCCGGTGTCGTGCAGGGCCTCGACGACCTCTCCATGCAACAGACTCGAGTCATTGCCGTTGAAACTCTCGGAGCAGACTCTCTCCATCAGGCAGTTCAAAAGGGCGAGCTGATTACCCTGCCCGCCATCACTAGTCTTGCCACCACCCTAGGCGCGAGAAGGGTCTGCCAAAGGGCCTTTGAGTACGGACTCCGTGAACAGGTCTCAACCGTGGTGCTCTCCGACGCCGAAGCCATTGCCGCCTGTAAGCGGTTCGCAAGCGAGGAGCGCTTCCTGGTCGAGTTGTCGTGTGGAGTCGTTCCCGCGGTGGTGTACAGCGGCCGGCTGAAGGAGTTGATTCCCGGACTCAACAAGAATAGTGTGGTTGTGCTTGTGATATGTGGAGGGTGCAATATCTCCTACGAATTACTTGAGCACTATGTCACAAGCCAAGCAGCCGCGGCACATAAAAGCTGATTAGCCTGCAAGAAACGACAAGGAGATGGCAATGGACGATGAATCTAGACTATTCGCCGAGCAAGGGACGGACCGTAGTATCCCTCCGTGATACATAGAAAGGTGGCGAACCGGTCAAGAGAAGTGTAAATTTAGACATGAGTGAAAGGCATCCACCCCGTTCCTGGTGGTATTAATCAATGCTACCGTGGCGCACAGAATCCTCCGCTGGGTGTCTTTTGTTGCCCGGCTAGGCCAGGAGGACGCTCTTGGCGTGTCACTATCGGGTAAAAACGAAGAACAAAAAGAGACTCGACCATTGGTTAGTGGTCATATTTCATTTAATTTGCCGCGTGCTGTATTAGTATTGATCCGTTCGGGAAATAATATGCTTAGCGAAGTCATCTATTTGGCGACCCTCCAAACAGTGAGGCTGATCGATATGAGATGAGCACCTTGGTAGTTGCATTGCGGAGGAAGGGACCGGAATCTCGGCAAGCTTCTTGGCCGAAAGAAGAGCCATTGTAGCCTCATAATGGACGACTTGGGATGTAGAATGAACAATGGTGCACAGGGATTGATGGTTCTCGGCCTTTGTCTCTGCTGCTGAAGAGGTTCAGCCGGCAGGGTTTCCAGTAGACTCATCACACATGTTGCATTGCGAACCGAATGAACTGAACTGAATCGAGCTGCATGGTGGTAGCGAGGCCGCGGAAGCCAGAACCATGGCCAATATTTGTGGCGAGGACCCGTGAACGGCCGGGATCTGGTCAAGCGATTGCCTACGAGCAGCGGAGATGGTGTGGCCGGGTTGCGGCTCACCACCTGCCCCTCGATGCAGGCAAACGGGGCCGTGAAGGAAACTGTGGTGTTGTTCAAAGGTCCAGCCGCTCCGCCCACTTACATGGTGGCGCATCTACTACGAGTACTCTCGCATGTATGTACGTCGTTAGTGCCTCCGAACACGCACGAGTTCCCAAAGAAGAAGACGAGGCATGAGGAAAAGTCTGGTCAAGAGAAGCCTATGCCGTGTAACCTATTGCTGGTTGTGAAGACGGTCTGGAGTGTGGATTCGAGGTTACCTGGGGTTGGTGGAGATTGACGGCGTTGGGGGCGACAAAATAGTCGAGACAGCCAGCCGCAGAGGCTATTGCCAGCCAAGCCAGCATCTGCATCTGTATTTGCAACTGACCGGTGGATGATTTAAAAAGCAAGCTGCTTATTGGCCGGATGTCGGATGGAGACGAGCTCAATCGGTCATGGGTTGCGAGTAAACGTGTAAAGAGAGGCATCGATTTTTCTCAGTCGCATTGTGAAGCTGCATCAACAATCTGCTCTCCGAGGCAGCCACCCGCGGATAAATTATTGCTGACGATCTATTGCATATGCATTGGTTAGGCTGGGCATTGTTGATGCAAAAGGCCAAAATACGAGAGATAGCTGGGCCCGGTGCAGTTGTTCTTTTGCATCTCTTTGGTTCCATTAACAACATAGCCACGCTAGCGTTGTGCCGAAGCCCATGCGGCTAGTATGAGTATTCTCAGACTGTCAGATAATAGAGGAGCCTAGAATTCTTGGGTGTGATTATTGGGCCCATGGACCGGTGATTTGTTGTTTGTGTTACTCAATCAACAAGGTTGGTCGTAGTACAGAGCAAAATGCGTACAGTACGCGTAGCCAGCATTCATTTCATTCCCTTTGGTGGCTTGCGGCACGACCCATGCGAATCACTTGCTTCAGATGCAATACTGTACTCGTAGCCCGTCCTGGGCCTCAAGGTTTGCGCTACGGCTGGCTTCCGAGTGTAATCCATCACGCTGCCCCTGGTGAGCAACTGGGCTACTGTCGATCCGGTTAAAGCTGGCGCGATATCCGATCCTCTTGACCCTACATTACTAGGCCTAGGAGCTTTTGATAAAGCCAGTGGGTTTTAGCCGCCCGTCCGATGTCCATGTTGATGTTAATGGATACGGATTTCGACAATGCCGGTGGGCGGATCAGACGGGATGGCGATGGGGAGAATTCAATAATTCGGTCTGGTGCCTGTTTCTGTACTGTATTACTGTGGTCAGTCAGTCAGTGTGTGTGTGAGAGTGGGCTCTTTTCTGCTCGTTCACCTCGTCTACGCTGCCAAGACAGCCGCCCCTGGTCAATAGCAGAGCAATCAATACTAGCAAGCATCTGCAAGTGTCTGCAAGTATCAGCACCGTCTTTTCAGCTGCTAACCCGCCCTCCGTGCCGTCCGAAAAAAGCATGTCGGTGACTATTGACTGTGCCCAGAAAGCAATATTGCGACCTGCTGTACGGGAGCTGCACTGCACTGCACTGGATGGCACATGCCGCCGGACAAGGGCCAAGCACATCGCAATGGAGGTGGGGAGGCGTGAGTGAGCACGGACTCTCGATCTGCCTCTTCAGCCCGCAGCGAGTATTGCTAGAGATGTTAGTTTCGGCTTTTGACTTTTTGGCCCTTGGTGATGGTGAGAGTGAGAGAGTATGAGTAAGTGTGTGCTCGTACAGTATGTAAGAAAAACAACAGCACGACAACAGTGGAAGGCTTGGCCATGGAAGGACGGCATCTGCGGGGCGTGGATTATCTCTTGTTTCCTTCCCTCCAGGCCATATGCTTGGCACAATGTCCACCAAAAAGCCCTTGGCTTTGGGGCCTGAGAGTGCCTGAAGTACCTGAACGGTGGACTAATGCAGGTCGGCTGCCAAAAATACGAGAACGACCTGAACAACTCAACCCTTGCAGCCAGCATCTCTCCAATCGACGGCCTCAATCCCGCCACTCCGGGCTGAAGACAAGGGTGCAGAGCCTGCAGAGCCTGCAGCCTTTGACGCTTCTGCGAGGCCATGGACGACGAACCAGTGCAAGAGCTGCAGCTCCATCGCACGACTCTGGCCCGATACGATACGGCTGCAGCAGCTTCACACCCTCCACCAAGGACTCTGCTCTCTTTCTCTCTTTCTCTCTCTTCCACTCTTTCATCCTCATTCTTGTCATCTCTTCTCTAACTCTCTTTCTTTTCTTAAAAGGCCATGAGTCTGCCCGCTCGTTTTCTTGGGATTTGAGGCCATCCACGCTCGCTCGCTTGTGCGTGTGTCGAGATAGAGACAGCGACACAGAGACTCTACCGCAATAATTGAGCTGTTCCCATTTGTTTTTTGTTTTTTATTAAACACAGTCTCTTTATTGCCCATTGAGCATCGAATCTTTCGCAATCTCACCATGAAGTCAACAGCTGCCTTGGTGGGCCTTCTCGGCCTGGCTGGCTCAGCCCTGGCTGATCCCACATGGCCCAATGCAGTCGACGAGATTGAGGAGATCATGACCCAGCTCCAGTCGTTCCGCGCTCGTAAATTCGCCGACACCGTGAACCCATGCTCCAATGAAGCCTCGGGGCCCGGCCGGCAGAACGCCGCTGAGTGGCTCCGGGTCGGCTTCCACGACATGTCCACGGCCAACATCAACTTCGGCATTGGTGGTCTGGATGCCTCGCTCCAGTACGAGCTGGACGATGGCGAAAACACCGGGCCCGGCCACAAGACGACGCTCGAATTCATGGCTCCCTATCTCTCTCCCCGGTCCAGCTTGGCTGACCTCATCGCCCTGGGCGTCTACACATCTGTCCGCTCTTGCGGCGGTCCTGCTGTGCCAATTCGTGTTGGCCGTATCGATGCCACCGGCAAGGGACCTACAGGCGTCCCCCAGCCTCAAAACTCTGTCTTCACCTTTCAGCAGCAGTTTCAGCGCATGGGCTTCAGCACTCAGGAAATGATCCAAGTGACCGCCTGTGGTCACACTCTTGGTGGCGTCCACAACACTGAGTTCCCCGACATCGTTCCCGCCGGAACTGGACTCCAGGGCGAGGCTGGTCTCGACAGCTCCGACGCCGTCTTCGATAACAAGGTCGTGACTGAGTATCTCTCCGGAGAGACCCAGAACCCTCTTGTTGTCGGCCCATCCGTCAAGATTAGCAAAAACTCCGACTTCAAGGTTTTCAATTCTGATAACAACGCGACCATGGAGGCCTTGGCCGACGCCGATACCTTTACCTCTGTCTGCAAGACTGTCCTGCAAAAGATGATTGAGGTTGTTCCTCCGGGCGTCACCTTCTCCGACCCGATTGTGCCTTACAACATCAAGCCGGTCAACTTGCAGCTGACTCTTGCCAATGGCGGCACCACTCTTCAGTTTACGGGTTTCATCCGTGTCAAGACCACCGGCCTTACCGGGGCCAGCATACCCAGCGTAACCCTCACTTACAAGAACCGCAAGGGCACCACCGATTGCGGCCTCAGCTCTTGTGTCATCACCGCAACTCGTCAGGGTACCAGCAAAGGCTTTGATGATACCTTTGACTTCTTCCCCTTCACGGCCAACATCCTTGCTTCTTCGGGCATCTCATCCTTCACCGTCACCGTCAACAACGCCGACGGTACCAAGGACATCTATGACAACAACGGAAACGAGTACCCTGTCCAGGATGCCATCATCTTCCAGGCTCCTCAGAGCTGTGTGCTGGGATCTTCGGGTGCCCTGACTGCTGTCGCCGCCGTCCGCAACGATCGCCTCAGCCAGGGTGCGCAAGCCAAAATCTGGTTCAAGACCCCCCAGACCACCAGCCCCGTTCCTCTGTTGCAGAGCACCACCGTCGACCTCCAGAAGGGCCAGTGTGTTGGATCCTACACTTTGTTCAACATCGACACCACCATCCAGGGTGGCCTGGCCTACGAGGCATATGTCGATGTCATTAACGGCGACCAGTCTGACAGCTTCAAGTCTCTCGCCAACATTGGCGGTACTTGCCGTGACTTTGCTAGCCCGGCTGCCTGCAACGGAGGAGATGAGGGATCCGGTGGCACAACAGGCCTCCCAACCATCCCAGCCACTACCACTGATGCCGTACCAACTACATCTGAGCCTGCTACCAGCGAGCCCGCAACCAGTGAACCAGCCACCAGCGAGCCTGCTACCAGCGAGCCTGCTACCAGTGACCCCGTCACCACTGCGCCTCCCACCACAACAGCGCCCCCGACAACTACTGCAGTTCCCACTCCTACTCACAAGCCTTCAGTCGACGGCTATGTCCTTGTTTCTTGCTGGACCGAAGGCGATGGCGTTCGTGCGCTTGCTGGCACTTCCTACGCCAATGACACTATGACTCTGGAAACCTGCAGAGACTTTTGCAGCAGCTATGTCTACTGGGGTACCGAGTATGGCCGCGAATGTGAGTATTTCATTTTTACATATCTTTGAATTATATTTGTGCTAACCAATGTGTGACTCAGGTTATTGCGGTAACACGCTTGCCAAGAGCAGTGAGGCGGCCCCCATTGATCAGTGCAACATGGTTTGCGGTGGTGATGGTAGTGAATTCTGTGGTGCCGGCAACCGTCTTGAGCTGTACTCAACCACCGTCACCCAACCTCCCACTCCCACCGGCACCCTTACTCACGAGCCCACCGTTGGCGCCTACACGTTGGTGGGTTGCTGGACGGAAGGTCAAGGCGATCGCGCTCTGGGCCAGGCAGCTACCCAGGCAGCTGACATGACCAACGAGGCTTGTGCCGAGTTCTGTTCCGACTACAGGTACTTTGGTACTGAGTATGGTGATGAGTGCTACTGTGGAAGCTTCCTTTCCACTTCGAGCGCAACCGCTCCCCTTGCCGACTGCAACATGCCCTGCGGTGGTAACCAGTTTGAGTACTGCGGAGCTAGCAACCGCCTTGAGCTTTACATCAACGCCAACGTTACTGGTGGAGAGCCTGAACAACCTGCTGCTGCTGGCGACTTTGTGTTTGTCGGCTGCCAGACGGAGGGCAACGGCACCCGTGCCCTGACTGGCGCTGCCACTGCAACAGGCACCATGTCAGATGAGGCCTGTGCCGACTTCTGTGCCGACTTTACGTACTTTGGTACTGAATACGGCAGCGAATGCTACTGCGGAAATACTCTGGATCCTACATCTCTGAAGGCTCCGGCATCTGACTGCAACATGCTTTGCAGCGGCAACGAGCTCGAGTACTGTGGTGCGGGCAACCGCCTGTCGCTGTACACCAAGAAGCCTACTGAGCTTACTGAGTAGAGATGTGTGTGAGATGCGACTGTGAAGAGAAGAGCCTTTTTCGTTCTCATGGTAGATAGAACCAGTTGGCGGGTAAAGGCGTCGGGATTTGTTATATGTTGGCAGCTATATTACCACGGCGTGCAGGAATTTATGTCTATGGGACTAATTGGATTCAGTGGCGGACATTAAGGGTTTGAAAATCGATGTGAGCATTGAATGAAGTGCTCGCACGAGGATATGAATGAAACGAATATAAATATTTAAGCATGACTTGATGAATCATATCTTGTGATGTATGTTATCGCATTGTCCAACTCATGTAAACGCCTTTTCGAAACAAATGTCGTCGCCAGTAGCTTTACTGCCCAATCAGTACTAGTGCAGCCACCCCGCGACGCGCTCAGGCAATTCACTTCACTCGCAAAGCACAACCTCACACTCACACTCACTTTCACTCTCACCTTCACTTTCACTTTCACTCACGCCATCGTCCATATCAACGCCGAGAAATTTCTCTGGAGATCAAAATCAACATGGCAGACACAACGCGTGAAGAAGATCGTGAAGTATGAAACACTCATAAGTCTCTCCTTCTCATATAACCAGACGAGCTCATTGTAAAGCACTTAGCGCCTCAAATCCGCCCTCTGGTACGCCGTCGGGCAAATCGTCGACGAAGAATGTCTAAAGCGCAACCGCAATGCGACGCCCCAGTTCATCGGAGCTCTGACCGAAATGACCTTGTTACAAATAGGTGAGTGAGTAGCAGAAACAAAGCTTCATTGAGGAAAGAAGCAGGGATTTGAACAGTGTATAAATTTACGTGTATACATTCCTGTTGAATGCGGTGAAAAAGAGAGGCTTACGCTTCGCAGAAAACGTAGCGATTGATCTCGAAACTTTTTGCAATCATGCTGGAAGGTCGACTGTTACGACGGATGATGTGCTTTTGTTGGCGAGGAAGAATCCGGATTTGCATCAGATTATGAAGAATTATGTGGATGAGATTAAGGCGGATAAGGAGGCTGCGGCGGGGATCAGTCGGAGTGGTGCTGCGAAGAAGAACAAGGCGAAGAAGTAGAGACGGGGGCTTCTTAACTTATTAGTGAAGGGAAGGGAAGACAGGTGGTGGTGGACTTCCCTTTGCTAACTGTGGCTGACAAAATGGGAGAGAGTCAGTCGTTGGAAGAGGAGCGTGAACAATTCAGCCCATGATTTCTGGCCATGGCTAATCATATTACCATCGCCATGGGACTTTGAAGAAAGTTTCATGCAGACCCGGGACTCGTTTTTTGACATCGGGCGGCTACGGGATCTGACATGCACACACCCCTCCCTCCTGATATCGTTCAGGAAACGTCAGATCTCATGCGAACGAGCTGGCCATGGACTCTGCCGATATCGCTCTCTACAAACCCTTTTTCTTTAGGCTCTCGTCGGAAGAACGCATCCGAAGCTAGAAAGCCACGCGGATGAGAGGAAACGGCAGTCATGATATTATGAAGCCCGGTAGACCTCCCTTTCTTCAGCAGGGAGCCCAAAGAAGATGCATCTCATGACGGCGCTGGCGTTAGATTGGAATCACTGGGATACTCACGGAAGGGTCAAAGACACCATATTGTTAAGGGGGTAACCATTCGATATTACTCGGGACATGTCGAGATTCAAGATCTAAATTCAAGGGCAACGAGTTTGCCGTTCACAATTAGAATTTCTGCATTTATATCAGAGAAGAAAATAACAAAAACCAAAAACCAAGGCCATTAGATAACGCTGCAAACACTGTCAAGAATACCATACAAACGCCCCTCAACATGTTTATTCGCTGATAGTCCAACATTTTTTAAATCCCAAAACTGAATGCTTCCCACATCGAGATCATAGATCATCATTCGTTAACCCTCATTGATAGAGATGTCTTCCGCTATTACACCTTGATGGTTGTAAGTGGACCATATTCTTCTCTGTACAGATCGAGAGTCCTGAGCGAGACGCCAGAGCCTCCGCACACAATCATGACGACGTTCTTCTCCGCCCACTGAGCGTCAGTCAAGTCCTTGCCGAGCCGCTCTCTCAAGTCGCCGCGGTATACCGTAGCCAGCGCCGCGCCGCACGAGATCTCGACGACTAGGCGAGCATCGTCGGCGAATCGAACACAGCTAACTGCGGCATCGGCATCTGAGACGACGACGTTTTGGGTGTTTGGTGCTTGGGACCACCTCCACGTCTCTTCGGAGACGCGGGAAACTCCCAGCGAAGTGACGATGGATGTGATTTCTGGCAGTGTGACGTGGGCATTGGCAAGGATGCTGGCATTGAGGCTATCAGCACCCGCGGTTTCGACGGTGAGGACATGAGGCTTCCGGCCAGACCAGCGGAAGCTTTCAATGCCCTGCATCAGACCGTTAAACAAACCGCCACCACCCACGCTGCAGACGATGCCGTCAATGGGAACATCAAGCTGGTCCCGCAACTCGCCAACGATGGTAGCCGCGCCATCCCAAATGTGCGGATGGTCAAACGGCGGGACATAGAAGCCGCGAGGGTCCTTGGCGAGGAGGTTCTCGCGGAGGAAGAGATCAGCAGCAGCCAGGTTCTTGCCGACCTGGAAGACGCGGGCGCCGAGATCAAGAAGCTTATTCTTGAAGATCTCGGAGGCCGTCTCGGGGATGACGATGGTGGCGGGTTTGCAGAGGGCGGCGGCAGAGCTGGCGCAAGCGAGGCCAGCGTTGCCGCCGGAGAGGCAGTAGAAGTGGACGTCGGGGTTGGTTGCGACGGCGTGGATCATGAGGTTGCCTATGCCGCGGGATTTGAAGGAGCCGCTGGGTTGGAGGTTGTCGAGTTTGAGATAGATGTTGCTGTTGGGGGTGATGTTGGTCAGTTGAAGAACATGTATATAATGGATTGGATTGCTTCGTTGGAAAGCTGATGGATAGACAGAACTTACCAGCCAGCTACGCGGCTCAACGGACGACTGAGGATGCATGGCGTCTTGATCCAGGGCAGCTTTGCGTCTGGAGAGATGGATCCCATTGTGAGATAATGTGTTGATATGACTAGCAAGAATATGTGAAGAAGAAACCAGAGGCTCAATTATACAGTAAGGTAGATGAGATGCAAGCAATGATGATGGAGAGCAAATATTGAAAGAGAAATCCAGGGAACCAAAGCTCTTGATATGAGCTCAGCTTAAAGCTCTCTCATCTTTGATAGCGGAACACCACGAGTCCACGAGTCCAGCAACGACCCGCCGCAAGCCGAACGAGTTAATAATATTTCGTATGTATCTTCCATGTTCTTTTATTCATACTTGTGTCGTTTACGAAGCACACTCCCCTCCCCTTTTTAGATGACCCAACGCCGTTGTTATTCGAAGGCCAGGTGTGATCATGTGGTGGAGGGGGAGTGTTGGAGACGAGGTTGGAGTAACACGACGAATGAATGACATGTCTGTTAGTACGTTGTAGCTCGAACTGTATTTATCCGTATTAGTATTCCATTAGTAGAATTGGAGTAACGGCTTCTAGAAGCTTGAGCGGAGGTGATGACCCATGGATGTGTGGAGGGAAAGATTTAGCGAGGAGCTTGGTACGGATCTAAGGGGAATGCCTGCCACTTTTGGATAAAGGAAACCAACGCCGTTCTACTTCTTTTGGAGGATCCTGAGGGTCAAAAAGATGGATAGATACATGCCATGACGGGTAAGGGATGTGCCGATGGCGGGATCTTTGATGAAGTTCGAGGTGAGATCAATGTCACCGCCTGAGCTATGGATGTACTGTACTACTGAGACGAGGCTTATAGATGAGCACATGTACCACACCCTGTACCTGGTGAGCATAACCATTGACCGCCATGCCGGATCGCCCAAAATACGACGGTTCTTTGACAAGGTCAGATCAGGTCAGGGGTAAAGTATATGGGCTGCATGTGCCCAATTGAGGGGGATTTGCGTGGTCAATAAGCTGTAAGACAGACTGACCTTGCACTATTAATGCCTTCAGTGTATACGAGAGCGATAGACTGTTGAAGGTTTAACAGGACAATCACACTACCACCTATAATTGACATATGTCACATCTCGATACCAACAGTCAAACAAACAAATACAAAATCAATCATCCGGATCAGACGGATTCCTCCAGTTCTACCCTTCCCCAAACGCCCCTCCAAAGGTACCTCAACGATACAGCCCCAACACCCCGTATCTCCCCCGCCTCAAGCTATTTCCCCATCCGGCAGCTTCTAGACCCCGTATTACGTTGTTATAGGGTAAACAGAGCAAAACTATAGGGTAAAAAGTGTCGATTTATAGGGTAACGAAATCACAAAAAAAGGGAAGCACCTTTGTTTTTGAAGCAAGGGCCCTTTTTGGGGTTGGGACGAATCAGACACGCCCGCATTGGGGTGTGAGACTTGTGAAGCGATTTGATTTGCTTTGATGGATTTTATTGGGAATTTTGTTTGATGCTAAGAATAGATTTCCTTGGGAGGGGTTTTGGACAGGACAGGACAGGGCGGAAGCTGTTGGGTATTAAGCTTTGGTGTGAGGGGAATCCTGGTGCTAATGCTAAAGCAAAGAAACATATTCATCACAACAAAAAGTCATTAATTACTAGAAAAGAAAAAGCACAGCAAAAGAAGAGCAGCGAGAAGGAAGGACTCTAATTCTGCCAAGTTGTCATTTCCCTTTCGCTTCTCTCACCGATAACGCCGTTTCTACGGGCATCGCCAAGTGGTCAGCTGGCCCAACGAGATGAGAGGCGAAAAAAGGGGAAAAAGAAGCTTCGCAGCTGACTCTGTTCTCGTGACCAGCCGCGACTCGAGTTGATTCAGGGAGTAGCTAATAGTATCCAGCACCCGAGCGTGCGTGGCCACAGTTTGAGCACCGAATCAAGATGTGAAACAAGGCTGTTTAATTTCCTACTACAAGAATCTACCTGAGTAATAAAAGCCCGGTTCTTTGAGCATCTGCTATCATAGCTATATGTCTCTAGTATCTGCTACTATAGCTGTATTTCTCTAGTATCTGCTATTATAGCTAGGGACTTTGGATAGCAAAATTGGGGTGCTGAATAGGCATTCCCCTTATAAATCTAGAACAACGCCGTCTCAGCTAGCCATAGTATACCTGGGAGCAAATCTTGTCCCGCATCTCGGCCGTGCTCAATCCATCGGTAGCGACTTCGAGAGCTGCGAGGATTCTTCGTGCATCATTCTCTACAGATATGGATTAGTACTTGATCACTCCTAATAAATGAAAGAATACTTGCCATTAATCTGAGCAATATCATCAAAAGTCGCAGGAAACCCTTCAATCTCTCGCCCAGTGCTCAGGCTAACTAATGGAGCTAGACGTCCAGGTGTAGCTGTAGCCATAAGACGGTGGCCAAACAAGGCATTAGTGTTCTGAGCTCTGCGGCCTTGGTTTATAGTCCTAAATTAGAAAGGTTAAACAAATTAGTATACAAGGCAATGATATAAAAAAAAGGTGGACAAACAGAGCTGCTCTGCGCTGTTGTTGGGCCTGAGCCATATCCCTTTGCCGCTGCAGAGCCAGTTGCAGAGAAGGATTCGGTTGTTGCAGAGGCGGAATCGATTGTTGCATTTTTTGCTGCAGATCCAGATTCCTTTGTAGCATATCCTGATTCGATTGTAGCAGAGGCGGAATCGACCGTTGCACAGAGGGAATCGATTGTTGCACAGGGGGAATCGATTGTTGCACAGACAGATTTAATTGTTGCACAGACAGATTCATTAGTTGTTGCCTAAGCATCTGCATCTCCATTCTTTCCTCTGCTCGTGCCTCGGAAGCGGCCACTCGATTCGCAAGTTGAGCTAATTGATCCCTAATGTTGGCCAATACATCCTTAATGTTGGCTAACTCCTTCATTGTCGCCTCGTCCATCTGTTGAGTATTCTGTGGGTTACCTGGTTGTCCAGTCATCTTGGTTCTGAAGTAGGGAGTCGTAGAATATTGATGGTTTCTGATGAAGAAAAAAGAAAATCAAGAAAGAGATAAGTGAGGAAGAGAAAGAGGAGTAATATATAAAGTTTGAGAAAGGTGGCGTCGCCAGCAGGCAGATACGACTGATTCATATCAGACTTTCTCTTGTCCAAGTCTCTCTATCTGTGCTGCTCAGGGAGACATTATCGCCATTTGCTCTTCAGTCTGCTACTGCAGATCATCGAAATCGAGGCCCAAAGCATACGCCGGTAGCAATTACATAGTTTGTATCCCTAGTCTAGTATCTCTCTAGTGTAGCTCGTTGATCTCATTCTCTCTGGATCTAGATAACGGTATAAATCAAGACTTCTACTTCCTATCGTGGCGTCATCAATGGCGGGGGTATTCTGCATCTTCCATGCCACGTACAGTCCATTAATGCCTCACAAATTCAGCTTATCACCTTGAAGTAATCTTAATCTTTGTCACTTCCAGCGTTTCCGTATCCACCAGCACAAACTCCTTGGTCTTCGAAAAGGATGGCACGGCAATGAGCCGCACGCTTTGGCCATCCGGGCCGTGAATGACCTTTGTTGCAAATTCGGGCTGACAGCCGACAAAGTACACGTGTGGGCATGATTTGAGGACAAAAGGATCGTCTTCTTGGAATGGATAGCTCCCTATCGCAATTTTCGTTAGTAGCTGTCATGAGAAATAGCAAGGAAGCAAACAGGGGAAACGTACATAGTGTATCGGGTGCGGTGGGAGCGCAACATCTCCACCTGCACATGGCTTCCATCATGCCCAGTCGGTCATCACTCTCGACGTACTTGAACACATCGTCCACGTTCTGACCACCCGTGCCCAATATCCTCCATCCTTCTATTTCTGCTTCCCAGGGGTTCGTCACAGTGTCGAACCAGCCGGGCTGGGATGTTGATGCCGCGCCGGGATCTGATGCGTAGGCTCTTGAGAGAGGAAACATGGCCGTGTGGATCGGCTGCTGAGGATAGCTTGCATTGGCGGGATCCCGAGCACCGGGGAGAAGGGTGACAGGAATGGAAGGCAAGAGCTCAGCAACAAATTCGTCAAACAGCTGGGATGGCAAGGGGTTGTATGCGCTGGCGTCGTAGCCGTACTTCTTCTGTGCCCTCTTCTTGGTCTCGTCGTCTTCATCATCGTTTTCCTTGGTGGCTGTTGTTGAGATGGAGTCGCCAGCGATGATGAGCCTGCTGATTTGCGAAATGCTAGTCTGTTCATCGGGGCCAAGGGCTTCTCCCAGCAAGTATTCCAGCAGGAGATTGAGCTCGAGATCGTACGAGGCGTCGGTACCGGAAAAGGACAGCCCAGACACAATGGCAACCTTCTTGCCGCCATTTGGTGAGGGGCTGTCTGTCATGTCTGTATCCTCGCTCTTTGATTTCGCGGAGGGCGCTTTGGAGAGGGCCCAGCGCTCCGGCTGCGGAGCCAGATCGGGCACCTTGAGATCGATGACCTCGAATTCGCCGTTTGTGTTCTCGGTGCCCATGACCGCAATGATGCACCCGGTGACGAGAGGAATGGAATTGAGCAATTCTCCCACTAAGCGAACGCGGCCTGAGTCGTCCTCGAGCATGATCTGGTCGGAGCCGTCGTCGGAGTAGTACTTTTGCGAGGAGATGGGGGCAGACAGCCAACGCTACCAGCAAAAGAACCAATCGTAGTCAGTATTACCATATACCACAAGTAAGGACATATAAAAGCGCAAATAAACAGTTGTAGGTGGCTCACATCTTTGGATACGTCCTCGAGAATATTGGGCTTCAACCGCATGTCCATGTAAACGGTGCCCGCAACCCAGCACAGCTCGCCTTGCCGCACATCAAGCACTCGATCAACCCTCTTGGCCAGCTCTCCTCCAATCTCCGTGCCGTCCCACGCCTTGGAAGCCACCTCTTCTACTGCGGGCTTGATCTTGGCCAGTCGCAAAAAGTACATGTCGCCATACTGTTGCTTGTATGACCGCTGTTTGTCTAGGGCGAAGGAGTGAAGCGGTTTGTAGGTCGAATCGGTTCGAACGGGCACTTTCTGCTCGGGCCTTCACCAGCGTTAGAATTGCAACAAACAGAAGAGGAGGCCTTGAGAAGGGAGGAGAGGCCATACGCGGGCGCCTGGAGGAGACTTGAGACGTCCTCGAGCTTGACCATGATGGCGGCTGTCAGCTATCTAGTATGCTGTAGTCGAGGGTTGAGCAGCCTCAATGGTGATGCTCTCGGTGAATGATGCTGAACTGCGCCTTATCCCTGTATCTGACGGCAAAAGGGATCATGAAACAAGCTGATTGATTACCAGGATTCACGGTTATCAAGGTAGCTCTCCGTTAGCGGTGCAAGCTTGACGCGCCTGGCTCTTAGACAAGATTTCTTTTCCTTGTGCCCCGCGTTCGACACGCGCAGCGGCAGTTAAAGTGCCACAAGTACCTTCTTCGTATCCTCTCGGCTTATTTGCACCAGAATCGCAGCTAAGGTGAGCTAAGCACTACACGCATGTACTTGAGCGGGCTTTGGCCGTTAAAGTGGCCCATTATACTCCGAGATTTGGGCCTACAGGTAGGACCCCTACTGTAACTGTAAAGTTTTTATTTCCACTACTGCCTCTTCCAGCGGCGTGCTCCGGACTCCGAGCCCTGCAACCTCGAAATTCCCCTCCTCTTGCAGTAAAATCCGCAACCCCCACAACGGGCCTGAGGTCATGAAAACTACACAGTCACCCAATGATGGGAAGCCGGCCAAGAAATAACGGGCGATTGCTGGCGCTAGAAAACCTCGCCGGCGGGGCCAAGGCGCCGCAAAAGCCCTAGACCCCAGGAATCTCGCCGATTCTCAATGTCTCAGGCAACGGAGTATATGAAGTGGCATGCGCACTTGTTTTGTTGATGTCACCACTCTCCATCTCCATCTCCAACATCTTTCTCTCACATTCACTCTCTTATTCACTCTCCCATATCCGCCAATATGTCGAATCAGCAGCCTCCCCGGATCCTGGTCAACAACCTCTCCTACACCTTCCCGGACTTCTCAACCGGCGTACGCAACATCACTCTTGATCTGCCTCCACGTTCACGTACGCTCCTGATCGGTGCCAACGGTGCGGGCAAGACGACTCTTCTCCGTTTGCTGGCTGGAAAGCGTCTGGCTCCCGGTGATGCCATCTCCATCTGCGGCGTCGACCCCTTCAAGGAGGGTCTTGAGGGCGTCACCTACCTTGGTCTCGAGTGGGTGCTGAACCCCATCGTGCGCAACGACATTGGCGTCATGGAGTTGCTCCGATCTGTCGGTGGCGATGCTTACCCTGAGCGCCGCGACGAGCTTGTTGAGATGCTTGATATCGACATCAACTGGCGTATGCATGCTGTGTCTGATGGCGAACGCCGCCGAGTCCAGCTGGCCATGGGCCTCCTGCGTCCCTGGACGGTTCTCTTCCTTGATGAGATCACCGTTGACCTTGACGTCTTGAGCCGCTATTCGTTCCTTTCCTGGCTGAAGCGCGAGACGGAAACCCGCGAGTGCACTATTGTCTATGCTACGCACATCTTGGACAACTTGGCTGGTTGGCCCACCCATCTTGTCCACATGCACGTCGGTACCGTCAAGGAGTGGGACACCGCTGACAATATGCTGCAATCCCTCGATTCAACTGTTGGTCCTACAGGCAACAGCCGCCTCGGAGAGTTGGTCATGGGTTGGCTGAGGGATGATCTGAAACAGAGAGGTCCAAGAAGCCAGGCAAACATTGGTCCTGAAGGCAAGACCTATGGCTTTGGCGGCATCAAGATTGGCGGATATGGTGACGAGTCGAAACAAAGAGAAAACTAAACAGTAACTCTCTTCTCCCTTTCGGGTAATTGGCAATAATGCCTTCAACGGCTTATTGGCCGACGTAAAAGGCGAGATTTTATTCTGCATTATGAACGGTCGGGGAGCACAGCATTCAACGGTGCATGGCGTTGGTTTTTCGGTGGAGGAGCAGGCCTCAACTCTGCCTTCACAGACGGATTTCGGTTTCATTCTGTTTTCAACTCTTGGATGGTATACCTTATGGAAACGTGGCACATGTCTTTTCTTTCTACTTCTCTTTCTTTCATGATACCCTGAATTTCAACCGATGGGATATAGGCAGCTGGTCCGCTTCAACTGGACTCGGTAGAGTCGCCATTAGAAGTTGCAATACAATTTTTTTTTCGCCCTTGCGCGTGTAGCTTAGCTGAAATCTTGGCTCAACATCTTGGCTCGTGCTCGCGGTGTTGCATCCATTGACTTCTTCAAGACCGTCATTGTGTTCTTTAGGAGCTCAGCAATGCCTCCAAGGTTCTTTTCAGCAAGTGATCTCAGAACTTCAATGCGGTATTCTTGCCATGAAAGCTGTATGCCTCCTGACGTAGCCAGCTTCGAAAGGCTAGCCTGCGTTACAGGTCCAGCATGTCTTGTCCGAATGGTGCTATCGTTTGCAATGGCTGCATCCTCCAGGTCCCGTACTGAGTGAATACTCTGAAGACAGAGCACCGGTGAGTACGACAAGGAAAACAATGAAGGGAGGGTAAATGTCTTGTCCACCGAGGATACGTATGATGTGAGCTTGGAAACTGCCGGCCGCGGAATCATACAGCCGTGGGAATTGGTATCCGCATCGCTAAAGGCTCGACTTCGCCAGAAACAGTTACAAATGTCCATGAGATAGCCGTTGTACAAATTGACATAGGCTCGGTCGTACGAGAGAGCATCGATCCGGTTGGAGCCGTCATTCCTTGCCTTGGTTGACATGGCCATTTCAAAACCTTTTTTGTAGCTTGCCAATATATCGCATAAGCGGGATATTGTCGTCACAGAGCCACTGAACAAAAAGCTGTAGATGAGCTCAGATGGTGGCAGTTCAATCCGTATATAGTACTTCAGCCTATCGTCGTTGACCAGGTGAATCGCTTGCTCGTAAAATTCGACAATGGCAGCATTTACCGACTCTGTAGGTGACGTTTGTAGAAGGGTAAGGCTGAGTTGTCCAGTATGGCGAATCAGTGCCGTCAGGCTCGTATTGGCGTGGGCTGGAATTGGGTCATTAGACTGTAATATAGCAATCCAATGGCGAAGTATGTCGGTATACAAAGTCAATATATCGACCTGTGAACCAGGGGTATTGTCCAAGACAGCCGATTCTAATGGCTGTAGGATGTGCTCATAGAATTCTGAATGCTACCGTTAGTTTGATGCGCAGAAACTTTTGTGCCAATAGGAGAGCAAATGTATACCTTGAAACTCCAATAAAGGAGCATACGCAAGTATCCGCAAAATATAGCTACGCTGGCCGGACCCATTCCACTGTTGGAAGAAACGGGCGAAGAAATTCAGGAGAACGGGGGGTACAGACTGCATCGTGAATTCGTATTAGATTCCAGGGTATATATCGAAATTGTTGTAGAATTTTGACTCACTTTACTCTGCACAACAAACTCCTTTACGACGTCCAAAACTTCCCACAGCGTGGCTTCATCGGCATCGCCGTCAATGACGTTTTGCAAAACTGAGCTCAGCCAGTTCGCTACCCGCTGATAAGCTTCGGCATTCGGACGTAAGAGCAATAACTTTTGCAGCAAAGGATCAGCAAGTACAGCTACAAGCTGATTTGGCAGCTCTATTCTGTCCATATTTTGGACAAAACCAGAGACATTCTCAATTTCTTCCAGCGTCACCGCGTTCTGATGCAATATTAGCGTATGAATAGGCTTCTGAGGATGCACCAAATTACCTCATTTACGTGAGACGTGTGCACAACTGGCACAACTCTCCTTCCTTGGGCACGGCCGGTAGCGCGATTGACTTGGAACCCATCAAGAGCTCCACGTGAATTCTTCTCTGATTGTAGGGCGTAGGCATCTTGTATTTCTTGAAGCCTTTCTTTCCACGATATATCTGGGTGCTGGTGTCACGTCAGTCTATATTGCCTTGGGCCCAGGTTCATGCGATCTTTCTAACTTTAAAAGCCGAAGCCTTGCCACGAACCAACTCTCCCAAGATGATCTCGGGATAGTAATCTTTGAAGACTCTCAGTAGGCCAATTAAATAGGGATCATTGGCTGTCTGCCGTGACAGATTCAAGCTGCAGATTTGGTCAGCTATTGTTATTGGCTGTGAGAAGGAGGCCGCTTATATGCTGATGGGGCACTCACAGAGCTTGGATCCTGAATGGTTTGACATGTTTTCTTCGCGTGATAAGTGCCAGTAGATGACAAACGTTTGGTCTAATCGCCGCTGTGTCAAGCAAATTGAAGAGAACGCCATAAGCCTGGGCAAGCACAGCCGGCGTTTCTAATACGTGGTGGATCATGATGAGCCATTTCAGAAGAGCTACCTGAAGATTGAGCGAGGGCTTAAGATTTCCATGTCCGAGGGCACCAATGACACGAATTGTAACCTGCCGGGATACTCTGGCAACAGGATACAGATTCCTGGCTATAGCAGCTAAACTCGCCTGATCGAGATGACTGGGCGTAACCAACAGGCCAACAAGCTCTTCAAGCGCGTTTGGTAGTAGGCCTTTCTCATAAGCTAGAGAGGTTAGGCTTGCAACTGTGGGCTTGATGTTTGCGCCCCTTGATTTGGTTGGTATCTTGGAAGCTACCAAACGGCGAGTAAGTCGGCGTCACATTCAAGGGCGGGGGGATTTGACCACTCACCTGCAGCCACATCTTGGATGAGTGCGTCAATCTCCTCGGCTGCAGAGGACGACATATCGCTGGCATTCAATGCGACAAAGAGGGAGTGAATGAATTATGGATGGCAAACACGAGAAGTCGATCAGTCTCAAAACACGGTATAGCGCGTCGGCAGTCGAAAACAAATCAGCGAGAACCGCGATGCAGCTGCCAGCTTTTCATCCTGCGGTTGCAATGCTCTGTGGAGAGGATCTCATGACAAAAGGGATAAAACAGGCTGCCACGTTGAACCTGATCCGCAATGGAGCGTCGCGCTTGTTTGTGGCCAGTGAGAGTGACGATGGCGTAGCTTGGATGATTTTCCTGTTGGGCTCGATATGGTTTGTGGGGGTACCAAAAATGTACAGTAGCGTGCACGATGCGCCGCCAGCTAGGTGTTATTGGACAGTATATGTGGTCCAGATACAGTTCAGTTGAGGAGCAATGCAGGCGCTTTGCACGGACGAGATGTTGCGAATGTAAAGGATTTCATCCAGTTGATTGAGAAATGTCTGGAGTTCGCAGCGGTGAAATGTACAAACCATCGAGCAGCGAGTCTGTCGTGACCTGGAGGTGTTACTGTGTCTGCAACACTGTAGGTTACCTCTCTGTCACAAGCACGTGGGGGGATTTTGAGGGCGTATAAGGTTCACCGTGTAAGTATGACATCTTCGCACATGCAGTAATGGTATACCATTTTCAGACAGCCTCTGTCCCGGCAATACTTCCGGAGAGCCACATGCAAGACATGAGAATTGGGCAACATTGCATAATGTATCCTCAGGCCTAAGATCTGTAGGTAATCTTGTCTCGTCCTGTAATGGAGGCCGTGTAACATCCTTGATGGTCCCGGCGTGGCGGTGTTGGCACGGTCTTATTGGGCTACTGCAGGTACTTTACAAGCTTGATGCTGTGTTGTCCAATCCCAGAACCAACAACTGAGTCAAGAAAGGGGCCGTTTCAATTTTTATAGCAGCCCAGATAGTTCAATATACTATAACATGTCCATCTACCTGCTAGGTAGGTATGCTTATTTGTGGGTTGAGAAAGATCCATTAGTTTATTCGAAGGGATGGATTGTTATAATTAGGTAGCGCTAGTTCGCATTTTGCTCGACTTGCAGGTATTCGCGTCCAAAATACGGAGTAGCATTTGGTGGATTAATCGCCTCTAAGAAGAGTACAGGAGCAATTAACTGCAGCTTCTGCTTGTAATGATAGCACTTGAGCTGTTCTTCTACTTGCATGTAGAGGTACTTTTAGGTAATAAGGTACCTCTATATAGACCGCATTCTGCCACTGGCGCTTATTGGGGTGCGCTTGCCTCACTTCTGCACCCTCGTTACGTACTGAGTTGGTATTTTTTCACAGTTCTCCAAACGAATGCACCTTCCTCGTGCTATGACACTTACTAAGCACCGAATAGGTATACCTAACAGAACTTCACGGGAAACCTCACAACCCAATCTTGACATCGTAACCCCCGCTGCTGACTCGAGCCGCGATGCCTGCACATAACACAAGCGCGCTACAACTTGGACTGTTGGCTCGCGTCGATCCTTGAATCTCCCGCCTTCCCGCTGCCGGACCCATCATTCCGGCATATTGGGCCAGCGCTAGGCCCGATATGAACTCACCATGGCTTTTCTCTCGATTGGCCTCGAACGAGCAAAAGCAGAAGCACATGCAGGTAGTTGAGTTGCATCACATGTTGACACTATCATAGACTTGACCATGAGGCCTATCAGAAGTCATCTCATCGACCCGTACCTGCTCTAGTACTCGAATCTCGTCAGACTGGACTGGTGGAGCAGACATCGCCATCCTGAGAGCCACTGCCTGACTGGCCCCCAACCGGGGCTGCCTGTCGCTGCATCCGAATAGAGCAACCAAGAAAATATTACGCCTTAGTCTTGACTCGTTGTTGGGTGTTCAAGATCTGCCCCAAATGGAAAAACACATTGACCGTTCGGTGGTTGTTGGGTAGTTCTTATCCCATGCAACTTCCATCCGAGCGGACCCAGAGCATGGCAGCAAAAAAATCAGCCAAGCCCAGGAGTAACCTCCTCCATGTGCTTCTTATCGAATAATACATGGATATTACCGTTACTACTTTCTTGCTCTACCTGGCTCTCAATTGCATTCTTGCCACCCCAGATTGGCCGCATACTGGCCGGCTCTCACGCCTTGCGCACTGTCTGGTATACGGACAGTTCTAGTGGCCATTCAATATGCATACGCTCTGTGGATTCATGCGTCAAACAGCCTCCCAGGCCCCTGCTTTCAAACCATTCTTGCCCTAATACCTTCTCGGTTTGACGTACATATGCATTTACTCATTGGCCGTACGTGTGGATCATCTCGTACCTTTACCACTATTCAGCCCGTGTATTATTTCTTCTTTTTGCGGTGGCCTCATCCCTTTTATTGACCCAGTGCCAGCGAAGCAAAGAATTACCTAGGCTGAGGGATTTCATACTTTGGTAGTAATCCCCAAGCCGGCCCCCATCTTTGTCTAAGCCCAAGTGGTCAGACATCTAGCCAAAGGTGGACCGGAAGTCTGCCTTCTTGCCACGTCTTAGGCGTATTGGGATGCTTAACCATGATCACGGCAAGTTCTAAGAGACCCCCACATGAAAATAATCCCTACATTATCTTACCCTGGTCATATGAAGCTTTTTGCAGCCCATCGAATCATCCCCTGCCCCTTGCCCAGCCCAATCGTTGTGCCCATAGCAAGATTAGGGCTACCATATGCAGCATACTGTACGGAGTATATGGCCCTCCGCAAACATGGAGCTTGCCGGTGTGGGTTCTTTTTTCCAGCTGATACCGTATGAGAAGCCTTGGCGATGGAATATGGGTCGCTATCCTAGCTTTATTGCAGGATGATACACTGTCCAGCAAGATTACCCTAACAAATGTCCGTGGATCACATTTATTTCTCTCTTCGATCCAGATTGTTGTCCGTTACACAAACTGGAACATCAAATCAAGCCTTTCAAGTATTTGTCACATCGCGGGAGCAGCAGAAACCTTCCCTATTTCTTGATTCACACCCTAGTGTTTGTGCATTCACTGAGCTCGGCACAGCTTAAGCCGAATTTTCTACATATTCGCATCGTGGGCACTCAAAGTTATTCTTGAAAATTGTAGGATACGAAGGGTACTATTCTCGCTGCTTCTCACGGCCAACATGCTAGGAAACAACATGTCTACCGGAACATACTGGCCTGCGGAAAATGCATCCGGCTTTTACCCCTCAGGAAGTTCAGAGAGGCCAATCGGTACAGTACTGTGGGATTACCAGAACTGTATCCCCCTCACACAGATTCCTACCAGAGACAAGCCTGTCCTTCTCTTGACCCCTGTCGTGGTGCCCCCGGCGGGAAGCAATCCAGCAGATGACAGAGATCCCTTTGAGATTCTCGGGCAAACGATTTCCGGCCGAAATATCCCGATACGCCATGTTCCATATACCAAAGCCAAAGGCATTACCGGCGTTCATGTGGCCTTCGTTAAAAGAGCAGGGGCTGTGATCTTTGTAATCACGCATTTGGCCGGCACCGACAACCTGCTTCAGTTGGAACTTGCTGAGCTTGTTGCACGGATATGTGAATCGAGGCCATTCATACTTCTTGTCTGCTGCAATCTAGCAGGACGAAACATTTCCAACACTCACTTCCGGACTCTGGTGCACATTGCTGGATACACTAATGCCGATTTGCTAGTTGCAGCCACCTTGCTACTCGACAGTGATCCAGGGCTACCAATGCCCGCGGATACCCAAGGTAGATTAGATGCCGAACCTGCATGGCTAGTACAGTCCTGGGCTGCCGAGCGAGATTTGATGGAAACATGCGCCCTCTGGCAGGCATGCCTCCCATACCAATTCCATCTCAATCCATCTACTCTCGGATCCCTCTTGAAGAGAGACGGATATGCGCTGCATTATGTCGTGCGAGAGCCAACGCGAGGGGCGTTGATCGGCTTTTGCGCAGCTTACGCAACCTTTGCAGACAGTTCTGATGTTGCTCTAATAGGCTCCATTGCCGCCGTCGTTGTCCATCCTGAATACAGAAGGCAGGGGGTTGGCTCTTCGCTCTACGATGCGGCAATGAGTAAGTTCGGCAGAGTCAGAGGCGTGCAGAAACTACATCTGGGATCGACGTTTCCCCGACTCCTCTGTGGCTTTACTGCTGAGATGGCCGATGCGAGCCAGTGGTTTGCAAGAAAAGGTTGGCCTGTCAACATGCAAGGGCGCGGGGACCAGGGTGGCCTTGTCGCGGACTGGATTCTCCATTTTACGGATTTGACAGGCGTTATGATTCCTTATTCTGGCTTAGGATACAGGCAGTGCTACGAATCAGATGCGCAGCAGGTACTGGATATTGAACATCGGCCACCTGCAACAACTAGTCACGGCTTCGGTTGGTATGATCAGTACGCGCGGACAATACAGAGCGAACATATAGGCGATATTGTCGTTGGCTTTGACAATGATGATACAATAGTAGCTACGGCCATCACTTACATCCCTGGCCAACAAAGTCCGGCGGCAACTGATATCCCATGGCCGGGGTCGTTGAATGACAATGTTGGAGGAGTTACATGCATTTGTATTAGAGGTAAGTTCCCTCGCTCTGCGTCTCAACTTTCACTGTAATGGCTATAACGGCAATTCTTTATTGTATCCATAGTTTAAACGGATTTTACTGATCATCGACCTATGATGGAGCAGATGTTGGCCTTGCCCGAGACGCAACCATTGCCAACTTGCTGTATGCATGTTACCGGGCGTTGAGCGGGAAAGGCATGACCAGCATGTTCCTAGACGGAGTTTCTTTCGGAGATCAAGTACTTATGTCGCTAGGTAAAGCCCGAATTACAAGAAGCCATCATATCAATTTTAGTTCAGTACTAACTTGGTTTACGCATTGACAGGCTTCCGGAAGTGGGCGGAATATGGACCAGTGTGGCGCGAGATATGATGCGACGATTCAACAGCACACAGTAAAGACTGTTTACTTGTGCTATCATGATATGTTTACGAGTGGCTATGAGGTTTCGTTGGGCCGATAAACGGAGTAGTTGGAAGCCTTTTGTTACAGGCCATCTGGATAGATAAAAGAGAGGAATAGGGGTAAATGGACCCATTGGCCCACATCTCTGATACCTGCTCAGGACAAGGTATACTAGCATTGCAATAAAATCCTTCTTGGAGTCAAAAGTTGTCGATATGCTCCGTAGGTATTGCCCAGATCATCATGCGCATAGAAGAGTCATGATGGCGCACAATTTAAAGAACAACGAACGAGGAGGTGATCAAATGAATAAAAGTATGGATATACATATAGTATATATATATATGAAGAGTATCAGAGAGAAAATTGACACTACAGTAAAACCAACTAGTAAGAAGACCAGAAAAAAAAAGAAGAAGTAAAGAGAAACAAAAACTTTTTTTGGACCCAGATATGATTTCCCCCCTCCTAACAATATTGACGCCCTCTGCTGCCCAAAACCCGAAAGTTTCCCTGATATCAAGAAGTTCGCTACCATGAAGTAAGTAGAAAAATAAAAAAGAGAAAAGACAAAAGGACCTATACGAGTACATGGTGGCTCGCGCCTTTTTTTGCAAAAACAGACAGTGTAGCCCAGCCAATTTCCCTCTTTTTTTTGGAATCTCTTTTTTTTCTATACTTGTTTTCCACCGTAGTGGAGGTAAAAAAGGAAGAGAAAATGTAACAAAAAATGAAACGGAGATAAAAATAACAGTTGTACACTTCTTTCATCCCCATTTCGAAAAATCCACTGATTCGACAAGGGAGTCTAGCCCGTTCACGGTGCCAACCTCGGTATCGTTTGTCGCAGTTGTAGACAGTATTGACGATCGATGAGAAGTCTGTTCACTGGTGTTGGTGAAAAACGTAGCTACACTCGTCCTGCGCAAGCTGTTGAAACTATCCCTCACGCTACTGGCGCCTGGTTGGCCCGCGTCTTGATATGGCTGCAGCGGCGCCGGCTGGGCGGGCATGGAGCCGGTGAGAAGTGTCGGCGGTGAAGCAGCCGATGACACGGAACCCAGCTTCGGCCCGTGTCTCTCTCGCAACCGCTTAATTTCCCGAAGGCGGCCGCTCCACGAACTGATGTGCTCGCCGCCCTCGCGGTTGTGCCAGACATGGGCAAACACAGATGCATTGAGGGCAAGAAGCCGGATGAAGGCAGGCAGAGCCTTTAACGAGACCATCTTGGTGTCGGATGCAGGTGAGATTGCAGGGAACCCCGGTTTGCTCATCACTTGCACCGTGTAAAACTTCATCTTGTGCGCCTGCTCCGAATCCGTCTCCCTAGTGGCCAGAAACGAGGCAGGAGATGCTGGTGTGATTACTATATTAACACAGTTGAACTGACTCGGGAAAGTGTCGAATTTGAACGGAAGACCGGAGTCGTTGAAGATGATGTTGACAAAGTCGTTGCCAATGTGCCGTTTCTTGGCTACGCAGTGGGGATCTCGTTCGAGATCGGTCGGCATTTGTGTTGTAACGTGAAAGACAATCTCGGTCACTCTGTCCCTCCAGCAAAACGTGTACTGTCCGTCGGTGTCGTATTCCCGATCCAAGCCCTGTGTATTGAAGTTTGCGCCCTTAAGCTTAGTCAAAGTTCCAAGGTTATTCAGGAATTCAATATAGTCGCCGCTCCCCGATACGTTTGCCAAGATTTCTGCCTCTTGGGTTTGGCCTTCGCCAATGTAAATAACACCGACCTTGTGCCCATCGAGACTGGAAAGGCGATCAAAGACCCTGATGCTTCGGCCAGTTACCTCATCGTCTGGCAAGGGGATGGGCCGTGCAGAGTCGTGTGTCTGCGGAATTGGGGACATGAGTTGCACCAGTAAATGGCTGGGCAAAATCAAGTTGGACGTGGGCTGGCCCTCTCTCGTGATGTCGACGTGATTCTCTATCTGGTGAGGAGGAGGAGGCCTATAAGATTCGCGAACCGTGTATGCCGACGTGCCAGATGGCTGTCTTTTGATTATCTGAGCCCATCCAGACACCGTGGCTTGCTTGACAGTGACGATACTGTTCCCAACCAACCATCGCTTTATGGCAATGTCACCAAAACGCTCTTCGGTAAAGTAAGGATCTTCAGCTGATTCATCGACATCGGCATAAGTGACCCTCTGCATAAAGTCAATGGATGTAATAGCATGATCATCTGTGCCGTGCACGGGGCCGTCAGTATCCGCAAACAGCTTTTTGACGATCCAGCCGACATGGTTCGCACGATCAGGCAATTTGAGCGCCAAGAACCAAAACAGGATAACATGATAGGCCAGAGCATGAACGTATTGCGGAAGATCGTCTGTCGGAGCGGGCTGCGAAACCTCCGATACCGTGATAGATGTTGGTGATGACAGTTCACTTATATGAGTATTCTTCTGGACCTGCCTCTTGTCTTTGGCGTATTCCAAGTATCGGAAGCAAATTGCGAAGACAATCCTAAACTCATCTTCCCTGAAGTTGATGTAAACATTATGCAATCGACTAAGGCAGGCAAGAAATTCCAGAATATGAACAGAAACAAACGGCTGTGTGATGATGGCGGCCATCTGGTTAAGCATCTGGATCAGCGATCTGCTTGTTGATAGAGGTAGCTCATGGCAACATATCGACAAGGCGTGAATACAACATTTGGCGCTTCTTTCCCAAGTTGATATGCCGTGGACAAACATTTTTACGATTTCATCCTCGTCGGGCTTTGTAAAGTGCTCGTGGTAGCTCAAGATCATAGTCAGGCTGTGGTAGAGACAAATCGCTATATCGGCTCGGCGAAGGCCCAAGGCATTGGGAGGCTCTTGAAAACTGTTCAACCGAATCTGTTCACAGATCAACTTACGTAGTGCCTTGATTTGGTCTATCGCATCCCTGAAGATTGCGTGATTGCTTAGCTGCGACGGTAGATGCACCAAGACAAAGCTGTATATCTCCCAATCGCTTCCCTGGAGCATATGCAATACCGTGTCTAACCAAGTAGATAGTTGGAGAGCGCAAGGCTGATACTCTGGTCTCTCAGCTGCAGGCTCTTCGCTTTCCACTGCAGCCTCAGTCTGAACATGAGATCGGAGAACAGGGCTAATCATAGAAGGTACAGCCTCCGGCAGTGCGTTTGTATCAGGATATTTCCACATCTGACATTGTCGTTGCGCGGTTCGGCCTTGGCCAATAGATGACCCGCGTGTTGTTGAGCGAGACTGCATCCCGACGTCGATTCTTGAGAGACGAGCTGTATTTGCTGCTTCGTCGGCTTGCTTTTTCGCCATCGAGCTTTCTGTACGATAAAGCGTCGTGGCAGTAGACATGGCTTCCAGATTGTTGGTAATGAATATTCGATCCGCCCAGTCCGCACGCAGTCTGAAGAGCAATTTCATGGCAGTCAGTCGAGCATCTACCTCGCAATGCTCTAGGCCTGCGATGCTGACCAGCACATTGAAGAGCTTCACGCTTTTATCGTTGTGGAAATTCATAAGTCGTATAAACATTCTGACGTATCCTCGTGTGACGACGTTTGAAGGAGACTGTTCTACTGGTGATTCTGTGTGCTCACCATTGGCCTGTGAGGTTGGCAGCACTATTGGAGATGTAGGCGATGCAATGGGCGATTTCAGTCGGTCGCTGATGACGATTACACGCAATGCGTTGATAATGAAGTCAAAGAGGTCTATATCGCACGAAATGACTACCGAGGTCATTAACGAGATGATGGCATCCAAGACTACGACGTCCACCTCCTCGATAACATCTTGCAGGATGGCCTTGGCGAGGCGAGGAATGAAGTCTTGCTCGTCTCCATCGCCCACCAAATCAACGATCTCATAAGCATCCATCATGGTCTGAAGAGCACGCAACCGAGTCTCTGAGGAGCGGCTTCGGTTATTGAAAAATCCTTCGAGCACGAGTTTCAGATTTTCTTCCCATCGAAGATCAGAGGGGGAGCAACAACGAAACTCTTGGAAGTAGTCGAGCACGGTGCGAGCAGTGTTATCGGGAAGAAGTCGATGTACATCGGTGAAGAACTTGATGACTGTTTGTCTAGGGACAAAATCACCCGACTTTTGTGTTACCACTAGGTCTAGCCGAGCAATAAGCATCAGGAGCTCTTGAGTGATGGCATCATCCATAGACGTATCCCTGACCCGGCCATCAGCCACCATATCAGGAGTTGTCTGAATCTTGCGATAGCACTCCGCTGCCGTCTCTAATGGAACTGTCCAATCCTCTTCAATGACCAAACGATGTAACTGCCCGTTTCCATCGTTGAATAGAGAGTTGATGAGTTGAAGAATGGCGTAAAAAGTTCTTGCTGATAAAGAAATCTTGAGAGTATTAAATAAGCCATCCACCAACAGAGCATATGGAACAGTTGGATAGCCCTTTTCGGTTGTCTTGGAGAGCAGCTTCTGTAAAACAGCGAGAGCGCCCCGAATATCGCGCCCCATATCCTTGCTGCTGACTTCCTCCAGTGATGGATTGCGAAGAACATCAAGCAGGATACGAACTGATGCTTGGCCGTTGTGTGATTTGCAAAGGTTTGCCAGCGTGTGCCAAGACTCTTTTTGGAGGTTTGGGACGAGACAGAAGATGGAGCTGAGAACCTGTATCGTGTTCTTCAGTCTGCTGACGGGGACGGACCCAAAGGTAACAATAGCATCAATAGCAGATATGCAAGAACGCAGATCCTCTTCAACACTCGTACTCATGCAAATGTCAAGTAAACGGTCGATTAGACCTGTTATCGAGTTTTGATCGGCGGTATTGAAGTTGAATTTGATGACGTCCATGATGAACGCAAAGAGCTGCGTAAAGTTTTGGTCTTCTCCGGACGCCGCCGCCTTGTTTTTGGAGCTTCTCTGCCCGCGAGCTACCTGGGAGGCCTTGCGAGCTGCACGGGCGGCATTATATGCTTCTCGAAGCCACTTTGTGAGTAGAGGAAGCAACTCATAATCAAACCCGGCTAGTATGCGGCCACGGTTGGTGAGGTCCACCAGCGCGGCAAGCTGTAAATGAAAGTCGTCTGGGCTGGCTGGGGCAATTATCGTCTGAAAATACTCCTTGCGCTCCAAATCCGTCGAGGACGAATGCTTGACACATTCCGTCAATAGCTCCCAGCCGGCCTGTCGCATTGCGCTCGGCTTGCTTGCGTCGATAAGGTCCTTGGCAGCGTACCATATTTCAAGAACGGGGTTAAGCGGGTATTCTGTAATGGCGAATTTGAGGGTGTTGGCAGCTGATATACGTTCGCTTTGGCTGCCATTCTTTAAGTGCTCAAAAGCATCCATGTGGTTCGCAGACAGGCCGCGAGAGCTTATTGGCGTAGCATTACTGAAGTCGGTTCTTGGAAGCGCCGCCACAGACGAGGCAAGCGGCGGCGGGGATTTTGTCGATTTTGAACCGGTCAGGCCACGGAAGACGCTGGCGATACCGCTGGGGCGTACGGAATCTGGCGAAGAAACATCATCTCCAGGCTGTGGGGACATGTGCTCGTCTTGGAAGGTCTGGGTTTTGGTTGCGAAGAGAGACTATGCTAGCCTGTAAGCACAAGAAGACGAGCCGACGATGGCATAAAACACTCAGGACTAGAGACGAAAGCAGAGGAAGGGAAAACACCGCGCAAGATGTCCTGTCGCCTTCCGAGCACTTGCTGGGGCTCGTCGCTATGAAACGCTCAAGTGTCACGCAACCAAAGCAGGATATGATGAAGTGTGCCGCACTTGGCAACAGACAAAGAGCGACTCACTCCTCAAGGACCATGTATCCCAGACTGGACATCAAGGTTCCTGCAGACGTCTGACTATGAGCCCTGGAAAACGGCGCCGGCGGCAGCAACGACGACAGCGCGTGTGCGGAAAAGTCCAGATTTGAACGGGAAAAAAGTAGGTAGTTGAGAGGTTGGTGGGACAGCGCAGAAATTTGAACACCTGCAGGCAACAGGTCTCGCAGATGCAGGGAGAAGATTGGAGAGGCACACCAAGAAGAGCCGCTATCAGCTCTGGTCAAGGACGCCCGGATCGGTCATCGGCTGGAGAGTCGGAATCGGAGTCGGAGCGGTCGAGCAGCAGCGCATCTGTAGAGGGCCGTGATATGGCGAGGAACAAGGGACTTTAGATTTTTTTTCTCGAGGTGCTGGCTGGCGAAGTTTATTGGAGTAGAACAGGTTGTGCAGGATGCAGGATGACGGAGAGCGAAGCACGCCTCTCATTTGCTCAGGAGGCCCTTGGGTCCAGTACATGTACATGTAAGGGTTTTTTCCATGTGCATGTGCCCTCAGCTTTGTCGCGGCGCACGGGCCTCGGCCTGGACCCAGCTGTAGCTGTAGCTGTACAGGTACATTACCTAGCTGTGGCGGCAGTGGTAGCGCATGGAGCTGCACATCATTGCTGGCTCTCTGCCTTGTAGGCCCTTGATACGGCCACTAGACGGCGGGCGGAACCGCTGCGCCAGGACGCGGCAGCCAACTGATTGCAGCCTGGGCTGGCTCATGCCGCATTGATGTAATTTCAATGGTGTCCATGGATGGGATCAATACATGTGCATCTTATTGGTCAGCTCATCAATTGAAGCCTCGAGATGCATATATTATGATAAACCTCTTCTACATGGATCATTTGTGCATTGTTGATAGTACTTCTACAAAAGTTGTAGGCAGTGTACCGTTACCTGATGCGGGTGTGATTCGATTCGGCGGCAGGCATCCGCAATGTCGATACTCGTCTGTTCACAAGGCCTTCAAGGTGGTGTACCTCTGTCTACCTCCAAAGCATCACGGCTCTCCCATCAGTAGTGGTACCATCTAGTAGACCCATGAATCCATCAATGAATCAATTAATCTCATCAATCCTCCTTTGCCAGCCGCCGACGGCTGATGACAGCTGACAGTCCCGATCACCAACTGATGCTTGTCCCCCCAGCTGGCCCACTTGCACCCCGCCGTCTGCACAAGCAAAAGCAGCCCAGCATTGAAGCAAACGGCCCTGGAAAAGCTCTCCCCCACTAGAGCCTTGTAAGGTCGGTCTCAGCAGAGGCGCTACCAGCTACGAGGCAACCACCAAAAAAAGTCGTCCATCTACAACAAACATACCGCCCAATCTTAACACCATCCTCACCACAGCCAATTTACTTCCTCTCCCCTCTTCTCTCCCTTTCTCCCTACATATCGCCCCCAATCTTGCCTCATATCCAACGCGAAAGCAGTCACCATGGCGGCCGACGTGGGCCACATTGCACAGCTGCTCCAGGCAACGCTCGATCCTGCCCAGCACCGTGAAGGTATGTAATGCTTCTCGCCAGTGCCCCCGCCCTGTCTGTAGATACACGGAGAGCACGAAACGCGTCTGGAGAGCTCATCGCGTGCTGACCAGCTGTCCGACAAATCTAGCCGAAGCTGCCCTCAAGCAGGAGGCGACCAAGCCTCAGTACTCTCTGACTCTGCTCACCATCGTCAGCTCCGATTCATTCCCCGTCAACGCTCGGCTAAGCGCTGCTTTGGCTTTTAAGAACTTCATCCGACTCAACTATGTGGTAAGTTTCGATGCAATGCGATGCAATACGCGCCGCCGATACCATCCGCGCCGACACGTCTCCGAACGCAGTTCCCAAGATGCTAAAGCCGACATACGTAGGACGCGAATGGAAACTACAAGATCCCGCAAGACGAGGTCCAGACGATCAAAGAGCGCCTCATCGGACTGATGATCGCCTCTCCCGCCAATATTCAGAGCCAGCTGGGTGAAGCTGTCAGCATCATTGCCGATTCAGACTTCTGGGAGCGATGGGATACCCTAACTCAGGTAGCTATACACCTATTCGTGGTTGCGCGAGCTCGATCCAGCTGATACTGACGGTACGATTTTCAGGATCTCGTCAGCCGATTCTCTGCTACTGACCCCAAGGTGAACATCGGCGTGCTGGAGGTGGCTCATTCCATCTTCGTTCGGTGGAGGCCACTTATGGGAACATCTGGCTTATACACAGAGATCAACCATGTCATCAACACATTTGGTACTCCATTCTTCCAGCTGCTGGCGGTAAGAACGACCCTACTTGACAAGTCTTCTCTGTTCCACTTTCATGGTTTCAGGATTCAGTGCTGATCCTAACGCGCGCGCATGATGTAGACCACCGATAGCAAAATCACCGAGCTCAGCCAAGATAAAGCAGCTCTCCGAGGCTGGTTCGAGACACTTAGCTTACAGTTGAAGATCATGTTTGACATGTCTTGCCACGATCTGCCTCCCATTTTCGAAGACAACCTCTCCAGCATCTCCGAACTGCTTCACAAGTATCTAAACTACTCCAACTCCGTCTTGGATACCGACGATGATGACGAAGTGAGCGTGGTCGACACCGTCAAAGCCGACATTTGCGACTTTCTCGAACTCTATACATTCAAGTACGATGCCGACTTTTCTCAATACTGCAAGCCCTTCATCACAAGCACTTGGAGTTTGGTTTCATCCATTGGATCCCAGACAAAATATGACACTCTTGTCAGCAAGTCATTGCACTTCTTAGCGGCAGTTGCGGCAACTCGAGAACACTCAGAGCTATTCAACAGTGAGGAGGTCCTCACCGAGATCGTCGAAAAAGTCATACTGCCCAATGTAGCCCTGCGAGAGTCTGACATTGAAATGTTTGAAGATGAGCCAATTGAGTATATTCGCCGAGACCTGGAGGGATCTGATTCTGGCTCTCGACGGAGATCGGCCACCGACTTCCTCCGCAGTCTGCAGGAAAAATTCGAGAGCCTCGTCACCGCTTGTGTTTCTCGATACATCACTCACTATCTCGATCAGGGAAAATCAGATTGGAAGGCCAAAGATACTGCCGTCTATCTATTCCTCTCGATTGCCGCCAAGGGTGCCGTCACTCAGGCACAAGGTGTCAAGACCGTCAATCCACTTGTCAACGTGGTCGATTTCTTTGAACGGCACATTGCTTCCGATCTGGTGACTGGGGATGGCATTGAGCCCATTGCCAAGGTGGATGCTATCAAGTTCCTCTACACGTTCCGCAGCCAGCTGTCCAAGGATCAGTGGAAGGTGGCCATTGGCCCATTGATTCAGAACCTCAACTCAACCAATTACGTTGTTTATACGTACGCAGCTATTGCAGTGGAGCGTGTGTTGTTTCTGACAGATGATGCGGGCAACGCCATGTTCCCTCGTGCAGACATAGAACCGTTTGCAAAGGATCTGCTCACTCATCTCTTCAAACTAATTGAAAGAGAGACTAGCGCACCGAAATTGCAAGAGAACGAGTTCTTGATGCGATGTGTGATGAGAATTCTCATCGTCATCAAGGATGGAGCAGGCCCCTGGCTCGATACCATCTTGACACATCTCATCCTCATCACCAACGTTATGAAGTCTAACCCTAGCAACCCGCGCTTTTACTATTACCATTTCGAGGCCCTGGGTGCCTTGGTTCGATACTGTGCCGCGACACATGCAGCTGCAATCAACCAGAAGCTATGGGACCCCGCACATCAGATCTTGGTTGAAGATGTTACTGGTAAGCTGCTCTTTCAGCAATGCTATCATTATCTGTCCGCCCCCTCTTTATTCTAACAACAAAAACAGAGTTCATCCCTTACATCTTCCAAATCTTGGCACAGCTTCTGGAGTCTAGCCCAGCCGATTCGGTCTCTGATAACTACCGGGCACTTCTTGGTCCCCTGCTGCAGCCCACTCTGTGGGAAACCAGAGGCAACATTCCTGCTTGCACACGACTGTTATCCGCTCTCATTCCCAGGGTAGCCAAGACTATTGTTGCAGAGAATCATCTTGAGGCTGTGCTTGGAATTTTCCAGAGACTACTCAATGGAAAGAAATCAGAGCTGAATGCGTTCGATGTTCTCGACGCGGTTATCAACTCATTTGAGCCGTAAGTCATTTTCGAACAACTCCTAGCCTTATTGATACTAATGTTCTTATTTCGCCAGATCCGCTCTCGACCCATACTTTGACACCATTCTTACGCTCATCTTCACAAAGCTGCAAGGATCTCCCGCCGATTCCTTCAAAATCCGCTTTGTTCGCTTCTTCCACCTTGTTGGAGGAAGACTAGAAGCTGGCTACGGAACCGATTACTTTGTCAAGCATTCTGATAAGGTAGACGAGAAGGTCTTTGCTCAAGTCTATCCTCCATTCATTCTCCAGGAGACAGACAAGCTGGCAAGACCCGTTGACCGCAAGGCTGCCGTGGTGTCTCTTACCAAGACACTGTGTGATTCTCAAGTGTTCGCTCAGAAGTTTGCCAAGGGCTGGGGCAATACTTGCAGAATTCTCCTCACTCTGCTGGCCAATCCTCCGAGTGCTGCGGCCGGAGTCGGTGATGAAATTATCACGGAAAACTCTCCTGATGATATCGGATTTGGCTTGACGTTTACAGCCCTCAACACATGCAAACCTGCTGCACGGGATGATTTCCCAGAGGTGCAGAATGTGACTACCTGGGTCAAGGAGTACATGGTCGGAGCTAACCAGAGGCACGGTGGTGCTGTTGAGGGTTTCATCTCACAGCGTCTGACACCTGAGCTTCAAGAGGCCATTGCCCAGTACATCCGATAATTTCAGCAGTTGGGGAGGCAAATATACCAAAGAAAAGTGGTGTTGTTCTACAGGAGGGGAATATGATGATGACATTTATCAAGAAGCGAAAAGAAAAGGAGCATAATTGGACTTGGGATTGGGGCAGGAGTGGCAGGTTGAGACAAGGATAGTGATTAGTGACATAAAAACAACAAGCAGGCAAGGAATGGAGGTAGATATCATGTGAAATAGATAGGTACGTAGGTAAACTAGTAGGTAATACTCTACTTGCGCATGAAAAAAATAAAACAATATGCGAAAGTAATCAAGCATGAACACGATTGAGCATATGCATATGACTGTTAACAAGATTGATCAAGTATTCTTATGTCTCGTAATAACCTCTTTTCATTGTTCAAAAGAAGCCAATATCAAACAGGAGGCCCAAACAGCCACCACTCCATCTCTTTCCGTCCATCCAATCCGTGAAAAAAAGAATCGTGTGTACTTAAAAAACTATATGCTCGCTTCATAGTCACTTCAAATCGTTTCTCCCCCAGCGCCAGAAGGCGACCCAAAAATTGAAGAAGAAGAGTAAGAAAAAGAATAAGAATAGAATATCTAATGATTCAACAACCCCAAGAAAGAAAGTCTTTTTTCCCCGCAACTCCTATTCGAAAAGGAGTG